>OY829915.1:31165811-31533708 GCA_963691935.1 Nephrotoma guestfalica
TAGGCAGATATTCACACAATCAGACTTCACAGAGGCCAAACTCATAAGTATTTTTAAACGATACTTAAACCCTAACATGGTAAATTGACTCTTCTCATCAGAAGCATTACTGGGGAAGATTCAAAAAATCTACCCTCTTCACTTTGAAAATTATAAAATCCGGTTCACACAGAAAATAGTGGAAGATATCGGAGAAGAAACACGCCAAGAAGAGATATTCATCGCCGAACATAAACGCGCTCATAGGAATGCATGTGATAACCGAATGCAAATCCTAGGAAAATATTATTTCCCGCGTCCAAAACATTCAACTTAATTAAACTCTGTACAATATGCAAAGAAAACAAGTACGAGCGTCATCTCAATAATCAGTAAATTCATGCCACCCCGGCCATACAATTCATATCGATATTTTCTCCGCGGAGAAACAACTTGTTCTCACGGTAATCGATAAATTCTCTAAGTTTGCTCAAGCCAAGATAATTGAATCTCGTGCTATCGAACACATAAACAAATCTCATCAGGACATATTGTTCTATTTTTGCGTTCCTGTGGCAGTCGTTGAATGAAAAATCGCTTAATTCCGCATCCATCATATCAGTGATGAAAGCTGATCTAAA
Organism: Nephrotoma guestfalica; assembly: GCA_963691935.1. Taxonomy (NCBI): domain Eukaryota; kingdom Metazoa; phylum Arthropoda; class Insecta; order Diptera; family Tipulidae; genus Nephrotoma; species Nephrotoma guestfalica. The sequence continues at coordinate 31,166,432 of OY829915.1, forward strand.
AATTAAGGTTTTTACCAGCCCACCTTTTTCAAAGCGAAGCGAATGGACAGATCTAAATATTCCATTCAACGCTGGCTGAAATTATGAGGTGTCTCAAAGCGGAAGGACCACCTCGCCCTTTCGAACATCTTATTGATAGAGCCGTGAATGAATACAACCAAACAATTCATTCCACTATAAATAGGAAACCTTTAGAGGTATATTTTGGGGCAACGCCTAACATAGGTCTAGAACAATACGAAAAGGTTCGATTGACCAACATCGAGTAGCTCGATGCAAAAAATCTGTATAAATTAACGATTCAATAAATTAAATATTTTCTAATTACATTTGGATCTTTTAGATTTGTGTTTGCCCTTGTTGAATGACCATTTTGATATTTTGCCGCAACATACCGCCCGCCTTGAATCAATTGATTCAATTCACTTCGTTGCCAGCTTTGTCAGTTTATTAACTGGTCTTTTCAAGTTTCCGGTTGGCGTTTTTATGGTCACTATGCTTGTAGTATCGTCACGCCCAGGATGAACTTCTTCTATTCGTCCTAATAACCTTTTGATCGGTGGAAGATTTTCTTCTCGAATTAGACCAACCTCTCCGATTTTAGTTGATTCGACTGGTGTCTGCCATTTATTCCCTCTATGTAATGAAATCAGGTACTCCAGTTTCCAACGGTTACTAAAATTTTGTATCATTTTCTGTATGAGTTGCCAACGAGAGAGATGTGACATCTTGACTTCGCTTAATTGCGGTTGTGGTATTTGATTAATTGGCCTTCCAATTAATAAATGTCCAGGTGTTAGTGCATCCATTTGGTCATCCGATAGCAAACATAATAGACGTGAATTTAAAACTGATTCGGTTTCAGTTGCTATGGTGCTGAGTTCTTCAAACGTGAACACCGTATTATCCCGGCTGCTTCCCATAACCCTCCAAAGGTAGGTGGCGCACTGGGAATAAAATGCCAATTTATGGTTTCTGAACCGAGAACTGAAAGAATATGATTAGAATTAGTTTTTAAAAATTCACCGATCTCGCGTAGTTCGTTATTTGCGCCAATGTTATTGGAATAGATGTCGCTACACACTTCGCGACGTGACGCAAATCTTTGTAACGCTGCTATGAAATTTACCGTTGATAGATTTGAAACAACTTCAATATGAACAGCTTTGGTTGCCATGCAAACGATTATTGCAAGATATGCCTTCCATATCTGAAATCCGCCCCAGTTGCAATGGTCCTGCATGGTCGACACCAATATTTAAAAAAAGAGTCTCGTAACGGACGCGATCAATCGGTAGATTTTTCATCAACTGTGGTAATTCGGTTTTGTATTAAATTTCCGGCATCCATTGCATCGCTTAATCACTTATTTCAGAGCAGTCTCCGGTATGCTGGTGTCTTCCGTGTAAATCTCGTATCATCATCAATTTGGTGAAATCGCAGTTCGGCAATATTATGGGATGTATGGTATCATAGTCCGCAGCTGCGTTTTTCGATGCGACCGGATGAAAGGATTTAGACAGTTCATCTTGCTTTTCTTTGATTGCTGGCGTCTTGATCTGATGTCGTTTACCTCGGGGATGAAAAATCATTCTTAGGGACGTAAAAATTCTTGTTTGACTTTCTTTGAGTTCATTTAATGTCAGCACGGATTCACTCAGGTTCTTCGAGTCAGACTTTGATTTTAGTTTCTCTAAGTATTTGTAGACCCAGGCTAGTACTCGTATAATTTTGTTGCTAGATGATATATTGTCGACCAAATTGTGTAATGTAGTGTTGCCCTTAAGTGGTATTGTAGTCAGTACTGATGTCTTAGCTTTCCTTTCTTCTTTGATCAGTTCGAATTCATCATGCGTTAAACCTTCGTTTGGCCAGAGTTCCCGTGATAAACTAAATCAATGAGGCCCATGTCACTATAATTGATGTGCTACTGGTTTAGATTTTAACACCCCACGAGATGCGCAGTTAACTGGGTTATTCTGTGAATCGACGAGATTCCACGATTCTCTCATGTTTTAGTTAGTATGCCCACTGTTCGATTTGCTATAAAGGTTTTCCATCTTCTTGGTGGTGCAGACAACCATCCTAGAACTATAGTAGAGTCGGTCCATAATGCCGTGGATCTCCCAATGCTTCCTTAACGGATTTCATTACTGTAGCTAATAATATGATGCAGCACATAGTTAAAGCCGTGAAATTGAAATTTGATTTATCGGGGCCACCTTAGTTTTAGATGTCATTAGAGTAACCCTTACTTAGCCATTCTGATCCATGCATCTACAATAAACGACCGCAGCATATGCCTTTTCTGATGATTCGAAAAATACATGTAGCTCAAATTGGTCCTCTCTAGTTCCGTAACATCTGGGAATTCTTATTCTCTCGTTAGTAATGGATCATCCCAGTTCAGATTTAATAACCACAAGCTTTGAAACAGGATCTTAATGGTCACGGATAACTGGAGCCAGCCAATCAATTGGATCAAATTCCCTTCTAACTGAAACTTTGAACTGGAACTGGTCATTAATTGGGTTCCATTGAATCCCAAGCAATTTGGTGTATGCTTCTCATCACCTGACATAAAATAGTCTATTGGTTAGTAAACTATTTCCAATCGCTTGTAAACGCCGTGTCGCAAGTTATGGTGCTAATGCTGTTCCTGGATGCTGCTGGATGATTTGCTACTGGATCACACCGCCATAGTATCCTGTGATAATCTCTATGCTCCGGGTGTAATACTATTTGTCGGAACATTTTCTCGACATATGCTGTAAATACGAACTGATAAATGCGGAATCGCATGAGAATAGATGTAAGTGGCTCATGGAAGTCGGGCCCGGCCATCAACAAATCGTTAAGTGAAGCTCATTTGATATGACTTGAATGATGCGTCAAACACAACTCTCAATTTTGTTGTAGAACCAGATTCCCGAAGTACACTTGACGTATGATGTTCTAAATTGTGCATCTTTTCGAAATTTCCTCTCCATTGCTTCAAGTCTTTTTAATGCTCCGCGAGTTTTATTTCCTAAATCCGGTGGTGTAAATGATGGTTTGAATGGAAGTTTAACTACGAATCTTACATCTTCGTGTGGTCGTTTGGTTATAAAACTCCTCGCAGCATTTTTCTTCTTCTGAATAATTTGATGAAGGTCTAGTAGGTGACGTTTCTTCTACTTCCCAAAATTTTTGATGTAATTTGTCTACATTTAGATCACAATGTAGACTATTGAGATTCTTCACTTGTTGGTTAATGTTCTTGTTACCCATTGATCCGGCAATAACCCACCCAAAAATGGCATTTTGTGCCGTTAGTCCTCTCCTACTTAAATGTCGCTTCCTAACAGAACATCGAGTTTATTGGACTGATTAAAGGAGGGGTCCGCCAGGGATAAGTTGTCTAATTTATTAAATAGTGGCTGGTTGATAGGATGTTATTTTTTGGGGATTATTAGGGACTGTACTTCAATTTCCCTTGGTTCGAAGCGTGATGATATGCAGACTGTGACTTTGCCTCTTATAGTTCCTGCTGTTGTCTGACCAATACCGCTAATCCATATACGTGCGTTTGATCTCGATAGTTGTAGTTGTTGGACCAGGTTCTAACTCACAAATGATACTTGAGAACCAGAATCCAGCAACGCTCGGCATAATTTCCATTCTCCGAATCGGTCTCTTATTTGTATAACTGCTGTTGGTAGAAGAGTTTGATTGACGGTGCCTGGTACTTGTAATCTCTACTGTCTGAGCCGACACTTGTGATTGCTTCTTAGATGTCTCTGGTGATAATACATTGCTTGGATTCTTCTGAATGTAGCAGCGTATGATGTCTCTTCGAACAAATTCGGCACCTTTTCGTTGATCGGCAGTTATACATGCTGTGGTTGTTGTTTAGACAGCGGTTTAGATGCGGCGGTTGTTGTCATATCCCTTCTTTCGACCATATTCATTGAATTGAATTTGGTACACTAAAATAGTTGGTGGTCGTTATTGCTACAAACCGGACACGTGATATCAGCCTTTACATGATGGGTTTCCATGTAAGTAGCCGGTTTGGATTGGTGACCTTTATTGTTTATTTGTTTCAGCTGCTCTGCTTGTCAGAAATTCGTAGAATGATTGTATGGTTGGAAATTCCTGATCACTTGTTTGTCTCATCCATAGTTGCTTAGATTTGTCATCTAACTTATTTATTAGTAACCACGTATCCCTTGATTCTGCTTCAGCTCCCAATGCACTCAGCCCACGGGTGGCTTCATTTGATGTATCCAACAGTTTTCTTATATTGGATGCGTCGTTGGGTGGAGTCAGTCCAGGCATGCATTGTGCATTGTTGATATGGTTTTATAGATGTAATCTTTCTGAATAGTTTCGCCAGAAAAACAGCTACACATAACTCAAGCCGCGGAATTGACACCTGCTTAATTGGAGCCACCCTTGTCTTTGCTGCTATCAGCCCAATATGGTATATCAGAACCTAACGCACAAGAATAAATAGCGGCTGCATATGCAACATTAGACGCATCGCAGAAACCATGCAGCTCGCAGTGTTTGTTGTGCTTAGTGTTCAGCCACCTCGGGATTTTTATCCGAGATAATGATGACAGTCCACTTCGGTAAGTAAGCCACGATCGTTGAATAGAATCAGGTACGGGATCATCCCAGTATATGTGAGCCAGCCAGAGATTTTGCAGCATGATTTTAGGAGTAATGATGCACGGAGAAACCCAACCCAACGGGTCAAAGAGACGTGATACTTCAGCCAATATGGTGCGTTTGGTAATAGTTGGTTCACTCGATAAAGAAATATTATATCCAAATTTGCCTTTTGTGGGATCCCAAAATATACCCAGCGCTTTAACTAAGCCGTCGTTATAAATGTCCAATACTGACTTTGGATCGTGAAATTCACTAGGTACTGTTCGCAGAATATCAGCATGATTTGACGACCATTTGCGTAATTCAAATCCACCTGATTTTATGAGACTCCGTAGCTCTGATTGTAGTTTTAGTGCGGCTTCGATGGAATCGGCACCGCTCATTACGTCATCAACGTACATTTCGTGTTGAACACTTTCCGCTGCTAATGGGAAATTGTGTCTTTCGTCGAACGCCAGCTGCATTAACGTCTTAATGGCAAGGTAAGGTGCACTCGAGGTGCCATACGTCACTGTGTTCAGACGATAATCAGTGATTGGTTCGTCAGGGTTGAATCGCCAAATGATTCTCTTATAATCCGTATCATCCGGGTTTACTTTAATCTACCGATACATCTGTTTTATATCCGCCGTGAACGCAATCTTGTGTATCCGCCAATTCATTATAATGGATATCAATTCAGGTTGAATCGATGGCCCTACCATCAACGTTTCATTCAAAGATACACCATTGGACGATTTCCGAGAGCCATCAAACACCACTCTTAGTTTGGTGGTAGTGCTGCTCTGCTTGAAAACTGGATGATGTGCCATGTAAAATGCACGATTCATGTTGATGTACGGGTCGCTGATGATTTCCATGTGACGTTGATCTAGATAATCCTTCATGAATTTCGTATATTCTTCACGAAGATGGTTGTTTTTCGGAAACCGTTTTTCTGTTAGTAGCAAGGCAATTGCTCCATTTCTCGAGTTGCCAAAGGTGGTTTCATCAGGTCTAGAATTAATGAATGGAAGATTAACCGTATATTTACCTTCTGGCGATCTACTATGCGTTTCCAAATAAAACTTTTCACATGTCCGTTCTTCTGCTGTATGAACCCTATTTGCTAGTTCCTCAATTTCCCAGAATGACTTTAGTTGATTGGAAACATCAATGCATGAGTGAAAATTCAGTATACCAGCAGTAATCGATGGATTCTTGAATTGTCTAGTCTTGCCTGACAATATCCAACCCAATGTTGTGTTTTGAGCAGTAGGTGACTCATTGTGACCTTTAATAAGACCATCGAGTAGCAGTTCACCAAATACATTAGCCCCCAGCAGTATGTCAATAGCGCTTGGCTTAAAATAAAATGGATCAGCGAGTGTTAAATTTGAAATGTGATCCTATGTGGAGGTTGACATTGTTTTGGATGGAAGGTGCGCAGTAATCATTTTGATCATGAGTGCGTTTGTTGATATTTTAAAATTAAAGTTTGTGTTCGACTTAATTTCGGCTTCACAATAGAACTCGAACCACCTTACTGGTGGTCACTGAGCCAACTCCAATAATTGGCACCATAATCGAGGCACGCCTTAATCCTAATCTGTTGACTGCACTCTCGGTTATAAACGTCGCTTAAGCACCCTGATCCAATAAAGCTCGTAATGTTATCTGTGCTCCAAAAGCAGATTTGATTTTGACGAGTGCTGTTGCCAATAAAATTTGCGTATTGGTGGGCACAACATGAGCGCTGATTACCTTGACACTTGACGTAGACGTAGATTCGCCAGTTTGATGTGGTACGTTTACAAATTCAGCTTTCGTACCATTGAGTGATGCTTCTGATTGCATAATGAACAGCGTTTCGTGTTTCGACAATCATTCTTCGAGTGACCACTTCTCAAACCGTTGAAACATAATTAGTTGTCTTGTACTACCTTTCGACGGTCTTGAATTTCCATTTTTTGAAATCTGAAACAAGAAAACAGAGGGTGAGCTTTCTGGCAGAGAACACATGACATAGATGTTGCATGGAATGTTCTCAATGGAGTAGACGATGGTTCTGGGAATCGCTTCATGTTTGCTTTCGGTTTACATGGTGGTGGTTTACAAATAATTTATAATGAATTACTTACGATTTCTTGTTTACATAAAGGTGGCAGCTGTTTTGATTGCAGTAATTGTAAAACTTTTAGTACTCAACTTAATTGGGTGCATTCTATAATTAGTAGAATTACTTAGAATTTTAAGTAACACATTGCATACGACCTGTTTTTCCTTTATCTTGTAAAAACTCTGGCCCTTGTTTCATTGGCGTTCATACAAGGCGGATGTGCTGCATTATTATAATCAAAATACAAAATATAAAAAATTAACATGTGGTTTGTATTACAAGAGTGGTTTAACATTAATCGAATTCGTAAGCTATTGGTTCCGCGTGCTGAATATTATTAACTCCTTGGAAAATAAACCAAGCATCGATTCACTTTTTCAACCGAGCATCGATTCATGTATCCTGAGTTCATCGTAATATCTAGTAGCTGCACGAACACTACCTATACCTATTTGAAACCAGTCGTCGAATGATTTACTAATACTATCAAATGTTTTATTTTCAAGGTTATAATGCTTACTTTAACAAATACTTAACGATTTAAACAGCTTCAAATTACTTTAAGGGAGAAATACAATGCGCATGCAATATTCATGATAAAATATTTAACACAAATTGCTGTTGTCGGTCGGCTGATTGTTGTTGTTGCCAATAAAAGTATATTACCATAAAACTTGTAGTACTTCTAATATTAGTCTTCGGGTGTAAATTTATTAGAATTTATTCCCAAAATTTGTTGAATATTTAGGTACGAGTATAATATGCTTGCCTAATAATTTCCCTAACGGATTTAAAAGCTCAACATTAATTTCTTCTGAACTGCCTCGTTATATTATAATATAATCTTCCTACATATACTTACCATCATATATAACATCATTTATTTTTATTTTCCCGTTTACATATTTCTTATATACATGTACGTATGTACAACACACAAACATTTGCTTATTACTCATCAAAAATTCTTACCATTAAATCATTACAACACCTTGAAGAAACGTTACGTTCAATGGAATATCAATTTATAAACTCTCGTATCCTCCACATTTATTGGAAGTATACTACGGGTGTAATGTGTATGTGCTTCAAGATGAAACTTAACATGTACGGAAAATAACACAAATGGAAATTGTGTGGCACATCTCTAGCTTAGAGTAAAGTAGAATGGAAAAAAGGAAAACGCTGTTCAATAATACGTGACTTGACAAAAAAAAAATGTAACAAAATGAACAAGAAAATTAGATAAAGTTTTCAATAAGTTTATTTCAAGCAAATGAGAACGGAATGATTATACTTGTCTTTGTATGCTATTTCACTATATTTATCCTGTGTATGTGTGTGTACCGAGAATTTGAAAATATAAATAGTTTTCGACAGTTTTTACATGCGATCTTTTAGTTTGAACGTAAATTGTTTAAGAAAGTTTTTCAAACACAAATATTCACTGTGCGCAGAGCGCATACACTCTAATGATTTGTTTTGTCTGCAAAATATTTTCGCTTTGGTATGAATCACATACACAGCATGTAATTGAACTCAACGTATGAAGATTATCATCTTATTGTGTATAATTCAAAACTTTTTACTTATTCGATACGGCTAATAAGAGTACAAGTTTTTGATAAAGAAATTGATATTTATGTTCAAAGTTTGTGAGACGTAATTGTGGTTTGTATATTAGAAACTTTTGTAATATACTTGAAAGTTTCAAGATAACATCATCACAAGATACTTATAGCTTTTTGTTTAATTTGTTAAATGGTGGGATGCAGTCGCATCACGTTGAGTTCAAAATTATATTTTAAAAGGTGGAAGGTAGGTGGTTATCATATAGCAAATGCAATATCCTTAACTTTAGCATTGAATTACAACTTTAATTAAATAATTCAGCAACTTTTGTATAATGTACAAGGTGTTTTATTAAGCGAAATTTCTTTCGTCGTGTTTTGCATTTTTAATATTCGTTGTTAAGAAATCGTGTAAATATAGCAAAATTCGCTTCGGGTATGCAGCTACACTGGGACCAGATGTTTGTTTGATCATGGATATAAGGAGTTCTCAAGCAGCTTTATAAATCTACATTGGAATACGCTTAAAGATCGCTGTGAATTTACAACTACAGAAGAACTAAAATCAAAATTAAGAAACAAATATAAATCGTATTTGTGTGTGTATACCACATACAAACAATACGATATCATGAAAAGGCTACCTTACTAAAGTTAGCCGAAATTTTCCAGCCGAAAGCAAAAAGTTGTCGATAATGTAGGTAGTGTCTTAGATTTTTCAGCCGAAAGTAATCAAATCTGGTCATACCCGCATTTTGGGGATACTATTGACAGTTTTTAGTGATATGCGGTATATCGATGCGATCCTCGGGGAATTTTATATCGTAACTCTAGAATTATGTGTTAATGGTCATCAAACGTCCACAAGACTGTACGTACACTTTTCATAATTTTGTTTTCATGTAAATTCGATATAAAATTCCCCGAGAGTAGCATCGATATGCCGCATATCACTAAAAATTGTCAAAAGTATCCCCAAAATGCCGGTATAACCAGATTTGCGTAGACATCTTCAGAATTATGTGGTAATGGTCATCAAACGTCCACAAGACTGTACGTACACTTTTCATAATTTTGTTTTCATGTAAATTCGATATAAAATTTCCCGAGGGTCGCATCGATATGCCGCATATCACTAAAAATTGTCAAAAGTATCCCCAAAATGCCGGTATAACCAGATTTGCGTAGACATCTCCAGAATTATGTGTTAATGGTCATCCAACGTCCACAAGACTGTACGTACACTTTTCATAATTCTATTTTCATGTAAATTCGATATAAAATTCCCCGAGGGTCGCATCGATATGCCGCATATCACTAAAAATTGTCAAAAGTATCCCCAAAATGCCGGTTTAACCAGATTTGCGTAAACATCTCCAGAATTATGTGTTAATGGTCATCAAACGTTCACAAGACTGTACGTACACTTTTCATAATTTTGTTTTCATGTAAATTCGATATAAAATTCCCCGAGGGTCGCATCGATATGCCGCATATCACTAAAAATTGTCAAAAGTATCCCCAAAATGCCGGTTTAACCAGATTTGCGTAGATATCTCCAGAATTATGTGTTAAAGGTCATCAAAGATCCACAAGACAGCGATATGGTGCGAGTTTAGTTGTCTGAATCCCAACATTGAAAAGTGCAAATCTCTATCATTTCACCGAAAAGCCAACCCTGTAGCAAACTGTAATGATAAATTTCTTCACATAGTACTTGAAACTAAGGACCTATAGGTTACTTTCGCTCTACAAGCTTATTGAGCTACGCATTTGGTCGACTGACATTTTTGATTTGGAGATAATTAAGATCCTGTATTGTGCTTAGTTCGATCCCAACTGGAATATGCTGTATAAATGTGTGGTGTCAAGGACATATCAAAAGTATTGAGAAAATTCAGAAGAACTTTTAGCAAGAATCACCATACCTAACTGGATGTAAGACATATAACTTGGCAACGCTAGAACAAAGGCACTTTATTGGTAATCTCTCGCACCAGAAGTACTTAATTCAATTAAAATAAAGATTTCCAATAGTCATCTTACTTAATTATTATCAACTTGTTTATTATCAAATCTAAAACGGATTTATTTTTATTTTTACAATAATAACTTTCTAAGTCAAATTTGTAAACTAACATAACTGTCACAGGCAAGCGGCAAATTGCTGTACCTCTTTTCTACCATTTAATCCTCTCAATATGAATAAACAATATTACGGGTATTTAAGTGAAGGGGTCAGTAAACATGTCGGAATCACAGATCCCATTTACGGTCGATTTTTAATCTTTTAACGATTTAACGAATTCGCTCTTTAACCGTAACTTATACAAAAATGTGCTTCATTACCATATAAAAGCTTGGGTTGAACTTTTTAAATGTGAAGGTAGAGGAAACTCCATACTGAATTAGTTCCATTAAAAAAATCGTAGAATTTTGATGAGGATTGATTACGAGAAATGATAATTTTCGACATTGTTTACATTGTCTACATTGTCGACGCCACTTTTTTAACTGTTTACATAAATTGTCTACACGCGTAGAATATTAATTAATTACGCGGGCAAAAATGCTTTGTAGCACACCACGTCAGCCAGTAAAAATATAAAATATTATATTGGGGTAATATTTTGTGAAATGGTTAATTAATTTGTTATTGTAATTAAGATTCAATTGTTTTTGAATTTTTTGTCCATTTTTGGTTACCCACATATTTCAACCCCAAAGCAGATTTGGCACAATTTGAAAGGAATTTGATTATTTCCAAACTATTTTGCTCCATATATGTAAATATCAGATTCCTAGGAAGAAAAAATAGTTCTGGGCCCAAATGGGTTGAAACTGACAGAAATATTTTTTTAAAATCTTTCCGCATGTATGGTGTCAGACTATCTCTTAATCATCTAATTTGTCCCAATAATTTTCGTGTTTTCAATCACTTTATATCTAAGCTCCTAATTTATTTTAGCAATTTAAATTGTGTCAAATAAATTATGATCCCCATTACGATTACTGCAGTTTTGCTTCAAAATCTACTTAATATCTTGTGGGGCATGATATAATAATCGGAAGGACTGATGAAGGATCAAAGACCCGGGGGTAATACCGGGGGTATTGGCGGGTAGGGAATATTGCCTTGTAAAGAGAGTGTATTGTCCGGATAATAACTCCGTGGGAAGGGGGAGTAATGTTCTAAAGTCCTCAAACAGCAAGAAGATTAATGCTCGACTATATGTACAGATGATCATCCCACTGCAATAAACAATACACGCATATCGTTTGCGAAGCGCTAAGGTTTCGTTTACGAATGCAAGTGTCAAATCATTATAGGTGACAAATTTGTTTGCAATTAACATGTAAACGATTAATTTGTACGACCAATAACATTTAAGGGAACAGTTGTTTATTTTTGGCTACTACTTTGGATTCTGCTAGCTTTAGATTGAATGACTTGAAGTTTTGTCAAGAACGAGTGAAGCCCAAAATTGTTTAATGGGGCATTTGATTAGCCATTATGAGCCTAAAATTATTTTTGTGTCAATTGATCTTGTTTTATGTTCTAATTTGGTAAAGCATATTATTTTTCTAAAAGGAGCAGAGTAAAAAATTTTAATAGAGCATTTAGCTAGCCTAAAATTAACCTTTAATTTTCCAATTGTTTTTAAACCATTTTTTGATATGGGTTCTGCTAAGGGAATGGAGCCCAAAATTTTTAATAGAGCATTTAAAGAGCCTGTTATTACCATATAATTATCCATACTATCTTGTAATGTTCTGCTGTATGGGTTCTGCTCGCTTAAGGGACGTTATTTTATTGATCCATAACTCTACATACACGATGGTTATAAAATCGATATCTTTCTACCTCTCCATCTCAATACTCTTTTTAAATGCCATAATCATTTGTTGAATCAAACATTACAATTCATTTCAATTTATTAAAATTGCGATATTTGTACACAGGATTTTCCTTTTAAACACAAAGATATTAAACTTGAGCATCTCAATCGAATCGTATATCCCATATATAATATAACAACGACGAGATAACAACAAGGACGATGTTTAAGGAACCGAATAAGAAAAAAAATTAAATCTCAAACAAAAATTTTCTTACAGATTTCAGACAATGTGTCTCCACGTTATATCTTTATACTATAAGACGAACTCATATAATACTTGTATGCATGTGTGTAAATGTGTGTGTGTGTGTGTAGGATGTTTTATCTATTTCCATGAACTTAAAGCAAAATGTACTGTAATTTTATGTTTTGCCGATTTTCTTTTCTTAACAAGATTTTCATTTTTATTTTATGGGTTATTGTCTTCAGTTTTGTGTATCTTGTGCCATGTCTTTATAGATTTTTATTTTATTGCCATCTTCTTGTTGTTTTTGGCGTTTTATATTTTTGGTGTTGGCGATTCGAATTTTAGTATCTTAAAATTTATTGCATACGTGCTGACTATTTGGGAATATGTATCTATATATAAAAGCTTTTGTTCTAGGCACGATATATATATATATATATATATATATATATATATATATATATATAAAGGCTATACGTCATTGTCAAAATCACTCGAATATTATCGTTTATATCACCTACGGATATTTCCATTACGGATAAATTAATAATTCAATTTTCCATCTCGTTATTATTTTAAAACAATGCGGTATATAAAAAGCAGATCAACATTGTATTGTGTAGAGACGTAACCATGATAGATTTTAACATTTTTCGAAACGCTTTATTATTGGTACAAGAAAGAAAGGAAAACAATTGAAAAAACCTTTTCCATCCGATATAAATTGAAGCTTTTGATACCGTCATTTATTTACAGATGCAGAGTACTACAGCAATAGTCGATTTTTGTTCGATTTGTTCTATTCAAACAAAAAAAATTTTTTTTTTGGTCTCAAGATCTTTAGATAGATTAGAAATCAAATTGAATAAATAAATAATAATAAGAAATTACATCCATATTATATACCTTGTATATTTTCGGATGTATACAAATATATATATATGTACACTTAGGTGAAATGGGATCTATAATATCTATGGTACGTATCTATCAGGAGAGAGACAACAGAAAAATAAAAAAAATCTAAATTGAAATATATAAATTTAGATAAATTGAAGATAAAATGTTACAGATTTGTTAAAAATGTTTCATAGAACGATATACGTCGTGTAGTTGAGATATAGGTATCGTATATGCTCGTGTATATGTACGTCAAGAGACTATGTAGAGTTCCTTGTTTGTTCTTTATATAAATAAATTGCATTATTGTAATTTAATCGAAATTGTTAGCTCGGGTGTAATTTTTTACACTAGACGTACACACACACACATAGAATAACTGTTTAGAAACGATTTGTTTGGCAGGAACAAATAGACGTAATCGTTGATTCAATTTTTTCTATCTAAATCTGATATCCAAATAAAGAGATCTGGGCGATTTATTACGTGTCGTACATACAGTTGTACAAATCGTTTAGCAATATTTCTGAAAACTTGTAAATTTTAACAAAAATCTATTTTCCAATAGTTTTGGTATGAAATGTGGTTAAATTTTAATCGACACCCCAAAAATAATCTATTCTTGGGATGTTAGAAAATCCGAAAATTGTTTTTTTTAATAAAATCTTCCTTCCTACAATATGAGGTAAGAAGATATACGCAAAAATTATAATATTTGAGCTATGGGAATAGATAATTAAACTTAGTTCTATCCCCCATGCCCGAGAGAGTGGAAACAGAAACTTTAGTGTACCGTCAACTGTTAGTAAATTGTTATTGTTAACTGCTACACGATTATTCGTAAGTTGGACCAGGCTAACACACCTAACACAATCCAATTGCATGATTTGATGAATTTCAAATCCTTTTAGCCCTAAAAATAGCAGGGAATTATAATCTATCCCAAAAAAAATATATAGAAAGTGTTGCTCCGGATGTCAAAAATTTCATCCTAACTTAAATTAATCATTCGCGTATTGATATATACCAAAAATATATGTTTTATTGTATAGTCAAATTATTACATGCACGAAGTAAATATTAATTTTCAATTATTAAAATTTTGTAAAGTGACAACATACAAAAAAGTATTTCTCATAAAATTTCATTCAAGTATTTTTTTTTGTTATATTTATACAAATAAAACTAATTTAAATTATTACATGCAGGAAGTGAATATTGTTACAGTCATTTAATTTTATTAGAGTTTAAATAAGAATACAAAATGTTTTTATTGGGTATCTACATTCAAATAAATCAAAAGAGCATTGATATATCTTGCTTAATGGAAACAGGTCAATTCACCGTCAATTGTTATTCCTTAGATCTACTAACCAGCATCAATTGCTACACGATTATTCGTAGTTGGACCGAACGAAAGGTGAACGAGAAACCAAAGTTATAATACTCGTTGTAACACACCTAACACAATCCAACTTCATGATTTGATGCATTTTAAATCCTTTCAGCCCGAAAAACAATACAAAATAAAAGGAAATTAGAAAAATTTGATCCTAACTTAAATTAATCATTAGCGTATTGATATATACCAAAAATACATATTTTATTATAAAGTCAAATTATTACATGCACGAAGTAAATATTAATTTTCAATTATTAAAATTTTGTAAAGTGACAACATACAATAAGAGTATTTCTCATAAAGTTTGACTCAAGTATTTTTTTTGTAATATTTATACAAATAAAACTAATTTAAATTATTACATGCAGGAAGTGAATATTGTTACAGCCGTTTAATTTTATTAGAGTTTAAATAAGAATACAAAATGGTTTTTTGGTTATCTAAATTCAAATAAATCAAAAGAGCATTGATATATTCTGCTATATATGGCTTATAAAATAATCAAATTTTTACATGCACGAAGTGAACATAAATCTTAATTTGTGAACATTTCACTCCAGAATTCATACAATATTTACAACACATACGAGTACTGGTAAATATTCCTTATAATTTTTTTAAAGAAAGTATTAATTGCCCAGTGGATGTAATGTGCTTTGAAGGTTAATTAATACCCCCTTTTCATTAACGCTCGCTCACACCACCACACCATCCATTCACACTATTACAGTATGTCACCTGCGCATTGCAAGCTCTATGTAAACCTGTACATTGACGTGCACGGTGAGTCGGCGCTGAATTCTGCACTCCAACTGAGGGTCTTAGATGTGTTTACGAACATCACCAGTACCTCCCGGTCTAAGTGCCGAAGCTTTAACTATACTGCACCACTTGTCCGGTCAAGTTTTTTGGAAAATCTTTCAAGAATTAGTTCATAGCCCGTGCTTATTGTTTGTAGCGAATTATTACACATTTATTAATGAAAATTTTTAATGCTATCGATCCATTTATTATCCAATACTTTTGGCGGATGACAGCTAGCGTTGCTTAGTATCGCATTATGTTTACAAATAATTATTTTGCTTTGTTTCCCAAGCTTTTTGTAAAATACTTAAAAGGAAAATTAGTTTCAGTAAGACGTTTTCATCTTTACTTGTAGTAGTAAATGCGCAGTAGTAAATTTGAAAAGCTGTGTCCGAGCTTGGTCTATTACACCAAAGAGAGTGGTCTATTAAGGTAGTAGGGTTGAAACCTGTCGATGTACAATCCGTAAGATTTTATTCTGATTTTACGTAACCCCATTGTAACGTTTCAAATCTATTGGATTTCCCTCTAATCCTTGCTAACGTTATCATTGAACCCGTCCATATGCAAATGTTTTAATATTCGGTTCCTGTAATTCTAGTCTAGACATGGATAATTGGGGTTTTAACGATGCGAATTTTGTTTTAGTCGTGACTAAAATTTTTGGTACTAAATTTATAGTATATTACTGTTGCATATTCATGTTATCTGTATTGTGGCTTAACCATCATTGCGACCAAACTTTTAATGTCTGCAACTGAATAGCGTAGTAATTTCATGTTGCTTCCAATTAACTGGGAAGTCGTGTGCCTCAATCTAAACCTAAGCTCCATTATTGCTTATATTATAACCAGTTCCAGCAATCCTGTGGGATCAACAAATTTGGAAGTTTCGGACAGCACCGTCCTAGTGGTTTGATTTTTAATTCGAAAATATATTGTATATATCTCCCCTGCCTCGATTGTGTGATCATTTTTATCCCGATCTTCAGTATCTATGTTTTGTAATATTTTATGGTTGTTGCTGCTTCATTTTTTTAAATTGAAACTTCCTTGTCTTAAGAGTTTACCTAATTGTTCTTGCATTATGATAGTTAGTTTAATCGTGTTTGCTTCTAATATTATGTCGTCCTAATTGGCTTAGAACTTAAATGGCTAGATATGTAGCTGAGGCTGATGGTACCTTTATCATGCTGATTGTACCTTTGTCGCTTCTCCATAGTATAAAATGTAGCTTGATTTTCTGGACGGAGATTTATTTGGGATGGGTCAGGAGTAGGTCATTTATTCATATTTGATTTGAAGTTTTCACTGAAGCGACAATGACTACTATTAATTTGGTTGTTAGTCTACTGTCTAATACTGAATGGTGCGTACAAAATAATTTCTACCAGAAGAAGTTATTTTATTGAATCATCAATTTGATGTCTTTATCCAGTTGTTTTTTCACTTGGAGATGAGGTGCTACATTTTTTTTAACGGTAATGCAACCTGGACTAGTATACACCATTTCCTTTTATTTTGCAGTGATTTTAAATGTGTTCTTCACATCTTTGTTAAACGCTGTTAATTTTTATTCTATTTTCTTCAACTTTTCAACTGATTCTATAAGTCGATATATGACATTATGACATTATTGTTGGGCACTTTGACTTGAAATTTTCTGAACACGATCCATCCTCATTCACTCTTTTGCTCTATTGTTGTTCTGGACACCTTTTATAATGTAACCCAATACGATCATTGAAAAATCATTCGCTCCAAACAAAATGTCTATGGAGCTCTAGGTTGTTAAGATGGTCCACGTGTTCCGTTTGTATGTGTTGTTCAGGTACTAATCCTAAAGCACTTAGATGCAACTCAAATTCGGATGTTCTGACATGAAAAGTTGTGATTTGCCACTTCAAAGCAATCTTTGAATTTATGTGGCGTAGTTCCCATTAAGATGCAAAATTTGACCAATGTTGTTGCGGACAGAACGTGTTCCTTGTCTTGATTGGCGTTTGTTAGTAGTTTACAATTTTTTACTTCAATGTGCTCGTATTTTGTGCTTTGGGCTTTCCTTTATGCAAAATGGCGTGGTGTATCCCATTACAGTTCGAGCATCTTTTGTTTTGGATGAAACAGTACGTTTGTAGTGTACTAGCACTACTTGGTTTTTATCTGTTGTTGACAGCTGTTCAAACCTTGAACATTGGTCTATTGCATCTCATATTAGATGCAAATGTCGCGTGGGATTTGTGCCCGAAACGATTGCTTTACCGATTGTATCTTTGATTGTTGTTAAAGAAATATGATTGGAAACTTCGCTGGTTTTTGCAATTATTATTTTTGTTGCTTGTTGGATTTTAGTTTCGAAGGACCAAGGTTTACTAAGCTAGTTCACTAGTTCTACATAAAAGTTTAGTAAAATAAAAAGCAATATCTGCACTTGTTTCTTACTTCTGCATGTCAAAATTTACAGCTACATAGGCAATTGATAGTTTTTTTTATCAGGTATAGTGTCGTATATGTCATTTCAAACATTTAGAGAAATATTTTTTTAATAAACCTGAGGTGAAAGAGGTTAGAATTATTGTAATCGTGATCATATTTAATCTTAATATCTGAATCTAATACACATTTTTGATCATTTTTTTAATGGTTTGTTATTTACACTGTTTTGTTGTTACACTTTTGTGCAGCTACACTTTTGTGTAGCTACACTTTTGTGTAGTTACACTTTTGTGTAGCTACACTTTTGTGTAGCTACACTTTTGTGTAGCTACACTTTTGTGTAGCTACACTTTTCATTAAACAGTTCACTTCGATACCCAGCTCAAGGTTAGGATATTTAAACTACTAGTATTTATGCGTTGTATTGAGATTTTGACGCAGTTATTACCACCAATAAATTTGTTTTGCTCCTTTTGGTAAGCGTCAATTATGAAGCTTTCATACTTGTCTTTCACAACTATTGGAGATATAATTATGATAATTTGTTTTTAATATTTGTTTAACCCCAAACCATTTATCAAATTTTTAAGGCTAAATATAATAATTTCACTTCTACAAATATTTCGTCATTGTCCATTGTAATATAACGCTTACTAATAATAATTTGATTTAACAAAAGGTCGTTGACAATTCTACAAAATACCACTATTGTAAAATTTGTTTATGTAAATAGACTTGCGTGTTAAATTAACACAACAACAGTATTCAGACATCCAAACAAACACCCAACAATCCCAACAATAAGGAAAATAACACGTTATCGTCTAAATAAATCGCGCGCACAGTGAGATATCATCATCATCGCACATTACACAAAAAAAAAACGTTTATTCACCGATGAAAATGTTATACGGATATGGAACAATTTGTCCATCGTATATATATATATATAGTACATAGACACACACACATATATACAGTACATTTTCATATTGAATGGCACCGACACACAAAATTAGAAATCGAGATGAAGACAAAAACATCATGAAATGAAAACGTCTGTTGAGCGTACGTGCCATTTTCATTTTATTTTTCCCATCGCATCGCATCAAAACGAAATTAGAATTTCAAAAGATTATTGTACGATGGGCGGAATGGGAATTCCGGGGGACAGTTTTCTGTAGGTGTACGAGTATACAGGGTATTTGCTGGATAGATTGTCAGATTTCATTTTTCAGATCTCTTGTCTCTCATTAAACGTTCTAATCGCGTACACCAAAACAATAACAACAATTTGTACGTAAGCTACCATTACGGAATTTAAATTAGCGTGTGTATTTGTCTGCCGTTACTGTTGTGTATGGGTGTGTACGTTAATACCGGAAAACGCGGGTTTACGCAGTACCATATAAAACGAGAATAGTAATAATCCTAACTATAATAAAAATTAAATACAAAATTAAACTTTTACTGAGCTGTGTTAATTAATTAATTTGTTACTGTTGATGTTGTTGTTATTGTTGTTGTCATCAAGTGTCACGACCGACACTAAAATATGTAAAGAGCGCGCTTTCTAACACGAATAATTTTAAATTACTTAATTTGCATATTATAATTTGAATGGGGTGCACCCCTGCGTGTACAGAATGTCTGGTTGGTATTATAATTTGATAAAATTCCGGTACCAAACAAATTGCTGTATACTCGTAAAAAGTACTTTTCGTAAAAGTTGTATTAATTGTTTTTAATTTAACAAAAGTTTTAATTTTTTTAAAATATTTTTCAAATTATTAAGTTTTTCTGTTTTGATGAAAAAGTTTATCGAACAAAAAAACTATTTTTAAATAATAATAATAATCATAATGCTAACAACAACTAAAACAGCAACAAAATGTTCGTCTTAACAGTATTTGGTTGTAAAAAAACTTAAAATTACTTTTAGAACAATACAAATTTAAATTAATGAATATGAAATTTATATAAAACGAAAACAATTTCCTTGTTAATGCAGCTTTTTTGGACTTAAACCAGAGCATGCATACTCAAAATAATATTAAAGCTGTTTTAAATATTTGGCACATCAATTTATTTTGTATTTCATTGTACTGCGACGATGCAAAAGTGGCTCAAACATCTTTTCAGTTATGATATGCAATTGTAGAGATTCGGAAAGGTTTAACGTCCTTTAAACTAGCAGAACCCATACAACAGAACATTCTATTAAAATAATTTTGGGCTCCATCCCTTCTAACTAAAACGATGGGTTCTGCTAGCTTTAGAAAAAATTAGCAGAACCCATATCAAAAAATGATTTCAAAGCAATTGGAAATTTAAAGTTTAAGTTTAGGCTTATGAAATGTTCTGTCAAAATTTTTTTTATACTGCTCACTCTAGAAGAAGCATTAGACTTTATCACTTCAAAGCTAGCAAAACCCAAATCACATACGAACGCAAACCAAGATCCATTGACATACTAATAAAAAAATCGGTAAAAATTTTGGCTGAACCAGCAAGCCACAAGATCAATGGATGTAAAAAAATTGTAGGCTCATTACGGCCTAATCAAACAATCCACTATAAATTTCTGGCTCCACTAGACTGGGGTCATTTGATTAGGCAATAATGAGTCTAAAATTATTTGTATGTCGATAATTCCGGTTATGCTCCGATTTTCGATTTAGATTCGGCTTACTTTAAAGGAAATGACCAGAAGTTTGGTCAAGAACTAAAAGCGCCCGAAATTTCTTAATGGATAATTTAATTAGGCCATAATGAATTAGCCCAATTGAAAAGTTTGCTCATTTATTAGAATTTTATAATAAATGGCAGTTAAGGTATTTGTTAACAATTTTTTTATTAAATAAAAATCACAATATAAATTTATGTTTTACTTTTTTTAGGTTTATTCCCAATCACACAATGTTTTCTTTAAAAACAAAAGAAATGAATTTACCTTTGGGTGTTGGGTAACAGCTAATCGCCAAAAATAACATCAAACTCCGCTTCGCTGGTTATCGCTTGTTGGTTTTGAGTTCGATGTGAATGGTTTCGTAGTCGCCAAAAGAATAGAAAGAATTTTTGATTTGGAGGTGCCAAGTCACTTCTATGTTCTCCTTCAAAAATTCCCTCTCCATGATTCGACATTTTTCAAACTCTCACTTGTACTAAAATGTCCCGCGCAATTCTTTTCATAGATCGAAATCAACTCATTGCTGAATAAATTTATTCTAGTACATTTTGTCATCATGAAAATAACACGATTGTTTTGATCTTATTTTTGGCAATTAGTGAAACGGGAATAATTTCGATCATATGTTTTTGTTTCTATTTATATTAAAAAAATACAAAAAAAAATAAATATAGTGTTATAAAAGTGAATCAAGTTGAAGGTTAACAAAATAAAAAATGAAATTAGATTAATAGCCTAGTGCAATAAAATATTAAATAATAATTTTAAATTAAAGTGACAATAATTCAACCCAAAGGCAAATAAGATAAGTTTGATTTTATATAATTCAAGTTTGTTTAAATTAATGTTATAATATTTCGTTGTTGTATTTTAGGTTGTAATCATTAACACCAATATTATTTGAGTCGACCTAGTTTTGCGTTATAATTTAGGTTTTGCTCTGAAGTACAAATGACCTGTAATCTGATCAAGAATGGGTGGAGCCCAAACAATTTTAATGGGTCACATGATTAAGTAAAAAGTCTAAATTTTACTCGCTCGGCTAGCTTTAAATTAAGTGAATTGATGTTTGGTCAAGAATGAAGGGGGCTTAAAATATTTCAATCTGTCATTTGTATATCAATAGATCGAGTTTTTGCCAATAATTTTGGTGTTGCTCCGATTTTCGATTTGAGTTGTGCTAGCTTTAAATTAAATGACCTGTAATCTAGTCAAGAATGAGTGGCGCCCAAAATTGTTTAGTTGGTCATTTGATTAGACCATAGTGAGCCTAATTTTATTTTTATAAATTTATTTTATACCGATTTTCGATTTGGGTTCTGCTAGCTTTAAATTAAATAACTAGAAGAGCCCGAAATTTGTTAATGGACAATTTAATTAGGCCATAATTAGCCGAAAATTATTTGTATGTCAAAGGATCTTGTTTTGGGTTCTAATTTCGGTTTTGATCTGATTTTCGATTTGAGCTATGCTAGCTTTAAATTAAATGACCTGTATTCTGGTCAAAAACGAGTGGAGCCCAAACTTGTTTAATGGGTCGTTTGATTAGGCCATAGTGAGCTTAAATTTATTTTTATATCGATAGATCGAGTGTTTGCGCTATAATTTCTGTTTTGCTCCGATTTTTGATTTGGGTTCTGCTAGCTTCAAATTAAATGATCTGAAGTTTGCTCAAGAACTAGAAGAGCTCAAAATTTCCTTGTGGATAATTTAATTAGGCCACACTGAGCCTAAAATTATTTGTATACACGGCGGACTCAGCGTCGATGAAATGGTAGAAGCATTGAAAAACAGAGAACTCGGTACAGAGAGTAATAAATGGGAACTAAAATAACGACTCATCGAATATATGGAATTATGGTAGGGCAACGTAATATTGACGCATAAACTCGAGGCGGTTCGTCAGGTGTAGACGGAAAGTACCAAAAAGGGACATGTTTTAGACTTTTGCTTTCAAAGAAATATTAATTGTGGGAACATACCAGCTGAACCCGGATGAATTTAAAATAGAATTCTTTAATAAATTGAGTGAAGAGCCTGCTGAGTGGTTTCACTCTATAAATCTTTCACTTATGATATGGACGGCATTTTGGATAGAATCCCCGTATTGGATTAAATGCGTAATATGTATAAGTTGCGCCCTTCTAAGTTGGAGCAACGAAATGAGCAACATAAATGAAGAGCTACCGAGGAATTTTATGTTTACTATCAGGATTTCGTAATATTTTGGTGATAGAACAATGTGCTTCTAGTAACAAACTAAGACCAAATACGTCTTATTTATCGAAATCGTATGAGCGTTGAAATTTGAACGTTCATGCAGCGAATAATAGAAGTCGATCGTGGTATAAGTGTGGTCAAGATGGTCACATGTCAGTCTACTGTAAACAACCAAAAAAAGTAATGTGGAGAAATGGGCCATCGTATGATTGAGTGTCCTTCAAGAATCAGAGTTCTTAGTGAGGAAGTGCCAAATCTTCTTCCGAAAATAATCAGTGGTGAGCAACCTAAAATAGGTGGTACAAATCCGGGTGTGAATCGATGTACCAATTATGAAACAATAGACAAGTAGTAGGAAATTCATAATTTTTAGTTATAAGGCAGCTAACCTAACCGTTTCCTAACTTGTCGACGTTGCCTACATTGTCGACTTTAGAATCATCTCTGAAAAAAACTGCCCAATAACGAAAAATACGCAACATGGGTTTGTGGATGGTCAGGGTGCCCCAAGTTGGCTCGTCCACCTTTCATAATAATAAAGGATCTTTTGTGGTGCGAATCATAGAGATTTTGACACTTAGCCATTAACATAGTGCACAAGATTAAAGCTGTGCAACTTCGCAAAAAATTCAACACATTTATGCGGATCGTTGGGGTGCCCCTAGTTGGTCCGTTCATTTTATCAAAATTTGAACGAAAATGTCCGCAAATGGAAAGTCTGTAGAGCGGCCAATAGCCACTTATACAGTGCAATAGATCTTTTCAACCTTGCAACATTACACCACATATCTAAGCGGATCGTGAAGGTGCCTCATTTGTGTCTATTAATTACCAGAATTGGAACGGAAAATCCACAAATGGAAATTCTGTGGAGCGAATTCTAGACATTTTGTTCAATTTTGCAAAAATTCGCCACATGTTTGTGCAGATCGTCAGGGTGTCCCATTTGTGTCCATTCATTTTCAGTAATTATAATTTGAATTCTGTGGAGAGCAGTGCAATAGATAAAAGCTGTTCAAGATGGAGATTCTGTCAAGCATATCCAGGAAATTTTGGAATACAGCCTTCCATATAGTGCAATCAAAAAGCTGTTCTATTTCAACAAGCCTCATGTCTTTGAAGATCGACATTGTGCCCTATTTGAGTATTCATTCTTCATAATTAACCAAGTCCGAAAATATAAATTCTGTGAAGTGAATTTACGCTGTATGTGCAATATGTAGGTGGCATTGAGCAAAAATCTCAAGGACTAGCTCCACAGAACTTCCATTTCCGGATTTTTTCGTTCTAATTAAGATAAAATTAATGGGCCAAAATGAGGCATCCTTACGATCCGAATAAAAATATGGCGAATTTTTGTGAAGTTGGCAGGCTCTAATTTATTGCAATATGTAAGTGGATATGTGCCAGCATTTTCGGGATTCTCTCCACAGAATTGATATTTACGGACGTGTTCATTCAAATTTTAATAAACTCAACGGGCCAAAATCGGTCACCCTGTCGATACACATTGAAACGTATTATAATTTTTAGAAATTGAAGTGTTCCCGCTTATTGTTAATATGTAGGTGGCTGCACAGAATTTCCATTTGCGGACTTTTCGGACTAATTGGGATGAAATGTTCAGGTATTGCTCGAGAGAGTGCTCATTTTCGGAAATATTCGTTTTAATTATAATAAGTTGAACGGACTAAGATGAAGCATCCTGTCGATCCTTATAGACATTTAGGTGTCTTACTAGAATAAGAAAGCTTTCGCCTACTGTAATTTGCAGGTTGCTGTGGTAAGTAAAATAAATCTCCAAATGTATCACCAAAACCTTGAATGTTTGTTTTGTTCAGGGTTAGCTCACTATTGGCCTAATGCATTCTTGCCATGATCCATCCGATTCGAGAAATTTTTACGAAAAATTTTGCTATGCGATACGTAAAGAATTTAATAAAATTTTCTCAGACATGAATTTGTCGTAACACGAGTTACTCAAACGCCCCTCCAGAGCTAACCCATTACTTTCAATTTGAAAATTGCATTTGATTTATTTGATTGTGTTACCTTGTGATTTTTTCTTCATAACTATGGATTGTTCTAGAAATAACTATAATTAAAGACAATGATTAATATTATTAATCCAACCCGATTCTCCTTAAAACAGCTAACCACCACCAATTTACAGCTCAGCTAAAATAATCTACATTAAATTTTATTTACAGTAAAAAAAAAGAACGAGACATCCAGAGTTATTCAACTGCCTTGAAAATTACCTGAATAGTCGAGCCTCAATTCTTAAAAAAAACAAAATAACGTTATTATAGTCCAAATTAGAATTTTCCACCTGGCTTCAATAGTAGAATTACTAAAATACATTCATTGCTTTTCGACAATAGTTTGCCTTGTGTCCGCTTTTATATTAGGTCGCTCTATGACAAGGACTTATATATTTCTAACATCTCATTGCGCGTTTTTTTCAACATCTATCATTTTTCGGGTTGACCGTACCTGTACAGATCGTTAATAGTTGAACTATACTTTCGTTAATGAATCTATCTTCTGAATTCTGTTGAACTTCCCCAATTCCTACCGATTGGATGCGGGGAAGGACCCTCAGCCATTCGATCTTGTGTTGAAATTAGTTAGAAACAAATTTATTTGGATTAGGCGTAATAACTCAGTACTATAGTGCAGTTTCCGACAAACTAAAAATGACAAAAAATTTACAACAGCCCACAAAGTGTAAACCTACCCTTAGAGCAATTTTTGGTTATTCTGGGTGATAGTTGGTTTCGATGTAAAAATAATATCTGGCTATCACCTAGAATAATTCGCAAAGGTTTTGTGATTAAACTTTGTGTTTAAAGTATTTTCAATATTTTTGTAGTTTGGTCACTGCAGTCTGATGCTGACTAGTTGACTTCAACTGTAATGTCTAATTCTAAGGTTGCGCTTTCCTCTTAGATCTCTATTGTACCCCGGAGGGCTTGGAAAGATGGTCTTTTGGCGAGGGTTAGATAGTTAGTCAGTAGATTTTTTGTTTTTTTTGGAAATCAACACTCCCTCGTTCATAACAAAAGAAGATTGAGGAGGAAGGATGGTATTGATGATCTATGGTGGATTAAACTAGATTAGCTTCTATAACGACAATATTAACGGCGATAATTTAGTGATAATTTATACTAATAGGAGAATTAATTAATTCTCTGGCCATACATTCTCCCCACTAGTCTAGTTGGCACCTATCAGCTTATAATGGGGGCTGTTGACTTATTTGTATCAGTTATTGTGTCTTGAATTTGCCTTATCTTAAAATCAAGACACAATAACTGATACAAATAGGTCAACAGCCCCCATTATAAGCTGATAGGTGCCAACTAGACTAGTGGGGAGAATGTATGGTCAGCGAATTAAAATATTTCTCCTATTAGTGTAAATTATCACTCAAGGAAATTAATGTTATCGGTGTTGGAAATAGGAGCTGAACTGTCAAGGTCCATATGCACAATCAGAATTCCTCTTCTGGTTAAGCCTGCAAAGTGAGTAAATTACTAGTTGTGATAAAGGCATTTCATTAAGGGCGGAATTATATGAGGTGAGGATGTTGGTTTTTTGTTTGATTTGCTGGGAACTGTTTCGTAGGGGTAGAAAACATTAAGAATTGTCAAATTAACATGATCTCATATACTGTTAAGCGTAGACATCTCTACGATGCCTTGTCGTTAACTATTGACTATGAATAGTGTAGGTCAAATTTAATCAGGATATTTATGTATATACACTTTTAAGCTTTTGTAAGGTTTTTGCAATTTGTCGGAAATTTCACGCTACCTAACTCAGTACATATTTTCATGCTAATAATAATTTTGTAACAAATAGGGCACAAAACGATTATGCTTAGATAAAGCGGTTTGAATTAAATTTACTTTTTCTCCTTCCAAGTTTCCAATAAAGTTATGGCCTTCCTCAACATAACGATTTTCTACTAATTGCTGGAACTTCATGTATTTGAACATATAAATTTTATTTTATATTTTCTTGAAACAAAACTCATTAAAATTGACCATAAGCACTAAGCTGGTTTATATTTCATAGAAGAAAAATTCAACATTTAAAATTATACGCCTAGAGGATTCAATCTGATACCAGCAACTGGCTTGTTTACGTTCTGTGTCTTTCATACTGTAAAATTCGCCGAAATCGCATTGAAGAATAATTGATTCTGAATAAATTTTTAAATTAATTTGGTTGAAGGAATTACCAAGAAATATTTGCGGAGGTTTTGATTTTGTGCCGGCCTAACAAAAAAAAAAATCTTTAATTTTCAACTTCTAACTGCAATTGTTTGCAGTCTCGAAAAAGCTGTATTACAAATTCTATTGTACCAAAATAAAATAAAAAATTAAAAAAGTTTCCTTTTATGCAATTTTCCATTCAAATGCAAAACTTTATTTTTTTTTTTTTGGATAACAATAAAAAGCGGAGATAATAAGAAGCCAACCAAAAGTATTATTTAATTTGTGTAAAAAAAAATTATCTCTCCCAGTATTGTCTGTCCCCAATTTATGTATACGAAAAGGATAATTTATTTAAATAATTTCCTTTTGTCTCTGTCCTTATTCACTTAGTGTCTTTTCACAAAATAAAATTCCGTTTATTGTATTTTGACCTAAATCCGTGCATATAGACATAGTTGCCTACCTAACATGTCTCCGCTCTAAAAATTCGGTGAACCGTACGCAAAATAATTCAAAAATATTATTTGATCTTGTGAACATAATTTTTGACACACCCAGTAGCTAGCTGTACCTGGGTACGAAGGATGTTATTATTTCTCAAATCAAAACACTAGATAAATTATAAAATTATGATATCGTAACACAAAAGGCTTACATTTATGAGTGTGTCATAGTTGTTGTCCTCGTATCAAAGAGAAAATATTTGTGTAGCTTTTGCAAAATTTAATTTTTTGGAAATTTTTTGCCTCAAGAATTTACAAAATCCTAGCATAGTATATGAATAAATTTATGTCTTGTATGTTATGATACTGTGACAGTGCTTTTTAGTTTACATTATTGTCTCATCTAGTTTCAAAGCTTCCTCTCTATACTTGTGACATTTAATAATTTTGAAAAATTTTTACTTGGAATTTTATGGTTCGTACAGAAATATAATACGTCAATTTGTAAAAAAATTATTTTTTGTTTAGATTTTCATTCTGTTCAGGTAAAATATTTTGTTTCAGGAAAAACGGAGCTTATTGATTTTTGTCGTCTCTAAAAATATTTAGTTTACCAGATTTATTTGAAAATGCCGAATTATTGTTTTTCGAGATTGTTGGGTTGTTGTTCTTGAGCTGGGAGGTAGGTTAAAATGACTAAATACCTATCGATGACGAAAACCATATAGTTAATTGGACTACACTATTTCGGATGTAAAGCCAATCGTTGGAAAGAAGAGAGAAGAGAAGACAATGCCAAATGGCTTGAATATAAAAACGAAATGATTGGCATCGGCGACATAAAAATAGCCAGATGGGCAAATACAACGAAGATGAGTCAGAAAGAGTTGCGCCGATTCGCGGATGCAGCAGTATATTACGTATGTGAAGTTATCCCAGAATTTTATCCCAGAAAATACAAATATTTAATCAGGCAACACTAACATATCAATAACCAATTTGCTCTTGTGTGAAGTTAGCCCAGCCCAGAATTTTTATCAATTTTAATGAAAAAACCAAAAATTATCAAACTTATTAAATTTGATTTGTTTATATATAATAAAAAAAATAAAAATTACCAAAAAACTGTAAGCTTCTGAATTACATATAGTAACGGAAAATTACAGGCAATGTTAAAAAAGTTCGATCCGTGACAAGATTCCGAAAATGAACTCTGGGCTGGGAATTTCATTGATTTTTATATAATTTTTCGTCCCACTCGATAAATCTAAAATTATTCCGCCAAAACTAAAAATGTTTCGGATCAGGGATATATGATTTTGAAATGTATAAACTACTAGCTAAGTTTTAGCTGAGTTCCGGCAAGTTCCCGAAAATGAACTCTGGGCTGGGAATATTATTAATTTTTATATAATTTTTCGTATTTGGTATTGTCTTACTTTGTTCCTGCACAAAGTGAATGAAATTTGAGTTACCAGGATGTTGGTACTTAGTTTTGTTTAATTTAACCAAAAAAAGATTTTATTAGGTGAGCAATATTATTGTTATAACTAACAAAGTATTTTGGAGCTGGTGCACTGGCTTTACACGGCAGTTGTAAGGCCCATACTGCTGTATGGTGTGAGTGTGTGGTGGCCAGCTCTGAAGAAATCATCATATACTAACATGATGGCGAAGGTGCAGAGGGCAGCCTGTTTGCTCATTAGTGGGGCTCGGAAAACCACCCCAACTAGTGCCTTAGAGGTCATACTGCATCTCCTCCCGTTGGATATTATCGGTAAGCAAATGGCGGTTAATACAGCCGCCCGGCTATCAGCGACCTATGGTTGGAAGTGCCTGCAAAAGGGGCACTCAACTATAGTCAATTCGGCGAGGGATGACTTGGAGAATTTAGATTATAAAGTTCCCATGTTGTGCTTCGACAGGTTAAGAAATTGTAAATAAATTAACCGCCAATTTTGTTACATTTACTAAGAAAATTTGGTACAATTAACAAGTCATTAGTAAAATAATTTTCCACTTAATAGCTGAGCACTGTTACCAATTTGTTTCCACTTCAGTTCAATAGTTTAAACTAAGTTAAAAATTAAATAACCACGATTTCGATCAAATTTTATTTAACCAAAATCGTGTTTGTTTTGTTAACTAAGAGATTTGGTTGATCGAAAAACACGAAGATTTTGGCAAAATAGACTCAGATTTATGTTTCTTTGACCCAAGTTTTTCTCTGAGTGTACCAGAGCCCTACTTATTGGAAAATATATAAAAACTTCCGTTCACACAGGCCTAGATAAACTCAGATCTATTTTACACGAGTGGTTCTGCAATTTAGTAGTATCGGAGAACTCGGAAAAACCAAATTTATTTAATAACCCCGGTTATCTGTTCAAATAACCTTAATCCTAACTGCCAGAGATTTTACGTTCACGCACAGGTTTAAACTAACTCAGATCTATTTTCCGCTAGTTGTTTTTCCGTTTATGGGCTAGTTATATAGACGGAAACGAAATGGACTGAAATGAAACGAACGAATTGAATACAAGAAAACCTACTAGACCAGTTATATAGACGGAATGAAATGAAAAGGGACGGATAAATGGATTCAATTCAGTTTGCTTTCGTTTCGTCTTAGCGGTTATACACTATCGGTTATTTTTTTAAGCGGTTATAAGCACTTTGTCAAATTGTCAAAATATTTTATATTTTAATTAGATTCAAACGCAATATATTAGCTCACCAAAAAATAAAATGGAATTAAATGGATTTTCCGAGTGCGACATTATCTTGTTACTAAAAATATGAATCTTCAAAATAAATTAAATAACTTTAAATTTTACGTCTTATACAAAGTGGGCCAATTTTTTTTTGAACTAGCGGTTATTTTGAGTATGGTAAGGGTTATCCCACCTCTGATTTGACACAAAGTTAGTTTTATCCTTTCGCTGAACGAAAATGGTTGTGTATTCGGTTCGCTCAGTGGGTTTGCGATCGACTTGAAGAAGATACCGATTTTGGCAAAAAAATCAACTTTTCGGATGAGGCGCATTTCCATCTTGGCGGCCATGTAAACAAGCAGAATTATCGTATTTGGGGCACGGAGAACCCGCACGTGATCGTAGAGAAACCGATGCATCCTCAACGAGTGACTGTTTGGTGCGGATTTTGGTCCGGTGGCATCATGGGGCCATTTTTCATTGAAAAGAGCAAAGAGCCGCCGTTACTGTCAATGGTGAGCGCAACCGCGCCATGATAAACGATTTTTTGTTCCCGGCACTTAAAAAGGAGGACATAGGCAACATTTGGTTTCAACAAGACGGCGCTTCGTGCCACATAGCACACGTGTCAATTGATATTTTGCGCACTGTCTTCGAAGATCGAATTATCAACCGAAACGCCAGAGGCCCTACTTTTTGAAAAATATGTAAAAATGTCCGTTCACGCAGACCTTGACCAACTCTGATCTATTTTTTGGTAGTGGTTTTGCCGTTTATTAATATCGGAAAACTCGGAAAACCCGATTTTATTTAATAACCCTGGTTATAATTACTCTACCAGAGGCTACCCTCTGGCCCTACTTATTAGAAAATGTGAATAATTTTCAATTCACACAGGACTAGACCAACACAAATCTATTTTCCGCTAGTGGTTCCGCCAATTAGTAGTATCGGAAAACTCGAAAATGTCGAATTAATTCAATAACTCCGGCTGTGTTCAAATATCGTTAATCTTAAATACTAGAGGCCCTTCTTTTTGGAAAATGTGAATGGTTTTACGCTCACGCAGGTCTAAATTAACTCAAATCTATTTTCCGCTAGTTGTTTTGCCGTTTAGTTTTATCGGGTTTTCAAGACTCGAATTTATTTAATAGCCCCGGTTATGTGTTCAAATATCCTTAATCCTAACTACCATAAGCCCTACTTTCTGGAAAATATGTAAAAAAAATCCGATCACACAAACTTAGACCAACTCAGATATACAGGGTGGGTCATCTGACTTTTTTTTGAACTATCGGTTATTTTCAGTATGGTAAGGATTATGTTACTTCTGATTTGACAGAAAGTTAGTTTTATCTTTCCGCTGAAAGAAAATGGTTGTGTATTCGCTTGAACAACGCTGGAAAATATTGAAACATTACTTCGAAAATCATGGTAATGTTGCAGAATGTGCGCGAAAATTGCGTGCGGTTATTTTGTGAATAAAGTTAAAGAAACAGGCTTGCTAATTAATAAACCACCACGAACCAAGCAGCCAACCAAACGTACACCCGAAAATGTTGATGATGTAGCCAAGAATGTGCGTGAGTCGCCGGGAACGTCAACTCGTCATCGTGCTCAAGAATTGAACATTTCACGTACAACATTGCGACGAATTCTGCATAAAAGACCTTGGTATGACACCGTATAAAGTTCAATTGGTTCAGGAATTGACGCAAAGATCCATTACGTTTTCGGTTCGCTGAGGCGCTTTTTTATCTTGGCAGCTATGTAAATAAGCAGAATTGTCGCATTTGGGGCATGGAGAACCCGCACGTGATCGTAGAGAAGCCGATGCATACTCAACGAGGGACTGTTTGGTGCGGATTTTGGTCCGGTAGCATCATTGGGCCATTTTTCTTTGAAAAGAGCAAAGAGCTGCCGTTACTGTCAATGGTGAGCGCTACCACACCATGATAAACGATTTTTGTTCCCGGCACTTAAAGAGGAGGATATAGGCAACATTTGGTTTCAACAAGACGGCGCACCGTGCCACACAGCACACGTTTCAATTGATCTTTTGAGCACTGTCTTCGAAGATCGAATTATCAGCCGGAACGCTGATGTGATTTGGCCGCCTGGAAGCTGTGATTTGACGCAGTTGGAATATTATCTTTGGGGTGCCGTCAAAGGTAAGTGTTACGCCGATAAACCAGCAACGATTGACGCTCTCAAGAATAATATTTGCATTGCCATTGAAGACATAATGCCGCATACCATCGAAAATGTGCTCAACCGGACAAGTGGTGCAGTGGTTAAAGCTTCGGCACTTGGACCGGGAGGTACTGGGTTCGAATTCCACCAGAGGCTGGATGTAAAGCGAATTTTCGTCATCGATTACGATCGGTGATGTTAGTAAACACAACTAAAACTCTCTATTGGAGTACAGAATTCAGTGCCGACCCACCGTTCATGTTAATGTACAGGTTGACATGGAGCTTGCAATGCGCAGGTGGTATACTGTATTAGCGTGAATGAGTGAAGTGTGCGTGAATGAAAAGGAGGGTATTAATTGACCTTCAAAGGACTTTAAATCCACTGGACAATTAATACTTTCTTAAAAAAATAAAATAAAAAATAAATAAAATAAATAAAAAAAAAATGGATCGACCGCATGAGGTACGTCAATGCCAGCCGAGGCAGTCATATGAATGAAATAGTATTCCATAATTAATCGGAAGGATTGTTCTTTACAATGAAAAAATAAATTTGAAAAAATATTGAGAACTTTTTGTGTTATTGCATTTAAAAAAAAACTATTTGGCCCACTCTATATTTTTGCTAGTGGTTCCGCCATTTAGTAGTATCGGAAAACTCGGAAAACCCGAACTTATTTAATAGCCCCGGTTATGTCTTCAAATGTCGTGAATCCTAGCTACCAGGGACGCCACTTTATGGAAAATGTAGGCGTCTTTCCGTTCACACAGGCCTAGACCAACACAAATTTATTTTTCGCTATTTAATAGCCCCGGTTATGTCTTCAAATATCATTAATCGTAACTACAAGGGACCCTACTTTTTGGAAAAGGTGAACAATTTTTCGTTTACACAGGCCTAGCGAACTCGAATCTTATTTCCTCTAGTTGTTCCGGCGTTTAGTAATATCGGAAAACTCGGAACAAACATATTTAATTAATAGCCCCTCCCCTCCCCCCCGGTTATATGTTCAAATATTTCTAATTCATAATTTTTGGAGAGTGTGTTAACTTCATGATCTGCAAGAGTCCTACTCAAATTGACTAACCATTTAGGATCATGCTGATATTTATTTTACCCTTTTATATGCAGTTTTTTAATTTATTCGATTTTACGAATTTTACACAAACATACAGATATTTGTTACTCGTATAATTGTTGTTGGGTTTTAGGAACATGTTTTTTTGGGATAAACTTCACAACCGGCTTGAAATTCATTTTTTATCTGGTGTAACTTTGTTTTTATTTTATAGTTTACATGCTCCTCTTGCAACAGTTGGCGGATGCAAAACCGTCCAATGATTCAATATAAACTGAAGGTTTCATGGAAATATAGTTTCTAAAACTATTTTTACTTAAGAGATAAGCTTTATAAAAAACGACCGATAAGACAAAAGCCATTATTTGCAATACCTTTTTATTTTGTATTTTTCCAAATCAGTGCACTATTATTTATTTACCATGAGTTTTTGTATTTTATCGTTGGTCCACAGCACCTTTTTGGAAGTTCTATTTTTAGGAAAATTTGTTTACTATACGATACGCCGTACTATACATTTCGGTTCTAAACGTTTCGATCCGTATACACAAAACTATTTTATGGTCCATTTGAGTTACTATCAAATAAAAACTTTCTGTACATCTATGAAAGGATGAGTATTGCTAGGACCATTAAATAATTGATCGAATTGAAAATTCGTATATACAGTAAAAAATAGTTTTTGGTGTGCGGTATATGAAGATTAGCACACAAAAAATTATTCGATTTGGTTTTCCGTTTTAGTTACACAATCGAATTTATTGTTCTGAAATATATTACAAACCTAATGTATATCTGGTACAAAATAAATTGCTCTGTCTGCTCTGCGATTCTTTTTGGTACGGAAACACAATAGAAATCTACGTATACGAATATATCATATACACATCAAAATATTATTAATCAAATTAAGCCAACCATACACACACACACACACATCATATAATATAAAGTTTATTTTGCTTGGTCATACATTACATGCAATATCATTATTTTGACAACAAACCATTTGATATATTATTCCATTTTAATACACTCGTACCCCAAAATTTTGATCACCTCCAATCCACCTCCCCAAAAATATAATATACATTATTACTTCTACAACAGCAAGATTATAATTGAATATACATACGATTTATAAAATTTATTTGGTCGATAAAACGCTTCGGTGTACACGAGTAGAAAATTCACTAGCACAAAACTTTTGGCCCGATCGCATATTGTTGTTTTGCTCCGAAGCCAATATTAATAATTTCAGCACCAAAGAATCAACTAAATGTCATTCGTGACGAAATGTGTGTATATCCAGCGCCCAAATAAAACAGTCCATTTAATGTTATTGACAAGATTTGCTATTATATGTCATATAGTTTTTAGTTGGAATATACGTGAAAGCCAAATCGTATTGATTGGATGAGTTGTCCTTCCCCCCAATATAATTTCATTGTTTGTATTTGATTGGACCGAATGAGGAGGAGTCCATATATACATCCAGACACAAGGAAATAAAACAAAGCATTATCTTAAATTAAAAATCATAAAAAAAAATTTGTTAGAATAATGCTGGTTCAGTTATAAAAGACAAGCATATATCTATCTGTTCATATCTATACATAGTCTACAGATATATGAGAAAGCATAAAATTGTATGTATTATGTAAATAGAATATAATTATGTTGTGCTGTCGACAAAATATGATTTTGTTTATTCGGACTTATGATGGTAGAGAAATTTGGAAACATTTAATGGTAAATTACTGAAGTTCCATATTTATTGGGCATAAATTGGTTAATATTTTATCAAGATTGGATGGGGGCGTTTCAAATCAAAAATTATTTTTAGAACAAGTGTTGTAAGTTGATTAAAGCTTCGTGATGTAGAATTTATTTTGGGAATCTCGTATTATTCACATGTTATACCAGTAAATATATTTTATACATTATAGAATTTCAGTGTTGGTAAAATAAACGTTGTCTACATTTTTGTGTAATTTATTTACATCAAATAAGTAAAAAACGTAAAAAACGTGAAAAATAACTGAATAAAATTTAGACGATCAATCATTAAACTGACCCAACTAACAATTTGGAGTTGTCGAAACGTTGTACCATCTAAAATTTACAGCAATTTAGTTATAATAACTTCTTAAAATAATAACAAAAAACATGAATATGTTGGTTTGTCAACGTAATGCCAGCAAAAATGGTAATCGTCATTTGCCTGCCGATATGTTATACCAACGTCAAACAGTAAACTCGTTATAAATGCTAAATTACTTTCAAGACATCATTTTGATTAATTTAATGACTTAGGTTCCCAAATAGCAAAAAGGTTATATTAGAAATTTTGCTGTACTTAACGCAAAATAGTTACATAAGAAAAAGTAATGCCGGAACAGCAAACATGTTTTATATGCCATTTCTCTGGTTAGAAAGCAACATAGTTAGTTAAAGGAATTAGTTTCAAATTAGCAAAAAAAGTCAGAAATAACTAATGAGCTATTATTTTGAACATTATTGTTATAATAATAATTTGTGTAAAAATTATAGCAAAAATCATTTTTTTATAATTGTCATTTTATTTATTTATGTTTTCTATATTCATACTTCAATAATAAATGTCACTAAAATTTTATGAAATATTGACAACGATAATATGATTTTTCTTACGATTTCCTATCGTAAAAATATGTGGGAAACAAAGTCTCATCGACCAGTTTGTAAAAGTAGTTCAGTAAAGTAAAACGCGATCTAAAAATATTTGATATTAAAAATAAAA
This sequence comes from Nephrotoma guestfalica, assembly GCA_963691935.1. Taxonomy (NCBI): domain Eukaryota; kingdom Metazoa; phylum Arthropoda; class Insecta; order Diptera; family Tipulidae; genus Nephrotoma; species Nephrotoma guestfalica. Next base: position 31,202,738 of record OY829915.1, read on the forward strand.
TTAAAATCCAAAATTATTTAGAAAAATTTATTTTTGCTGAAAAAAGTCAAAATCTTTTAAAAAACATCTGGTAACTAACCAAAAGCATGAAATTGGTGTTTTTTCCAATATTTTCATGTGATAAAATGGGTTTTGTGAAATTTTTTCAACTAGATAAATGATGCAGCCATTTTTATGCACAGAAATACAAAATTAAAAGATGGCTTACTATATGTAAGAACTAAATAACTTTTTAGATAACGATTTTAATTATTTATGGTAAATTTAATATTATTACAGCTAAAGTGTATTAAGGATTTACGAAAAAGTTGCCCAAATATAGTAAACGTTTTAAATAACTAATCAGCTTTTAGATGAGGAAATCAGTAACCATAAAGCATTCGCTTTGTGCAAAGCAATTTATCGCTGCCGTACTTTGCTTAGAATAATTATTTGCCTTAACCCTATATCAGCCATTTTTATGACTGTAAAGAGAAATTTCAAAGTGGGAAAATTGAAAATTAGGTCTAAAATTGTCATAGCAGTTACTAATACCGAATACGGAAATGTGACAAATTATGTGATTTAATAATTAGGATTATGATTTAACAATTAATTATAACAATAATAAAAAATTATTATAACATTTTCAGTTAATTTTTAAACTTACATTAAATTTGGAATTCACGATTTTAATTAAACAACTGGCACACAGCATTTTGCAGTTAAGTTTAAATTTTATTGGTCTTTACAATTTAAACAAAAATGCATAATGAAGAACTTTCCATTCAGAGTTATTTGATACAATATAAGAAGTGAAACAGAGTGCGATCTGATCCTTCGAAAAAAGATAACAATTTGTTTGACGTTTTACATTAAAAAAATTGTAGTACAGTTCCATTAAAATAGTGAGAAATACAATACATAATATATATAAATAACCTTAAACATTCAAATTTCGTCTCTATTTTTGGCCATTTTTATTTACATTTTATTTTTGCGCGTGAGCTGTCAAAATTTCATTAACATTTTGAAACAACTGTAGCTACTGGAGGGTTAACAACATTTACAGTTATAGAATTCGCTGTGTGTTAAACAGTTTAGTTGTGTGTTAAACCAGTTTGCATTGAGTTAAGGAGTTTTCCTTTTTTAACCGTAGTTTTGCTGTATGGTAAGTATTTTTGCTTTATGCAAAACCATTTTGTTTTGAGTTAAGCAGTTTCCCTCTTACCACAGTTAGTTTACTCATATATATTTCGCTGTGTGCTAAGCAGTTTCGCTGTTTGGTAAGTAATTTTGCTTTGAGATAAGCAATTTCGCTTTTTTTCATCCATATTTTGTTTACTGATACAAATTTCACTGCGTATTAAGCAGTTTCGCTGTTTGGTAAGTAATTTTGCTTTGATATAAGCAGTTTTTCTTTTATAAATTTGACATACCACTGTGCAATACAACTGTATTTCTGAAAGTTTTTATTCGAAGGTATTTTCAGATTGACGAAATAATTACAAGCTCAGTACATTTTAATAAAATCTTTGATTACTGAGTTTGTACTTGATTTAATTAAATCTTTGATAATGGTAAGTATTTACTACGAAATCACATTTTATACATTATAGGAATACTATATAGTTTTGTTATGATTTTTAGGTTTTCTGTGTTCTCGAAACAATAGGCAAAAAGGAATTGTTTGTGTGTCCGGCATGCTGGTTTGGAGGAGAGCAAGATAATGGTATTATTCATTATCCATCGGACACCAAAGAATTCCTTAAATATCAAGGGTTGCAGGACAAAAAACCCAATAATTCATGGTGTTCAGAACCGGCACGCTTGCTCGCCAAATATTCCGAATATCAGCTGGCAGTACAGGGTATGCACCGGTTAGAAGAAGGAGCTACTTCCGAAGAGGGCCGCTGGGATGAAAAGAAATTTCGGAAAATAAATGCAGCTCGAAGTAAATTTTAATATTAAAGAAATTTATAATTTTTTAATGAATTTTTTATTTAGATATATCAAGTATCCCAATCCCGAAAGTCGCAAAAAAACAATGGATAGACCATCAAATCTCACTGTTCCGTTACAGCCAGTTGGTAACACTCATGTGCAAAATACCATCCCTCTACATACACTAGAACCCGATCATAACATTGAAGAAGAATTAAACGTACAATTGTCCGAAACTGAAGATCGAACTGAAAGCCAAAATAACATTGTCATTGAAATGCCGGAAATAACATGTACACATATAACAACATTGGTTTTTTATATCAATAGAATATTTTACTCCAACTACCTTATATTTCAGGCCGCCTTGATAAAATGGAGAACGACATTGGAGGAGTAATTTTATCAATTGCAAACATTGATAAAAAAATCAATAAACTTATCGAAGCCGTTGCAAATATGGGGGCAATAATGATACAGCAAACCAACCAGAGGACATCACAACTAATCGAACCAATCGGCGATACTTCCAGTTTTTCCTCGCTGCTGCCAATAAATAATCAATTTGCATTTGGTGAATTTGAAACGATGCTGCGGAATAAAGAAAACTACCATAAGTTTGTTACAGAGATGGCAACATACGGGGGAACCAGTGGTGATAGAAAAGGTGATAAAATTGCTTACGGGCTAGTGGACCAATTGTTTACTCGTCAGTTCATGACGGAATGTAGTTGGACTGGCTCGTCTAAAAATCAAGCATCTAAGAATTCCTTCTCGCCCGCTACGACGTTTTTAGATGCTTTTTACGATATAATTAAATTGGCTGATTCCCGTTACTCAAAGACCGACACGAAGGACTTTTTTAAAGAAAAAATTTTGCGTAATGCAACATCGCGTTTGTTAAATTTGCAGCAAAAAGATGAACCTATAAAAAAGCGTCGCAGAACGGTTAAAGCACCTGTTCCAGTTACCGATGCTTTAGCTAATGCTACTCAGCACACTACCACTGAAACTTCAGACCATATAATTCTATAATAAAATTAAAAAATTGTCATTATTCTCACCTCTGAATTAAACCAAATATATATACATATACCTAAAAGTGAAACTCGAATGAAATGTTATACTCATAGTTTATAAGTTAAAACAATTATATATTTTTGAATTTTTTAATAAAATATTTTTTGAGATAATAATATTAGTATTTAAAATTATTATAGTGTATGAAGTAATGGAATAAAAACAAATTCCGTTTTGTAACACATACATACAAATTTTGCGGTGATCTGATCGACGGAGTATATGGCATCTTTATTAGTTTCACCATTTGATATATAAATGTCTAGACTTGAGGACAACATTGGCTGTTTAAAAAAATCACGTTTTGATTGTAATGAATTACCAATCACGTATTTTTTATTGCCAAAACATACCGCATATTTCATAGCAACAATTTGACCATCAGCTGATAAAAACCATTTATTTTTATCATTATTGCATAAAGAAATTGATTTGTTCACTTCAATCTTTTTATAGAATATTGTACCCGTTGGAATTAAATCAGATGATGAATGAGTCCTATAATAAACTAACGGATATTCCACAGTTTGATTTGGTTTATAACTCCCAAGGCTATTGTATTCCGCTAAACGTTTGGCAACTTGTACCAAAGGTTTTGTGCCAGTTCGCAGCATTCGTTTTATTTGGAATAACTTATTCTCAAACGGATACGTGCTGAAGCTGGGTAATGGTCAAAATCTCCTCACTTCTTCCGTTAAATGGCATAAGTTATGTACGTTTGTTCCAATTGTATGATATCCGTATATATTAATATATACTTCAATAAAATTTTTTAATAAAACGTCAGCTGCATCAATGAAAGGTATATATTTGTGTCTAGAGCAAATGGTTACCGCACAGAAAAACGCAAGAAAATGTTGATATGCATCGTATGGTAGAAAATCACGCAGTACTACCGGACCAATGTAATGTAAGAAGGTCCGAAATTCTGTGGCTTTCCAAAATGCAAGGCAGTCAAGTGGTCTAACCGCTCGGTTTATATCGCTTGGCATGGTACACTTAACCAAATATTCTGATACCTGTTTAATGCGTCTGTGATCCCATCTTGAATAAAATCCCATTTTCTTTTCTTGGCCAGTAAAACAGAGCAACAATTTTTTCATAATCCCTACATGCAGCTGATGAAGCATATCGCATACGATGATGTCATCAACCATGTCAATCGGAAGGCTGAGAAGTGGAGAATCCATTTTATGATGATCCTTATCAAGTTGATGGCGAAAGGTGAAATCAGTTCTTCGAAGCATATCTGTTCGTGGAAAGCTCATGTTACGTTGTGTATTATCGTATTCTCCAATCACATGACATTTCAGACATCCATGGTAAGCATTAAAATTAACCGTACCTATAACAAATAAAAATTAAAATTATCGGTTGTATTCATTTTCGTTCATATAAAAGATGTCATGAGCTTATACCTTTAAGCATGCTTCGAGCCGGTGCATCGCAAATAAAGCAACGAATTTTAATATCGATTCTATTATTGTTAATAATAATTCCGTTTTCCAAAAGTGGTTGTAGTTCATCTACAAGAGGTTTCAAATAATTTTGAACTGAACCAGGCTTACTATATCCGCAGTAAAGGCCTACCACCATTGGAACAAAATTATCAATTTCATGTACTGCAACAAGAATTGGCCAAAATTGTATTTTTGAGCTTCTGTAAATTGGGATTCCATCAATATTTATATTTAAACTGATTGACAATGGGTGGTCTAAGGATTTGAAATATAATTCTAAGCAATGTTTCACTCCTGGATGCCAATAAGATCCGCCATTTTGCAAGGTGTGCTTAGCAAGGTGCGCGGATCAGTTGGCAGTTTTCGCAATTGTTTATTTTTCAAAGAGTAGTTATAAATAGATAAGAGCTCTTTCAATGCAGTTTGTGCTATATTAAATTGTATCGCTCATCTCTTTATTTTTTGCACAAAATCGTCTTCTTCGTCCTCATCGTCCTCGCTGTCATTTAAATAATATTCGGATTCAATTTCATTATTATTATAACATTCAGAATCTGACATAGTTTGTGATTGAGATAATGTGCATTGAGGTGCTTCAAAGAAAATGCGATGCACTGCAGCAGCAGTTAAATTGTCATCTGCTACTTGATCTGGAAATTTATTTATTATTTACAAGAGTATAGTAAAAATTTAAATTAATTACAAGGTTTCTTTCGATTAATAACTTACGCATATGTGGTGATGTTGTTGTTTTTCGTTCACTTGAAGCCACATTAACAGGAACCGAATCATTTGATGTAAAAGCAGATACTTTAATATTACTATTAGCGGAAAAAATAGTATATTTCAGTGGTTTTGTATTGCACGCCTTTAATGATATAGTAGCTAAGAATAAAATGCAAGTTTAATGTTGCACTGGCAAAGAAATATTAACAAGATACAACATACCAGTTACTTTTTTCATTTGGTTGTTTGTGACTTTTGCTTTTCTATAAAATGTGGTGTTCGTTTTATATTTTTTTAATGTTCTAAAATAAGTATCCAAATCTTTGTTCGCCATTATATTCGCTAAGTATAATAAAAACACAACACCTTATTTGATTGTATATCATAAATGTCAAATCTAGATAATTATAGATGTCGTACTTGTTTGGTTGACTAGCGCAGCAACAATGCTTTCCTCTCGACTTTTTTTCTTTGCGGCATAACAATAACCCTTCTACAATGCCTTTATACCTACTTATATTATCATAGCAAAATTGCTTTTGTCCCGGGTTCTTTGCTTTATGCAATTTCGCTGCTACAATGTCTTATAAACCTGCTTAAGCTAATTAGCTATTTTTTTCACTGCAACAACGTTTTCAAAAGTTATTAAATATCTATCTACCATTTATAACTAATTTGTGTAATTTTTCAGATTTCACAACGTTGTTAGAGCCCTGGTTTTGCTGTCTAGGACAATTTGCCTATCCAATTGTTACTTGGGGAGTGAATCATGAAAGCATAATTAAACTTGGTATTCGAGGTTTATGTCCAAAAAGTAATTCAAATGGCATAAAACCGCTTGAGGTATGTGCAGTTATCCTAGTTCAGTTATCCTAGTTCATAGGATCCTGATCAATAAAATTTCGCAAATATTCGACAAGAGTTCGGTGACTTCTCCCTAATGCACCATTAGGTTCGGGATGATATGCTGTGGTGTGTAATTTTGGTATTTTTATTATCCTACGCATTCGTTGAAAGACGTCATTCATAAAGTTTGAGCCCATGTCAGTCAGGATTGATTCGGGACATCCGAATGAGCATATTAATTTTTTGACTAATATCTGGGCTACAGTGTCAGCTTCTTGATTAGGAAGAGGCATAGCTAAACCAAATTTAGTTAAATCACATTGGGCTGTAAGAATATATTAGTTATTTTCGTATGTTGTAACCATGGGACCAACTATATGTAGAAATATTTTCTGAAATGGTAGGTATGAAGTGGTAGTTATTTTTAAGGGCAACTTAGGATTTATAGAAACTTTATTTTTCTGACACAGAGAACAATTAATATATTTTTCGATAGTGGAAAACATTTTCGCGAAATAATATTTAGAATTGTTTAATTTGGTTGTAGGCACGATATATACCTTGGTGGGTTATCATGGTATTCCTACTTGCTACTTCCACCGAATTAATTGCCCCAACTAGCCAAACCAGTACATTTGCACACAAAATTTTACGGGCATAGTAATATTTTGCTTTCAATAAGCACACTCGGTGACTTTGTGGTAGCAAAATGTTATCTTGCAAATGCATAAAGGTGTGTTAAGTCGCAAGGCGCACACATTTAGTATTGCTAAAACAGCACGTATATATTGTCGCATCGCAACCAAAATGTACGGTTACATCGTCACCAAGAAGCGTACTTTTGGTAACCTATCAAAAATTTATACTGAAATAGAACCATAAGATTACAATTTGGTTGGGACTTCGCAGAAAATAGTCGCTTATGGAAATTATATATCAAATAAAGAGTTGTGATCAAATGTGATCATATCATTACAGCTGTCAATTTGTGCAAGACTAGCTAAAAAAAACTGCGAAAAACTGTTATCAAAAAATTTAAAATGGTAAAAGTAGTGAAACGACTTAAGTTTACAAACAAATACTACAGAAAAGTAAAACAGCAATTGAGTATTCAAAGAGAAATGTATTTAAAGCGAATCACCAAAACACGTCCTATCAATTTGAGAATAAAAAATGTCCGGCGCCTCCTGGTGTACATTTAGTATAACCTGATACAAATAAAATTTAAATCGGCCTATGATTGTCAAACTAGAAAAACTACACCTATTCGAAAGAGAAATATTTCTCATATTCAAAATCGTTCATATCTAAAGCTGGACGAGAATTTAATAGAGAAGTTCATAACTCACAGCGCCCTCTTATTGCTAGTTTAGTTACATTTGGTAATTGCAGTGATTTTCAAGTGGCATCTAGAATGTATTTACCACTGAGAGTCATGCGCACTCGGCCCTTAGATCAATTGTGCATCCCAGTTATTCTACCACGTACAGCGAGGATTTACTTCCTTAGTGTTCGGCTTCAATAAATGTTCGGATATTTCCCTCGCTTTGTTACAGAACCTACGGAGGGGCCATTACCTTACTATGGATTTAAATTATTTGCGATTCAACTTGAGTACTCCGTCTAGATACTCGATGTTGTAACTATAAGAAGCGTTATAGTATGTCGGACTCCAAACGATATTTCCAAATCTGCTTCGATGGTGGTTTTACCTTTTCCATAATTATGGAAATTATTCTTCTATTTTAGTTATTCTTGGTACAGGTAATTTTGCTATCTACATCCTTCATTGGCCAGAGATTCGTAGAATGTCGGAGTGGCCGTGGGAACAAAATAACGTAGTTTTAGTTTTGCCTAATACTTTTAAAACACAATAACAGCTCTATATCCAGCTTAGGATAGCGGACCGGGCCAATTTGGGTCAGTAAAGTTCGGACTTTACATAGATCTCAATTTGTTTGTATTTTTACTGTTCTTCGAAATACCATTATATATTTAGCTTTCGGCATTATTTGCAGGATTTCTCTAGAAACTGATTTTATCCGGGTTGACATTGAGATCAACCTCAGTACACTAATCGTTTACTAGCCTAAAAGCATGTTATTTTCATCCATTATTGGACCATCAGGACTAGACCATCGGCATAACTTAGGTTCATAATGAGGGTGAATTATTGGACCATCAGTAATTCGCCACCAGGACCATGACTCCTCTTTTAAGAAAACCTTTAGTCGCTTCTTTACAACATATGAATAGTCCATCCTAGAATGGAGGAGTCACAATCCCATGCTCTAGCTTGTGAATGAATTAATTGGAATTGAAGTTGCCAAAAGTAAATTGTGATGAATATTGCAACATTTTTTTATTTCGAATATCTTTAATAACTGTAGTCAGCTCTTGTAGAGTTGTCTCCGTTCATTTTACAGTCTGATACACAAGTTTACCCGGGTTCAAAGGGTATCGTTGGAGTGTATTGGACCTGATATAGTAACCCAGTACTTTCTCTATGGGTTTTAGAATGAATAACGTGAGAGTAATAGGACCTATGACCTGATGATCTTGTATGATTTATTCCCCACTTACAGTGTAAAAATTACTCGTCCGTATCTCCTGTATCTTAATCTCATAAAACCTAACAAGTAGGGATATTCTATATCTTGTTGTAGAAATGTGGAGTGCGCTCTATTTCTAGACGGGATTTTGTAAAGGACAAGAGAATTTAAAGTTAGTTAGTTCTTAAACTTCTCTTCTCTTGATTCCAAGATCATGTTCAATCAGAGGATATCATTGGCCTCTATTTTTCCCTCAATGAAGTTACTACGAAAAATTCAAGATCGGCGATTGTCTAAGTATCAATTTGAATAGGCTTGCCATTTGATGTATTTATGTGTGCTTAATAAGGATTCTGCTCTTTGAGCTATTTCTATATTAAATCGAATACACAGGTGGTCAGAGAATGATACCTCCTTCGATACATTCTCGTCGAAAATGATGCTGGTCGTACCTAAGTTTATAAGGATATGCATGTATGGCTAATTAGCAGGAAATGAGCTTTTGGAGATGACTTTACAATAATTTATAAAGTTCTGTAAGAGACTATAGGTAGGGGATTGAACTTCTTCCCGTTTTTGTTTGTTTAGAATTTAGAAGTGAGGGTCTACACGAGGTTATCAGAAATTCGGTTTGAAAGGAAAATTTGGGAAAATTGGTTGCAAAACGAGTCAGAGCAATATCTTAATCACCATTGGTTTTGTAGGCTAAAATAGGTTAGGTCAGGTTTAAGTGGTCGTTGACGCACAATTGGACCGGTGACAGATCTTTCTCCTTCCCGATCTTCTACAGAAGCCATTCAAAACTAATTATGTTGTGTAAATTGTTTCGCACTTTGATGTTTTCGAAACTCGACAGTTAACCCGTTAACATTGACATAACTCAAATGTTTGTGTCTTTTGCGTAATAATTTCAGACAGATTCAGGCAAAATGAACTGCAGTCTCTTCCTTTTCCTCATCCCTGAAGTTTGTACAAAGGTAATTTGATTCAAAACTCAGGCTTCTCGTATGTTCCCCAAAAAGGAAGTATCATATGAAAATCCCTACGATCGTAATTAACCCTCGTCTTCAAAGAGGAATTCATTTTTTTGAGTACTCGAAGTCCAGTTTTGGCCAAACGGGTTTTGGTATGATACAGGTGATGGCATTCGTCCACCTTTCATTTACAATGGTTTAAATATCTTTCAATAGCGCCAGCTAAGCGCAGAAATAGCCCATCCCACTCCCACCGATTCTGACCCCAACCCATCACCTCAGCTTGGTATATGCTGTTTCATTCACTGATTAATCAGCTTACAGGTCTATCCTTCCATGACTGCCTCAATCTTGCCAAAGGCACTGTATCCTTTGTCCACTGTAAAGCTGAATATGTATATATAAGGATAACAACCTTTCCAAAATTTTCAGAAGAAATGACAGTAGGGTTATGGGTCTTAGGTCCGTTGGGTAGCCATGTGAGCTTTTAATCGCTTTCGGCGGAAAAATACAACCTCAGCTCCGTCCATTTCTTAGGATACTATATCATTTTAAAATACCCTATGAAGATGGCCTCCAGCCAAACAAGAATAATTTTGGTACGGCACGACTGAATAGCTTTAGGTCATTATCGCCTACAAGTTTTTTGGCAACAATACATACGCCTGTGTGTAAAGTATCGGGTTCCGAATACATGTTGAGCTTCATCGAATCCTTAAAGTTTCTTAGGAAGAGGGTTTCGACACGAAGCTCCAAGCAATGCTAATTCATGTTGAATGCTAATTCATCATACAATTTGTGATCTTTTTGTATCGTATTGATAATCTCATTGACCATTCTCGTGATGTTATTAACTCTCTCATTGTCAAAGGATGATCTTAAGTCATTTTTCGGTTAAAAATTATTGAAAGGGATTTTCAGATGGTGGTATTCTGGTCTACCATTACTACTTCAGGCTTGTACCTGTTAGTTAATTTTGAGTATAACCTTTTATTGTATTTTACGTAAATTATCTGCCCAGGTTTTAAGTCTTTCTCCTGTTTATTTTTGAGCCTGATCATATTTTCGTTTCGAATTTGTTGAGGATCCGCATTGGAAACTCTTGCCAAAGTAGAGTTGTATGGGTTTTTTCCCCGGTGTTGAATGGGTCGAGTGTTTATACTCATTAGTGGATCTTTCAAGAAGTTCCTCGAAGTATCGCTCTACGCCATCGGCTTTTAATCAGCTCATTATTTCTGAGAGAGTAGAGTGAAATCTCTCTATTTGACCATTTACCTTGCTTTTGTTAGGGGTAGTTCTAAAGATACTTATGTTTAGTCCATCTTCCAACATGGACGTTATTGAATTCGAATTAACGGTCATATTTGTTTTCCTAGCATGTGGCGCAACATTTCCCCAATATCTGAATTTTCCGACTCATTCTCGGAAAGTAGTGGGTTTGATGATTTGATTTCTGTTCTCTTGAGCATTTCGATGTGCACGTCGATAAAGGGATAGTATTTTTTTCTTCTTCTTGAGTTTCGTCCATAATGTCTTAAACCATCTTCCGCGTAAATCGAATTTTATCCCTCTGAAGCGGATTGGATATACTCCTTGCACCTTTCCCATTATGTTTTCGGTTGTCCTTAGTCCGTTAATAGTATGGGGGTTATGATAACGTTTTAAGAAATTTATTATGTCTGTACTCTGGTGAGGTGGTCGGGTGATAATGTGTCTAGTATAGTTTGGAAAAGGATTAAGTATTTGGTAGAGGTTTTTTCGCCTACGTTTAGTAACAATTGATTTCTGAAATCGTTAACCGGTGGGAATTAGACCATGTGACGAGCTTTCGGTGCTGTCTTGCGTAGTTGACATTGCATTTATGCAAGGGGAAATGAATCCTGGATAATGCGTCTGCAACTAGGTTCATTTTCCCAGCACTTCATTTTGGAATTGTTATTTTTGTTGCTGAGGGCATATGTTAGTGGTTGGTGGTCTGTAAAGATCAAAACTTTTTTCGATCCGTAGAGTCGATATTGCTCTAATTATGGCTAGCATTTCTTTCTCGTTACCCGCGTAGCTTTCCTCGGCTTTATCTAAGGTTCGAGAGCGAAAGTATATTGGTCGACCTTCCTGGGAGAGTACTGCACCAAGTGCGAGTTTGGAAGCGTCGAAATCGAGACCAATGAGTGTTTGATTTTATTGAAGGCACTTATTTCTGCCTCTGAGACCTTGACCTGTTTAGTTTTCGAGAGGGCTTTGAACATGTGTCCATCATCCCCTCTTAAAAGAGAAGTTAGGGGCTTCGCTAGTTTCGCGTAGTCGCAAATGAACCTGCGATAAAATTCTGCCATACCAAGAAATTATCTTAGTTCTTTCACATTTCCGGACACAGAAAAAAGTTACCTATAGCTTTTGTTTGCTTCGGGTTTGTCTTTATCCCATCTTTCGAGATGACGAAACCCAAAAATTCTACCTCATCCCTTAAAAACTCGCACTTGTCGAGTTGAATTTTCATATTGGCGTCTTCAAGAACTTTAAATATTATTTCCTAATTCTTCAAGTGTTCGTCTACCGGTTTACCAAATATGATGATGTCATCAATGTACAAGTAGCACCGTTTTTCGATGTGATCACGGAGTATGTCATCGAGAGTGCGTTGAAATATGGAAGGAGCGTTTTTGAGGCCGAATGGGAGGCGCGTAAATTCATATTTTCCATGATTTACGGAAAACGCGGTCTTCTCTATATCGGAAATTTTTCTCTTCGAATGAAGAGTCCTCCGATGGGGCTCGGTTTTTATTTCAGCTCAAATGATTTTAAGAAATAATAGGGGTAAGGCCACACATGTATAATTTTTTTATCTTTGTAAAAATTTGAGTTTGCTACTTGACTCTATTTCGAGAGATTTATAAGTCAGGTAGGATAGTTGTCTACATAACAAATATTCTCGTTTAGACGTTTGATCTGGTTTGAATACAAACATTCGGTTCCCTACGTTATCAAATTAGGCGAAGCGGTTTCAATTATTCATTGATATTATTTATTTTAATAAATAATAAACGCCTAATTTATGCGGTAAAATGCCCGCATACATTTTTGCTGAAACTTTCATTACTCCTAAATGTATGCCCCAATAATGAATATATTTGATATATCTAATGAAAATATTACTTGGAATTGTACTAATTACCCATCTATCCTTTTATGACCATGTAATATTATGTGCTACTGCCCTCATTCATTTCGATATGTTTACTCATCAGTTTCCAGAATTAATAAAAACACGAATACGAATCGAGCAACAACAAAATGTAGACAAGAAAATCATCACCTTTTGTTCTCTTAATTTGTTCTAACCAACATCTTTTCTAATGTCCATAATGACCAGTAGGAAGTTAATTTATATTTCTTGTTGTGTGTTTGGTGTTAGAAACCGAAGAAAAAATTAGAAATTATAATCCAGCTATATACGACGATGTATAGTGAGAAATGGTGTAAACTGAACGTCAAATGACATAGATTTGTTTCCCTTGACATAGCACACAATACACATAAAAACATAGGGACTGAAATATTTATTTTCCATTTTATGTTTTCCCACTATGATTTTCGTGCTCAGAATCTTTAATTGATTATTGTCATTTTCCCCAGTTCGTTGTGTTTGTTTCCTAAATTCATGTATACGTATACACTGGGTTAATCTAACTGAAATCTAACGACCAATGTCTCCTGTATACACTTTATATACACACTCACATACAGCTTAGAGCTAAAATTAGAAAAAAAGTCTAGCGACAGAAAAAAAAAATATAATAGTAATCAACTGAGAATGATCAAATCGAGATGAAAAACAAAAAAAAATGTAATCCATTTTCCCTTTGTGTGTATGTGTTCCTGATTTTTCCGATTTTCCTTCTATTTTTTTTTGCCACTTTTGATAAAATCATTTTTAATGAATATGACAGAATAGATATATATCTGAGAGGACAATGTATATACCGACATAACGTTTTCGACTGGTATATTACCATTGTATGTTTGAAGAATGTTGTGTGCTTTGTTTGTAAAGCATATTTAATTTTTTATTTTATTTTACTTTTTTTCGGTTTTGGTTAGATTTTCACAATAGAAATTTGGCAAATTGGTACATACACACAGTATACATATTTGTACACAGAGCTTTTGAAAAATGGTTGTCTATGATTTTTGCATGACAAGCAGATTGGATTTACCATCCAGCGGACTGAAATGAAAGTCATTACACTGATTGTAAATCTGGCTTATATTTCTATTTTTCAAAGAGATTTAAATAATATTTGATTAGCGGATATAAAAGCTTTTTCGCAATTTGTATCGAGTGATTTTCATGCGGGTCACAAATATTTTGAAATATTTGCATGTCTGCTATTCCTTTGAATATAATATTTTCGCATTGTTTTTCAATTACTGAGCTTTTGTTATCGATTTTTTCCACTCAACAGCCATTACATTGGCATAGAAGAAGAGTCGGCACTAAGTTCTGTGCGGGTGAGTGGGGTGGGTTTTTGACAATAAGGACCTTCTGCTTCAGGTGCGGAAGATTTAACCGCTGTGCCACAAGCTCCGTAATTTAGAAACCTTTTGTGTTATTCTATATTCTGGTAAATGCTCAACTTTTTAAAATATTTGCAAAAATTAGAAAAAATCCTCTAAAAACTACCTCTACCGAATTATGCAAAATTCCTTTGAAATTTCCTAATTTATGAAAAGAATTAATACCAACTCGTTTTTCCATCGTATTTTTCGCTAAGTTTTGGAATATGTACCATTCCTGTCCCAAAATTTTTTATTTGGCAAATAAACATTTTGTTTGTTCTCCGCAGCCCAAACTGATTGACTGATCACACTTAAGCTTATTTCTTAAAATAGGACCTTTCACATGAGCTTCTGATCAAGATGAATTTTCATACTTAAGTTTTTTCCACAAATTGGGAGATCCTAGTGATTTTTAGGTCAAATAAGTCTATTGAAAGTAGCAGTTCCAAAATTTTTTAAAAGTACGAGTATATCATTTGAAAGGAAAACGACTGAGAACTGAAACATTTTACCATAGTCATAAAGTAAGGTAGGCAATCTGAAATCTAAAATATATAGGTCTATTTCCAAGGTTCGTGCCAGTCTCAGCACGTAACAATGTACAACAAAAAAATTCTTCTCTGGCGGTTTTCATAGGGACTACCTGAGACTTCAGCCACAGTTGTGAAGTAGTGCATAGAGCAAGCCGAATCCAAAAAATGTAGGCCTTTTATGAAAGAGATAGAAAAAAGTTTTGTGCTAGCCTCAGTATGTAACAAATTTCAACAAACCAATTTTTTTGACGCTGTCATGAAGTAATATAGGCTCAAAGCGTGTAGATTGAGCATGTAACGATTTTCAACAAAAAATGTAGCCAGAAATTTTCTTCTGTGGTGGTTTTTCCTGGGATTACCTGAGACTTCCGCCACTGTCATGAAGTAATGTTGGCCATGTAAAAAATGGAGGCTTATTGTGTACCAGCTGGGAATAGGGTTCGTGCCAGACACAGGATGTAACGATTTCCAACAAAAAATTTACTAATAAATATTCTTCTGTTTTGGTTCTCTCAGTTATTATCTGCGACTTGTGCCACTGTCACGAAGTTGTGTAGCCTGTTCTCATTTCTTTGTAATTTTTTTGGAAAATCATTAAATACTGCGGGTATAGAACAGGAGAAACAGTTGTTAGAGTCCAGATGCCCTATTTTACTTCGTGACAGTGTCCTAAAATTTAGGTAATTTCAGTCAAAATCACCGTCAGAAGGAAATTTCGTAATAAATTTTTTGTTGAAAATCACTAAATACTCAGCCTGGCACGAACTTTCTTTCCAGCTCGTTTTGAAAGGCGGCTACAGTTTTTGGTGAAAGGTGACCTACTCTATTTCGTGGCGGTGGCCTAGGTCTGAGGCAATTCCTCACAAGACCGCCACCGAATAAAAATTTCTTAGTAAAATTTTAACATTCTTTCCAGCTCAATAAGAAACGAGGCTACATATTAAGATTTAATCGATTTAGATTTCATGTATCCTACACTGCTTTAAGGCCGTGACAGGTAATCCCGATGAAAACCGCCATAAAAGAAAATTTATTAGTAAATTTTTTATCTAAAATCGTTAAGTACTGAGTCTGGCACGAACCACCTATCCAGCTCGATTAGAAATAAGGCTACATCTCTCGAATCCTAGATGGCCTACACTAATTCGTGACAATGGTCGATGTTTCAGTAATCATTGTGAGAATCGCCATAGAAGAAAACCGCCACTGAATAAATATTGTGTATATTACTGATTCTGGCATGACCTTCTCTTCAGCTCGTTTAAAATGGAGTGGCAATAATTTCAGGTAATCCCCGTGAAAATTGCAACATGAAGAAAATTAGAAATTTTGGTGTTGAAAATCGTTAAATACTGAGAGTGGCACGAACATTTTTTCCAGCTTTTACAGAAAATCGCCTAAATTTTCTGAATTCGTCTTAACCTACAATACTTCTTGACAGTGGCCGAAGCCTCAGTTAATTTTTTGTAGAAAACCGTTATATACTAAGACTTTTGGATTCCAGTAACAGTGACCGAAGTTTCAGACAATCCCTGTAAAAATCGCCAAAGAAAAAAATTGCTTAGCAAATTTTTTGTTGAAAATCGTTACATACCGTGTCTGACGCGAACCTTCTTTCCAGCTCGTATATAACTTGACTTACGTTTTTTGGATTCCAGTTGCGCTTTACTATACTTTATGTCAATAGTCGAAGTCTCTGGTAATCTCAGTATAAAACAATCACAGAAGAAAGTTTTTAGTAAATCTGTTGAAAATCGTTACCAACCGTGTGGCACGAACCTTATCTTTCCTGCTCCTGGAAAAGCTCATCTCATTTTTTTATTTTTTCAAACTTTTTTTAAAATGTGTCTCAAAATTTTACGCAAGATTTGAATCAACCAGAAAAAAACAGTTTGACAGCAGACAGTTTAGGGTTAGCAAACAATAGTGAAGAGAGTACTTGGATATATTAAGGATCAATTAGGGACGACATATACACTGGTCCTCTAATAAGAAGCCGTTCAAATGATAATATCTAAGCAGTGCGTGAGAGTGTTAGTGAAAATCGATTAGCACCGTGGACTAGAATTGCAGATTCATCAAGAAGCTCTCCACAGCGTATACTCACTAAAGATCTGCGTCTCCATGCTTGCAAAGTTTAACTGAGTCAAATATTTTTCGTGCAAAAAATCCTAAGCGATAAAGCTAATTTTCACCTTAATGGCTTCGTTAATCGTCAAAACTGCCGCATTTAGGGTTCAAAGAACCCGCATGTGATTGTCGAAAAACAAATGCATCCACAACGTGTCACTGTTTGGTGCGGATTTTGGGCTTATTGACCATTCTTTTTTGAAAATTGGGCTGGATTTGACCAGTATTAATACTCGATATCGCGACATGATAACCAAGTTATTTCTGCCTAAATTAAATAATATTGATGTAGACGACATGTGGTTTCAAAAAGACGGTGCGACATACAGCCATACAGCCCGCGAAACAAACCAATTACTGCATGATACATTTCCAGGTCGTGTACTCTCTCGTTTCGGTGATCAGAATTGGCCCCCTAGGTCATGTGATTTAAGACTATTGAAGATTTACGTGCATTAAAGGAGGGAATTCAATGCTGCATCAACCAAATTCAGCCACATTTATGCAAAACGGTTATGAGATAATTTGACAAAATATGCGTTGATTCGAAGTGAAGAATCATCAGTGAAGAACCATCGAAGTTCTATTCCTTACATAACCCTATCCTATGTACTTTATGTTTCAATAAAAAAAATTGAAATGGAAAAAAACTGTGTTTTCTATTTTATTCAAATATTGCCTAAATTTTGGGACACTCTTTATTGTAGTGTTGGCTTGTAAAATCATATCTCGTTGTAGTATGCGGAATTAAAGGTAATGAAATTTTTCCTAATTTTAACCAGAAAATATTACAGATTTACCAGAGATAAAACTCTTTGTTTGCTTTAGAGCTACTTCTCGGGCCACCGTCACATCGATAGCTTTTGTCTTAAAACAATTGTTTTGGCGCTGTTCTCAAGTTATTCGTTTCTTGTAGAATATATTTGTCGTTAGGTTATTTAGGTTAGGTTCCAGTGGTTGCTTACTGCACACTTAGGCCAATTTTTAGGCCCATTGTGTTACCACTCATTCACTCCACATCATTAACCCACCTACTTCACCTACTCACACAACTACAATATACCACCTGCACATTGCAAGCTCCATGTCAACCTGTACATTGACATGGAAGGTGGGTCGGCGCGTGGCACGGAATTCTGCACTCCATCAGAGGGTCTTAGTTGCATTTATTAGCATCACCGATCGTAATCGATGATGAAAATTCGAGTTGCATCTAGACTCTGATGGGATTCGAACCCAGCACCTCCCGGTCCAAGTGCCGAAGCTTTAACCACTGCACCACTTCTGATGAATGTAAGCTATAGCACCTTAGTTTTAAAAGTTTTGAAAAATCAAAAATTTCGTTATGAACAATTTAATTTACAAGTTCACCGTTTTGGCGCTGGTGTTCTAGCATTTGTTTGTTACATTATAAATGGACAACAAGAGACGTGCTCCATCTTGCTGAAAGTAAATCTCGTTGTCATCACCAAATATCTCTGTAATGTGTGAACAAACTCCTGCAGTTTCGTTACAAAAATGGTTCTATGATGCTCAATGCGGATATTCCACACCATACTGTCCTGGTAAGTTTAAATGGTGTTCAACTGTTACATGAGGATTTACAGGACCCCAGTGCGTGCAATTATAGCGAATAATGGAGCCATTTAATTTAAAGGAGGTCTCTTCGCTTCACACAATTTTTTGTGAGAACCCTGCATCTTCTGCAAATTTCGCCAGGTGTCAATAAGATAATTGAACTCTCTTGTCAAGATCGTCTTTATTGAAAGCATGGGCTAGTGTTGGAATATGGTAGCATTTACAGCGAAGACGCCTCATGATGCGATGGACGCTCTCTTTTGAGTTGTGGGTCTCTCGAGCCTCGTTTGTCGAAGAGATTTCTTTGAGCCGACGGAGTATTTCCTGCACCTGCTCTTCTTTTCAAGAGTTTCCTGGATGATCGTGGTCATCTATAACGTTTCTTGTTGACGTTGTGAACGGTTCCTTCTGCTTCAAATTTATATCTGATGCGAGCAATGGTCCGGTGCGTTGGTGACAGTTTCTCGAAATTCCATTCTGAACCCTCTTTGAACTTTCATGTCGTTTTGGTTTTCCAACAGCATTTCAAAACAAACTTCCCCTCTTCAAAGCTAAGTTGATTTGTTGCCGTGGTGTAACATCTATTACTCATACAAAAAATACAAAAGGCAGCATGTTAATGACAGTCAAAGTGCTAGCATATTTTTTGAGACACCGTGTACGTATTGTCATTGAAGCTCGCCATCCTAACTAACACGCTTTAAAAGGTTTTAATTACGCTGATCTCTTAATATCATAGAATTCCAAAGAGAAATACCTCTATCAGAAAAGGATGTAGTTAAATACTTACACATATGTATAGGGGGAAATTAACGTAAATTTGAAGAATGGGACCTACTGGACAATAATTATTAACTGAATCATAAAAATAAAACAACAAACCCGAAGTTCATAAAAGTCAACAAAACTACAACCCAGAATCAAATTCAAAAATGGAGAAATGTGATCATATTTCCTAATACTAAAAACGGAACGAGTACAAGCAGTGAGACATCTTTGGAGAACATTCATGTTCTCCACAAAACAACGTTCCCATATAGAAAATGGAAGAAGGTGCGAGAGGAACATACGCTTTTCAAAAGTACTATTACTGAACCCTACAACTTTATACAAACAAATAACTAAGTATTCCAAAAACCGTTTTGGTAGCCTTAACCAAATGATCACCCCAAGTAACAGTTTTATTGAAAATTAGCCCAAAATAACTAACAGTAGTAGAGAATGGAATTAAGGAATCACTGAGAAAAATTCTAGGAAAAGGGGGAAGTATCTATAGAATTTTATAAATTATAATAGACTGAGATTTACTAGCATTAAGAGCGATGGAATCATTATCTAAGAGACTACTCCTATAAATTTCCACACCATCAGCAAAAATTTGAAAAGAAGAATGGCGAATCGATCATGAAACGTCATTAATATACGTTGAGAATAATAAAGGACCAGAAACCGACCCCTGAGGAACGCCAGAAGAGACAGGTAAGAAGTCAGAAAAAGAATTGTTATAAAAGACTTGAAAGCGACCCGAAAATTAAAGTTCGAAATAAGCTTATTAAACAAAATTTGATGACCAATTGAACCGAACGCTTTAGAAAAATTTCTCTTTTACTCATACTACGACGAGTATCAACACAAACATTCAGTAAAGCTGTGATCCTACCGTGGGATCTTCTAAAACCCGATAGAAAAGACTAAGCAAATTAAAGCTATCGATATGAGATTCAATTTTTTTTTTTTTAGTGCCAATTCAAATGACTGGGACCGAGAACTTAAACTACGAGTACTAATAGGGCGGAAATGGAAAAGCTAAGAAGCATTGCTAATTTTAGGAATAGGGCAACTAAAGAGGTCGTTAAAATAAAATTGAAAATATGTAACAAGTATCTTGATACTATAGGAAAAACACGCTTAACAAATTTTAAACTAACCATAACTAGACCAGTGGATTGCGATTCAACTTCCCAAATTGCAGCATGCAAGCTCCAGGTCTCTCGTATGCCACATTGTGGCGTATTTTGAAGAAAGATCATGGTTTGAAGGCATACCAAATACAGCTTGTTCAAGAATTGAATCCGGTTGACCTTCCTTTGCGTCAACGATTTGATTTATGGGCGTTGGAACAGAAACGGACCCGTCAATTGGCCTCCAATATCTTGCAATCTAATGCCGTTAAATTACTTTTTATGGAGGTATCTGAAATCACATAACATGAGCTAAACATGAATTGAATATGAATCGAATATGAATTGAATATGAATTGAATATGAATTGAATATGAATTGAATATGAATTGAATATGAATTGAATATGAATTGAATATGAATTGAATATGAATTGAATATGAATTGAATATGAATTGAATATGAATTGAATATGAATTGAATATGAATTGAATATGAATTGAATATGAATTGAATATGAATTGAATATGAATTGAATATGAATTGAATATGAATTGAATATGAATTGAATATGAATTGAATATGAATTGAATATGAATTGAATATGAATTGAATATGAATTGAATATGAATTGAATATGAATTGAATATGAATTGAATATGAATTGAATATGAATTGAATATGAATTGAATATGAATTGAATATGAATTGAATATGAATTGAATATGAATTGAATATGAATTGAATATGAATTGAATATGAAATGAATATGAATTGGATATGAATTGAATATGAATTGAATTTGAATTGAATATGAATTGAGTAGAATTGAATATGAGTTGAATATGAATTGAATATGAATTTAAGCTATCGATATGAGATTGGATTTGGCTTTTTACTAATTCAAACGCCTTGGACCGAGAACTTAAACTACTAATAGGGCGGAAATGGAAAAGCTAAGAAGCATTGCTAATCTTAGGAATAGGGCAACGTTAAAATAAAATTGAAAATATGTAACAAGTATCTTGATACAATAGGAAAAATACGCTTAACAAATTTTAAACTAACCATAACTAGACCAGTGGATTGCGATTCAACTTCCCAAATTGCAGCATGCAAGCTTCAGGTCTCTCGTATGCCACATTGTGGCGTATTTTGAAGAAAGATCTTGGTTTGAAGGCATACAAAATACAGCTTGTTCAAGAATTGAATCCGGTTGACCTTCCTTTGCGTCAACGATTTGATTTATGGGCGTTGGAACAGAAACGGACCCATCAATTGGCCTCCAAGATCTTGCAATCTAACGCCGTTAAATTACTTTTTACGGGGGTATCTGGAATCACATAACATGAGCTAAATATGTATTGAATATGAATTGAATATGAATTGAATATGAATTGAATATGAATTAAATATGAATTGAATATGAATTGAATATGAATTGAATATGAATTGAATATGAATTGAATATGAATGGAATATGAATTGAATATGAATTGAATATGAATTGAATATGAATTGAATATGAATTAAATATGAATTGAATATGAATTGAACCTAATCTGGATTAAGTCAAATTCGACCACAATTTTTTCGTATTCGATAGGATGGTCTATAGCGAACTGTTTCTGTTGAGGTCCATAATTTATTACTTCTACATAGGCGAAATTATCAATACTTGTATACACTCCTTCTGGTATTATGAGGCCATTTCTCAGCACCTGTGGTTTAAGGTAGATATCTCCGCTGGCTATAGTTACGGGAACTTTTGCAACTAGCTTACCCCTTGGTGCTATATTATAGGTTGCTGAAACATAATTCAATTTGTATTGGATTGGGATTTCTATAGTAGGTGTGCTTATCTCAGAATTTCCAAGTGATTTTTAGTTGTTGTCATGATTTCTATTAGGCCTTGAAAATAATCGTGAAATTTGAACAAAATAAATTGTAATGGTTCGGTTGTTTCAAATCTCAGTGAAAATTCTAATCCATCAATTTTTCCAAATTTTCTTTGTAGCCTCAGTATGATCTAAGCTATTAAAAAAACAACCGAAAGTATTGGTAACTAGTGGAAGTTTCTGATATATTTGCCAAAAACTGAAAATAAATAAATAAAAATTTTAAATTTTCAAAAGGATTGGTTATGAAATGGCCAAGTTTAGTGCAGCATAAACATGTCCTAGCATTTTGGCCGAAACTTACATTAAAATCATTGATGAATACTACCATTCAAATTTCATCGTCATTCTTTAAGAAATGGCGGAAAGACGGAATATTTTTAAATTTCAAGATTTCATTTACCGAGTCCTTTTACTTCGGAGATCAATCAACTTGTGAAAACAAATGAACAATTTCATTTCAATTTATGTGCTGCCACTTGCGGCTGATGTGATATCCCTCGACCTTTGAATATTGACTATTTTTTTAGATGTGTTGTTCACGAATATCAATTGATTTGAGTTATAAACCATATTCAGTGACTTGCTCATGTACCGATTACGTAAGAAGCCGTCCGCGTGGTTTAATCTTCCGTTCGCACCGTCACCCGTAGCGGGTTAAAGCCGAGTTTGGTTTGGCTATAGTGAATGGAGAAGCTGGATAAATCTTTGGCCGATTATTTTCAAATTTATTTTGTAGAAAAATCCAGAACTTCATCCAGGATTTATGTTGGAATCCCGATTGAGCTCAACATGCCTTAATACAATTCTGAATACTTGATTTGACAATAATTTTTATTTTTTTGGGATATGGGGGTCAAGTCGCGTTCAGTGAAAGTATGAGGGTGAAGTTTTTTTTTCATTGGCAGTCGAGTAGGTTCGAATTGCCCATAACAAATTTTGATTTCACATAGTGGAATTTAGAACTACGTGCGAATAATTCAAACTAGTGGATTGCTCATAGATGATACTTATCGTTTTCATTATTTCACGGAACGCGACTTGACCCCATGGTCAAGTTAAATTAAAAATGGTCGAATTGTAGGACTTTATGAAAAAGTCACGTTAAAATCCCAATACAGCTGACATTTTAATTAGAATTTTAGCCCAGCTCTACGAACTGAGTTGGTAAGTTACCGGTTGGGAAACGGCCTCGTTCTATTCATTATAGCCGAACCCAAAATTTTGATAAATTCTGCTTTGCACACAGAATTTGACCATCATTTGTTGAGAGTTGGCCTAGTTCCATTGAGCATTATATTAGAGTGCCAATCCAATTCGCATACCATATTTGACAGTAATTGGTTGAGGAGTGGTAAAGCTCCATTGAGCATTGCATAATATGTGTTGTGCAGTATAGTTAGAGTATATAGATAGTTAGATAGATAGTTTTCCAGGAACCATTGTCTTTGGGATGCTTCACATATTTTTTTGCAATTTTTTGAAAGATATTTCGTAGCTGCCAATTCAAGGGTTAACTACTTTTAGATTTTAGAGCAATTTTTAAAATAATTTTTAATATAATTTAAATAACCAATAAAGTTTCCGGAAATTCGATTGTAAGTTGTGGAATTGCAGGTGGATTAAATTAATAAATGTTTACATTATTTAGGAAGCTGGAAAAAATTAATTTAGAATTAAATTTCAGGAAATCTACAGATGCATGTGAAATAGTAATATTTTTTCCCAGGTTGCTAATTTAGAGATGCAATTGTTGAAGACCGATATCATCGTTATCTATTAAGCCTATTAAGCCTTTATCCTTCCTCTAGTAGATTAGAAGTAGACTAGAATTTTGTTGTGCCGTACGATCGCTAGGTGTCTGAAACATGGTCGTTCCGTCCCAAAAAAAACCCCGTTCTTATCCTTCGTATTGTTATGTGTAAACAGGCTGTAGGAATAGGTTCGGCGTTATCCGGGACACTTGTCCAGTACTTGGTCATACAGTCCAATCAATCAATCAAAAAATAAATTCATGTGCTGCCACTTGCGGCGAGTAGCGTAATCTCATATGTTTGCTGTCAAACTTCCGCTATCTTGTACACCATTTATTTTTCCTCGATTTGTTATTATTTAATTTAGAGACAATGGGAAATGATTAGAGAAAGATTTTTGGGAAAGGTTTAAACTAGTTTTAAATATTTGCGTTATATACGTCTATATTCCAATAGCAAATGTATTATGTTGTGCTAGTTCAAAACTGTTGTGTGTTGAACCGCCTGTGACTCTTAAACTCGACCTAAATATATTTTTTACATAATATGCGCGTAACTTAAAATGTTGCTTGTATAACATACTGTATATACCACACATAAGCTTTAAAACTTTAAAATTATGGAACCCATAAATACCTGATACCACAAAACAAGAAGAAATTTGAGAAACACAATAAACATTTGAATGTAGATATGAGTATACGGCGGAAGGAAAACTGAAAAAGCCCGCAAATAAAATTAATATTAGACACATGGGACTGACACATCAAAGCGATGGTGTTCCTAAATATATTTTATTGTATTTTTATTGTGTTCTGTATGCCATACAAAAATATTGTATTCGCAAATAAAAAACCTTTTCATTTTTTTTGTAATGCATAAATTTTAAAATTGGGTATAACTTTTTGCTCCTACTGCTGTTGTTGTTGTTGTTGTTGTCATTTAAAAAACCAACATATCTACAATAATACAAAAAATATGGAACAAAGTCAGGATGTATAGCTCGGTATATACAATTTGTTACACACATCCATATATATTTAGCTACACGTATAAGAAGTGTGTTTTGAAGCAGAAAAGAATTATTTTGGATAGAAAACCAAAAGAAAATTCTCATGAAAATTTATAAGATTATAATTAGGACTATATACAGTAGTAATAGTAGTAGTAGTAAAGAAAAATCCTAGACCATGAAGAACTTCTAGTATTATGGATGTTTTTATCAAAGTTAATTTATTGGTTTTTCCGGTTGAGGTAATTACATCTCATTTTCCATATACGTCTATTCATATATATATACGTATGTATACCTAGGTTTAGGATAAGAAGGATATTCGGTTTTGTGGGAAGAACTACATTAAAATTCGTATACCAAAATTAAATAAATAGAATGGAATATTAATCGCTACATGAAGGCATATGAAAAATTTAGGAGATTTCAGATTTTCGTGTGTAGGATTTTATAAATACCGTTATGAGCAATACGATGAAAATTATATAAAAGCAGCGATAAGCTTCCCTCGTCTACTGGAATAAACTCTTTTCTCTCTCTGAAATTTAGATCCGAATACTGGCACGTTTCAATTCAATATGATGCTGAAGGTCATTGCAAATTTATCATCATGTATGGGTATAATAATAGTGTTGAAATGGAGGGGGTATATCGTCAACCAGCTTGAAAACAATCAAAGTTCAAGAAAATTAATACTTCATTTCGCAAACTTAACGCGAATTATATATACGACATTATTCTAAGATCAATTAAACCTCGAAAACTAAGAAAACTTTAGGCTATTGAAAAAATTCTACCATCTCGACCTACCAAAACCGACATTCACTGAGACCCTGATTATGCAGGAAACTTAAATGATCTGAAACTGACAAATTTGACAAACCCTCTATGTGAATCGAAAACTTTAAAAC
This sequence comes from Nephrotoma guestfalica, assembly GCA_963691935.1. Classification (NCBI taxonomy): domain Eukaryota; kingdom Metazoa; phylum Arthropoda; class Insecta; order Diptera; family Tipulidae; genus Nephrotoma; species Nephrotoma guestfalica. The sequence continues at coordinate 31,228,573 of OY829915.1, forward strand.
GCCCACTTACTACACGAGCAGATTCACAGTAGCCTCGCAATCTCATCGTGATGTTTAATCGCTTGATGATTTTAAAACACAGGCAATCTATCGAACTCACGTTACCCTAAAATATTGATTTGAAATGAAAATATGAAATAAAGGGTGGTTAAATTTTAAGGGCCGATGTTGATTTTGAATAAAACACAAATTATTTAGGAAATTATTGTCAATTCTTTTTATTATGATAATATGGTATGGTTCAATTATGTATAAAACAAAATATCGGCCAAATCCCGCGACCTCGGCGGCACACCTCCACCCGATGGTCCAAATTTTCGATGACGCTTAGGCATAATTGAGGTTCTATGCCGTTAATGTGCCGAAGTATCTCATCCTTTAGCTCTTGAATTGTTGCTGGCTTATCGACGTACACCTTTTCTTTCAAATAACCCCAAAGAAAGAGGTCCAACGGTGTCAAATCACATGATCTTGGCGGCCAATTGACATCGCCACCACGAGAGATAACACGGCCATTACATTTGTCGAGCAAAAGAGCCATTGTTTCGTTAGCTGTGCTATCTTCTCACGATAGCGAACACCATTCACAGTAACTGCCTGACCGGCCTTATTTTGGAAAAAATATGGCCCGATGATGACGCCAGCCCATAAACCGCACCAAACAGTCACTCTTTGTGGGTGCATTGGTTTTTCGACAATCACTCTAGGATTATGATTCGCCCAAATGCGGTAATTCTGCTTATTGACGAATCCACTGAGGTGAAAATGTGCTTCATCACTGAAGATGATTTTCTTCGAAAATTGATCATCCACTGTTGCCATTTCTTGCCACCATTCTGACCGCTGACGACATTTGGAATGGCCAAGAGGCTTTAGTTCTTGAGTCAATTGCACCTTATAAGCGTGTAAATGCAAGTCTTTATGCATAATGTTCATCAACGACGAGCGTGAGAGGTGCAATTGTTGGGCACGACGACGAGTTGAGGTGGACGGCTCTTCAGCCACACTATCGCGAACAGCAGCAATATTTTCTGCTGTACGAGCTGTACGAGCATGCACTGGTATTTTAAAATCTCCTACAGACCCGGTTTGCTCAAATTTTTGCACGATTTTTCCGATTGTACGCACATTTGGACGATTAAATTGACCGAAAAAATCACGAAGTGCACGATATGCATTTTGATTTGAACGCCCATTTTCATAATATGCCTGAATAACTTAAACGCGTTGCTCGATTGTGTATCTTTCCATGGTTCAAATTGAGTTAGTCTAAAATTGAGAAATGTCAAATTAAATGCAGAAAAAAACTTGACGTTTAGGTGTGGTTCACATTCAATATCGGCCCTTAAAATTTAACCACCCTTTTTTATCATGTGTCTGCAAAGTGAGCTCTTTTAAGATCATTTTTCACAACATTTTTGCAGAATTCTGGTGTTGTTTCAGCAATTTTGTTTCTAATATGGTCCTTAAACATTAATTGTAGTTGTGGTTGGCTTGGTGTAAAAGCTTTTACCTCAAGTACCTCCATGGGAAGAAATCGGAAGGGGTCAAATCAGGTGGTTGTGGAGGCTACTAGATATTACCACTTTTGGACATTATTTGACCAAATTTGCATCGTAGGGTGAACTGTGTGTGATGGAACACTGTCTTGTTGGAACCACATGTTCTGTAGGCCTAATTGATCCAATTCAAGCAAATGAAAATTTTCCAACTGCTCCCGGTAGTCGATGCCACCGCTTTGATGTATCATTAAGGGATTCCAGTGCCCTAATAGCGGCTATTCCTGGTCGTCTATACCGAGCTGTAAAACTTTCATTTTCCTGCAGCTAAACATGATGGAGACATTCCCAATTCTTATGCACGGCGTCAATAAGAGGTAGCTGAACATTCCGCAATATTTAATCGGCTTAATCGTCGCCCAATCTTTACCTGATCTCGCAGTGTATGCTCATTTTTCTAAATGTTTCATTACACGCTGAATGTTTGACTTACTCGACGGCACATGATTAACACCAAAAACGTCACGTAATAAAATTTTTAATAATTACAAGATATCGTTGCGGCGTTAGATGCTCCATAATAAATTGTTATCGACCATTCTTTACGACTGTCAAATGCGAACTGACAAATGTGATTCAAAACAAAATGGCGGCCAAACAAAATTGACCTGGAACATAATAATCGTTTAAGAGGTCCACCGGTGAGACCCGGGTTCCTTTTTTTTATTTTTTTCTCAACTCAAACGACTTTGATGACAATTGCTGAAAGGGATTGTTCGAGTACCAGGAAAAAATTGCTATGGATCTTGACTTTGTGGAAATTGATTTAGAGAGTCATCGGGCGGGGGGATCGGTTGCGGATTCGATTGAGATTGATCCGGACTACGGAAAATTTCGTTCGAGGAATATAATCTTCTCTAATTTTTTCTTCTCAAATAATTTTTATAAGAGTTGCTGGAGTAGCGTTTTCGAGTATCAATTTCGTGAAAAATCAATTAGGGGTCCTCCGGTTGAAGCCTGGATTGATTACTTCATTTTTCCGGTTTGAACCATTTTGTTAAAAACTTGTGAAGGAAATATTTCAAATGCGGCAGGAATCGATTTCGATTGGTTCTAATTTTGAGAGTTCTTTGGTGGGGCCGAGGTTTATTTTGAACTTTACAAATTTGTAATTTAAAAAATGCTTGTAAAACTTAAAATTAGTTTAGTGCGCTCAACTTCCTTTATAATGTAGAATATAATCGAATAAAAAACGTCTCTGGTGGTCCAATTAGTTTAGATTAGCGTGGAAGTTGATCCAAACATTAACAAATAACTTATTTGATTTATGTGGAGCAAAAGCCCTCGTTTATACTTTTGAGTAAAATCTGGAAATTCCTGCGTATTCATTCTATTATCTTTCTCGAGTCATGTGTGGCACTGGAGGACTCATGGGTCTATCCTAAAATCCTAGCAATTAGACTTTTTAGAATCCATTGTTTCCAACTAGAGTTATCAGTTTTAAGGTCCAGATCTCTGACTGGCCGTTAAAACGGCAGTTTTTCGTTTGCAATTTTAACGTTACTCAGCATGGATGAAGGCCATGTTCATTAATGTGTTTATGATGTCTAAGTATTCAGGACTGGTAAATAATGGTGACTACAAGTCTATTTGGAGTGTTTTTTTTGACTGTATGCAAAGCTGCCCCTTCATCCGAGTGTACGTGGGATAGGGCATCGTGAAAATTGTAGCTTAGAAGTTTTGAACTTCACCTTGCTAGACGACCAGACAAGTCCGTTTGGTTCTTCTACCATTGCAAACTAGGCTCGAAACGTTTTCACAATCAGAGCTGCAGCAAGAAAATCCAGCAGCTCAGTAATATCATTATTCTTCTGAGCTCCACTCAGCTTATGTGAGAAGCGATGGTTGCTCTTCTTCTTTATACTTCTTTTGAAATAGTACCCCACCCACACAAAATCTAGATGCACCAATACTCGCGCTGATGGCAAACAATTTTAATTGTTTGAAAGCAATTTATGCCTCGTCATCCCCTTTAACACACTTCTTAAATTTCAACAAGTGGATAAGTGGGGATGCATTTGATGAAAAATTCGGAATAAACATCCAGTACCACCCAATAATGTTAAAGAATTGCCTGACATGTTTCATGGTTTTAGGGTAGCACACTCCAGGATGGCTTTACCCATTTCAGGGTCTACTTTGATCTTACCATTCCCAACTATGAGTCCTAGATACTTAAATTGCTTTAGGAGGAATTTTGATTTTTTCACATTAATGATTAGTCCTTCGGCAACCAATCATGCTGCTACTAATTCTAAAAGACAAAGATCGTGCAGATAGACAAATAACTGGTAATACTGCTCATATGGAATAATCTTGTGCATGAGGCAACAAATATTTTGAGCAGCATTGCTGCATAATTCAAACTGCATTACTGTAAATTGGTAGATGGGTCTACCTGGTACAATAAAAGCGGTCTTAGCTCAGGCCGATGGATTAAGTGGGATCTGCCAAAAATCATCTTTGAGGTTTAGACTTGGAATGGATAAGCATCCTTTACAGTTACTCCATTCAATTTTCGGCGGTCTAGGCACAACCGAATTTTTTCCATTAGTTCTACGTACTATAGCCATTGGTGAGCTTGTCCGATTATTAATTTTCCATTCACCGAAATTTTTGCATATCGCCAATGATCAGGTCTTGGTTGGATAACTGACTAAATAATGCGCTTACGCCATGTTATGCGCTCGCAAAAATATTTTAACATTCGAGAGTGAATGGAAGGATTCTATGGATAGCATTTTTAGTGACGTCGGTAGTGCAGGTAGAGCTTTGGATCGGTATTGCACGCAGCTTCCTCTGTCTGTCCTTGTATTTGGCAACTCGGTTCTGTTGGGTCAAGATGAGACTTCCGAGCGTACTTCACCTTGGATCTCCAGTTTTCTGTGGGGTTGCATCGATTGCAGTCTCGTTTGAGAGTGTTCTTAGCACCACAACCGAAGCTAAATATCTCAGTAATTCTTTTTCTACAATCCTTGAAGGAATGGGCGCAATATCCATAATTCGAGTAACTAAATTTTTTGTTACCAGTGGTTGCAGAACTGGGATCTCTTGGATGATTACCTGATAACGTCTAGCGTCATTTGTAAACTAAACCTCATGTTATCGTATAAAGATTACCATCTGGGATTGGTGTGTTTGTCTCTTGAGCGATCTTCTGTATTGCCTGAGAGAATTCTTAAACTGTTTTTTGGGGGTATTTCTGTTTTCGGTTATTAAGCAGCCGTCTGGCCGCCAAATCCAACACCCTCACTAGGGGTCCCTGATATGGAGGCGTACCATTCTACTCGCGTTAAAAACATTGAATTGTTAACTCGCTATGAAGGACCTGAAAGCGCACTCTCCAGGGTGTCACTACATGCCCCAGCTTGGGGTAGCTTGGTGGAGTTGGCGTGTCCTCATGGAAGTCATAATGTAGTTCGAACTGGTCTAACCAGCACCCAAAATCTTCCGGAGCATCTTTTCCAAGGCTTTCCAGAGTTGAGATCGTTGTTTTAACTCCGTCCTGAGCAGGTTCGGTGAGTATTTTTTTCTGGTTTTTCGACCTGGTACCGGAATTAATAGATTTTCTAAATTCTCTTGAGCTTGTTTGAAAGATAGTTTACTCTGGTTTACTATTTACACTACTTTCCAGCATGTTATTGCTTCTTTTAAGTATTCGTACGCCTTTAAGAATTTGGTCGAGCTGCTTGCCTTATTAACATTGCCTTGGAGATGCACCAACTTTGCTGACGTTTCAAGCAACCAATTATAAGCCGGCGTCTTATTTCTCAAATTCTGTGCTACTCCTTGGCACAACTGAGTATTCGCGCTGCGATTGGTTAGGATAGCTATGGTTGGTTTATTAAGGCCCAAGGTACTGGTATTCAATCCTCATTCAATAGCAGACGCCTGAGTGTAACCAGCCCTGGATGAATTGTACTCTGGATGTACCTAACCTATCGAAGAGATTACTGACAAACCCAAGCCGATCGACGATAATTGTAAAAAATTGACCTGCTGTAATTTGTCACCACCAGTAAAATTGCCCAACGGGCTATTGTGGAAAGTGTAGAACATATGGGCTCAATAGTGATTTCTAGATTATTTTGGAAAATTATACCAAGCATTATGGTGTACTGGAAACACCGATGCCCGCATAACATTCTATTATGACCGAATATAATTAGGTCTCTGTATCTGGGCGCGACTGGGCTCTATTTATGGTTGGGTGGTATCCCGCTTTCATAGAATTTGCATCTAACTATCACACACTCCTTGTGGCAATTTTTACCGCTGCTCAGTTGTTAAGAGAAGGACGGCGTGGGTGTTAAGGAGCCCAGATAGCGGACTTGTTAACCGCAATACAAATATAAAATATTCCTTAGGTGAATTACCCGCGGTGTTTAAAAGTAGATTCTTAAGGTTTACCTTCTGACTATAAAGAAACAGGCTCTGTGGCCCTGTGGCCCATAATGAAATTATTATTAGTAAGTAATGAGAAGGGTACCAGGACGGTTCTGTGAGACAGAACGCCCCTTTACTTGGACCGGTTTAAGTAATTGGACATACATACCAAAATGTATCTGCAACATCTGTGCTCGATCCCCATCCCCCTTCATTACATCCAAGTTATAAGTAAAAAAAAGTTTTGAAGAAATTTGTCGACATTTTTTCAGCAAACTGAGATTAATCATTAGTTAGGTTGAATCCACTGTATTGGAATATGAAACTAATAAAGGAAAAAATTGCCCATTACTTTTAATAAATTATTAGAGGTGATAGAATCGACATTTAGATGACATATCGGAAAGCCACACGCTGTGAGGCCAATATATTCAGATCTGACACAAAAATTATTTTTTACAAACCTGTATAAGGTTGACATGCCATCTACATGGCTTATAAGTCAAAATTGAACCCAATTTTACGGTATCCTGTAAATAGAATCAAAATATTATTCGACTTATATATAAACAGTGTCATTTGAAAAATATTATCCCCACCTCTGTAGATGAACGGACAAATCTACATGTATGTGAAGGTGAATGTGAAGTTGCTGTTGAAATTTTCGGTGATGACATTTTTGATTATCAGTGATAATACTACGGGGATGATAATACGACGATAAACAAATTTTCAAGGCTGGAACAAACAAAAGATATTAATTACTTGCCCATCCCCGATTATGTTTTTCAGAAATTTTACGTGATATAATTTATGGTGGAACTATCGGCTTATGTCTGGTAATAAAGGAAGAAATAAAGTCATTTCAATGATTTTTCAGAATTTGTCTATGGAGTGTAGTTGAGATATATAATTTTTAGTTCAACTTCATCATGTTGATCAAATTCATCAAATTTTATCAATATTTCAACTCCACCCTATAGAAAAATTCTGAAAAAATTACTGAAAATTACTTTAAGTCTTCCTCCATCACCAGACATCAGCCGATAGTCCGGAAAAATAAAAAAATCTCTGAAAATCACTTTAAATCTTCCTCCATCGCCAGACATAAGCCAATAATCCGGCCAAGGAATTCATTCTGAGTTTAACGGACTATATTAACTCCACCTCAAAAAAAATTCTGAAAAAATCGCTGAAGTTAATTTAAATCTTCCTCCATCGCCAGATATAAGCCGATAGTCCGGCCACCGAATAATTGCCAAGTTTAACGGACTATATTGAGTCCACCCCAAAGAAAATTCTGAAAAAAACGCTGAAGTTAATTTAAATCTTCCTCCATCGCCAGATATAAGCCGATAGTCCGGCCACCGAATAATTGCTGAGTTTAACGGACTATATTAACTCCACCCAAAAAAAATTCTGAAAGAAACGCTGAAGTTAATTTAAATCTTCCTCCATCGCCAGACATTAGCCGCTGGTCCGACCAACGAATAATTGCTGAGTTTAACGGACTATATTGACTCCACCTCAAAAAAATTCTGAAAAAATCGCTGAAGTTAATTTAAATCTTCCTCCATCGCCAGAAATAAGCCGATAGTCCGGCCACCGAATAATTGCTGAATTTAACGGACTATATTAACTCCACCCAAAAAAAAATTCTGAAAAAAACGCTGAAGTTAATTTAAATCTTCCTCCATCGCCAGACATTAGCCGCTGGTCCGACCAACGAATAATTGCTGAGTTTAACGGACTATATTGACTCCACCTCAAAAAAATTCTGAAAAAATCGCTGAAGTTAATTTAAATCCTCCTCCATCGCCAGACATAAGCCGATGGTCCGGCCAACGAATACTTTTTGTGTTTAACGGACTATATTAACTCCGCCCCCAAGAAAAATTCTCAAAAAATCACTGAAGTTACTTTAAATCTTCCTCCATCGCCAGACATTAGCCGATGCTCCGGCCAACGAATATTTTCTGAGCTTAACGGACTATATTGACTTCACCCAAAAAAAAAAATACTGAAAAAAACGCTGAAGTTAATATAAATCTTTCTCCATCGCCAGACATTAGCCGCTGGTCCGACCAACGAATAATTGCTGAGTTTAACGGACTATATTGACTCCACCTCAAAAAAATTCTGAAAAAATCGCTGAAGTTAATTTAAATACTCCTCCATCGCCAGACATAAGCCGATGGTCCGGCCAACGAATACTTTTTGTGTTTAACGGACTATATTAACTCTGCCCCAAAGAAAAATTCTCAAAAAATCACTGAAGTTACTTTAAATCTTCCTCCATCGCCAGACATTAGCCGATGCTCCGGCTAACGAATATTTTCTGAGCTTAACGGACTATATTAACTCCACCCCAAAAAAAATTCTGAAAAAATCACTGAAGTTAATTTAAATCTTCCTCCATCGCCAGACATTAGCCGCTGCTCCGACCAACGAAAAATTGCTGAGTTTAACGGACTATATTGACTCCACCTCAAAAAAAATTCTGAAAAAATCGCTGAAGTTAATTTAAATCTTCCTCCATCGCCAGACATAAGCCGATAGTCCGGCCAACGAATAATTTCTGAGTTTAACGGACTATATTAACTGCGCCCCAAAAAAGAATCTGAAAAAACGCTGAAATTAATTTAAATCTCCCTCCATCGCCAGACATCACCCGATGGTCCGGATATTAACTCCACCTCAAAAAAAATTCTGAAAAAATCGCTGAAGTTACTTTAAATCTTCCTCCATCGCCAGACATAAGCCGACAGTCTGGCCACCGAATAATTGCTGAGTTTAACGGACTATATTGACTCCACCCCAAAAAAAAATTCTGAAAAAAACGCTGAAAATTATTTTAAGTCTTTCCCAATCGCCAGACATCAGCCGATGGTCAAGCAATTGAATAATTGCCAAGATTAACGGACTATATCTCAACTCAACCCACAGAAAAATTCTGAGAAAATCATTTTAAATTACTTTAAGTTTTCCTCCATCGCCAGACGTAAGCCGATGGTCCGGCCAACGAATACTTTCTGAGTTTAACGGACCATATTAACTCCACCCCAACGAGAAATTCTGAAAAAATTACTGAAATTACTTTAAATCTTCTCCCCTCGTCAGACATCAGCCGATGGTCCAACAATTGAATAATTTCTGAGTTTAAAGGACTATATTAACTCCACCTCAAAAATTTTTTTTAAAAAAATGCTGAAGTTAATTTAAATCTTCCTCCATCGCCAGACATAAGCCGATAGTCCGGCCAAGGAATTCTTTCTGAGTTTAACGGACTATATTAACTCCACCCAAAAAAAAATTCTGAAAAAACGCTGAAGTTAATTTAAATCTTCTTCCATCGCCAGACATTAGCCGATGCTCCGGCCAACGAATATTTTCTGAGCTTAACGGACTATATTAACTCCACCTCAAAAAAAATTCTGAAAATATTGCTGAAGTTAATTTAAATCTTCCGCCATCGCCAGACATAGGCCGATGGTCCGGCCAACGAATACATTCTGAGTTTAACGGACTATATTAACTCCGCCCCAAAGAAAAATTCTAAAAAATCACTGGTTACTTTAAATCTTCCTCCATCGCCAAGCACAAGCCGATAGTCCGGCCACCGCATAATTGCTGAGTTTAACGGACTATATTGACTCCACCCCAAAAAAAATTCTGATAAAATCTCTGAAGTTAATTTAAATCTTCCTCCATCGCCAGACATAAGCCGATGGTCCGGCCAACGAATACTTTCTGAGTTTAACGGACTATATTGATCTACCCCAAAAAAAAAAACTGAAAAAATAGCTTAAGTTAATTTAAATCTTTTTCCATCGCCAGGCATAAGCTGATGGTCCGGCCAACGAATACTTTCTGAGTTTAACGGACCATATTAACTCCACCCCAACGAGAAATTCTGAAAAAATTACTGAAATTACTTTAAATCTTCCCCCCTCGTCAGACATCAGCCGATGGTCCAACAATTGAATAATTTCTGAGTTTAAAGGACTATATTAACTCCACCTCAAAAATTTTTTTTTAAAAAATGCTGAAGTTAATTTAAATCTTCCTCCATCGCCAGACATAAGCCGATAGTCCGGCCAAGGAATTCTTTCTGAGTTTAACGGACTATATTAACTCCACCCAAAAAAAAATTCTGAAAAAACGCTGAAGTTAATTTAAATCTTCTTCCATCGCCAGACATTAGCCGATGCTCCGGCCAACGAATATTTTCTGAGCTTAACGGACTATATTAACTCCACCTCAAAAAAAATTCTGAAAATATTGCTGAAGTTAATTTAAATCTTCCGCCATCGCCAGACATAGGCCGATGGTCCGGCCAACGAATACATTCTGAGTTTAACGGACTATATTAACTCCGCCCCAAAGAAAAATTCTAAAAAATCACTGGTTACTTTAAATCTTCCTCCATCGCCAAGCACAAGCCGATAGTCCGGCCACCGCATAATTGCTGAGTTTAACGGACTATATTGACTCCACCCCAAAAAAAATTCTGAAAAAATCTCTGAAGTTAATTTAAATCTTCCTCCATCGCCAGACATAAGCCGATGGTCCGGCCAACGAATACTTTCTGAGTTTAACGGACTATATTGATCTACCCAAAAAAAAAAAACTGAAAAAATAGCTTAAGTTAATTTAAATCTTTTTCCATCGCCAGGCATAAGCTGATGGTCCGGCCAACGAATACCTTCTGAGTTTAGCGGACTATATTAACTCCGCACCAAAGAAAAGTTCGCAAAAAATCACTGAAGTTACTTTAAATCTTCCTCCATCGCCAGACATAAGCCGATGGTCCGGCCAACGAATACTTTCGGAGTTTAACGGACTATATTAACTCCACCCCATAGAAAAACTCTGAAAAAATTACTGAAATCACTTTAAGTTTTCCTCCATCGCCAGACATTATGATAGTCCGGTCAACGAATACTTTCTAAATTTTTCTGAGTCTTCCTAAGTTTTCCTGAGTCTTCCTTGACTATGTCTCAACTCCACCTCATAGAAAAATTCTAAAAAAATAACTGAAATTATTTGAAATATTCCTCCATTATCAGACATAGTCCGACCAACGAGTAATCTGTGAGTTTACGAACTACTCGTATATCCCAACACCACCCCATAGACAAATTCTAAAAAATACTTTAAATCTTCCTCCATCGCTAGGCGTAAGCCGATAGTCCAGCTAACGAATAATTTTTGCTTTCGAGGAAATTTACGGGGCTGCCATTTATACTGTATATACTCGTAGATGCTAGTTAAATATTTATCATGATTTGATGATTTTCGAACTGTCAGTATATTTTTTTGGAGAGTAGATTTTTTTATGTTTACTTGCACGTTTTATCACAACTTTTTATTGTTTTTATTCAACTTATAATATTTTTATTTATTATTTAGTTATTATAAACTTGTATAGTATTGCCATAAGCAACTTTTTCAATTTTCGGGGATATAAATTTGGGCTATCTTCACAAAGGTCAAATCTACATTTACATTTACATGTCAAGAATTGTTCCGAGCCAAAAATTAATTTGGATCGTCAGGGGGTTCTTCTCGCAAAACAACTTTTAATAATTCAGGGTGTTTCGTTTTAAAAGGCACACTCTCTATATACGTGGAAAACCATATTTTACCGGATATCTTTACAACGATTTTTCCTAGAAATTAGAATGGTTTAAATTGCATTTTCATTCCAAAATACATCATATTGCGAATTTCTAGCAAATTGTTTACACTAGATTTTCCTATCCTTTCCTAAATATTCCTCGCATAACAATATTTTAGAATTGTCAACCCTTCAACTTCCCAATATATCAATTTTCATAAAACTCAAGCTATTTGATATACTTCGCCGTTCTGCGATTTTTTGGACTCTCGGTAGCTATGTAGAAAAATTTGATATTGCGAACAATTCAAATGAAACATTCCGAGAAACAAACATTTGGTATTCAGATAATATTGTTTCATTATGAATCAGATTCAAGCAGTTTTATTTAGGTATTTTCCTATTTTACATAAATATAGGCCGATATTCTCGTTACCAAAATGTTTACGCAAACATATATACGCTTTATACAATCATACTGTTGGTACATAGGCTCTCGTTCCCTTCAATAAACGAATTCATTATTCTGTTTTATCGTTTTCGAAGAAATGGGTCCGATTAGTAGTCCACGTGATACGATATTTTTACCATTTTTTTAGGGTGGCGTACAAATTTTGGTGAAATTTATGCGGTGCCCGGCCTCAAACGCAATTGTAATTTCTAAGAAAACCGAAAAATAATTTGCTTACTTCTGCAAAGTGTCCACATATATTATGTGTGGGACACACTACATTATAAAGAAAATTATGTCTAACAATAAAATTTCTATATCTCAACTGATAAGAGCTTTCCATTTCATAATTTTAGTACTATAGCGTTTTACATAATGTGGAAGAGCATAAATGGAAATTTATGTTTCACATGTTTTATACACTTCACATTATATAACAAAGACACAGAGAGGTATAGTCAGAGACGTACGCAATACGGAAGATAAAAATTGCGGTTTAATATACGTCGGGTCGTAAATTTCACATCAACATGTCGTATAAATCCGCGTCAAATTACACCAAATAATTATTTTTTATTATGCCACGAACATATGAGCAGTAATATTCTTACTTTGACACTATTTGGCACTGGTACATATCATCATTTTTATATAGAAATTCCTGAATGTGTACATACGAGTCGGGATGTGAATATACGTACGCAGATGATGTACACTCGTATAATGTAAAAATTATTATTTGTGTTACATATTTTTATTACATTTTAGTTGACAAATTGTGCATATTTTGGAATAAAAATTAAAATGTTATGCCTCAAACAATGGGTCTCCGGCATTGTAGTAGTTTGTGGTGCCGAGATGGATGGCAAAATTATTAATGATATTTTAAAAACATGTTTTTATAATTTTAGTGACGTTGTTTCATCTTATTTTAGATTTGGGAGATATAAAACGGTCATTTTTATATCATCATGTCACAGCCTGCGGGGCGAATGTTGCACGATCACGATGTTTTGCGGAAAATCGAAAATATATTCAGTAATGGTATAACAACACCTCCAAATTGTTAAAAATGAGTTCTCTTAAAGATTTCTCAAACCTCCAGTTAGCTCAATTTGATTTCAATGGTTGATTTTCACTGAAGTATCGATGTGTTTTGTCCAAGCATAGACATTTCTATGTGTTTATATATTTTTAATTTCTTTTTTCAAGATCCTAAACGGATTTTCATAGAGTTTACAGTTTTAAGAAATGAAAATGCTTCAGCTTTCTTGAGACCAATAAGTTTAGCCAAACGAAGTTTTTTACTAAAGTTCAAAAATCACCTTTTTTATAAATATTTAATTTATTAAATAATTAGGAATAATTTTTAAATATAATTTTAAAAAAAATATAACTTGTATTTCAAATAAAACAATTTTAAAGGTCCATAATTAACTGACCTAGTATTTTGTTGGTCCACCTTGGGCATTTTTCACGAATTTAGTCCTATTTTTCAAAGAGTGGTACAAGTTTTTTGTTGGGGGGGAGGGAGTTCCCAGCCATAATAGGCTATTAATTCCCAACTTGTATTTCAAAACTATTACCTAAAACATTATAAATGCTTTTTAAACCATATTTCGATGGAATTTTCTAAATTCTACTTACTTGCACGGCTTGAAATTATAGAGTTCTTCAATAGTAGGAACTACCGCGTCAATTATTATTTGTTCATACTTTTCGGCATTAATTGTACCTTCAGCCATTAAAATTGGCCCTACACCATGATAGGTAATACACCCCCATACCATTACAGACGGAGAATGTTTCACTGTATGTAAAATACATTCATCCGAATATCTTTCGCCTTTTCTACGATGTACTCTACAGCCCCCATCGGCTCCTATCAAGTAAAATTTTTTCTCGTCAGAGAAAATAACCTGTTTCCAAATATTTTCATCCCAATTTTCGTGATATTTTACATACTATTACAAGTTAGCCGAAAGTTTCCAGCCGAAAGGTAATGCAGATAGTGTCTTTACTATCTCAGCCGAAAAATGATAATGCAGATACTGTTTTTGCTATCCCAGCCGAAAAAATAGTTTAAAGCCGATTACCTAATAAACTTAGTCCTATTATCATTTCCAAATAACCAGAATACAGCAAAAAAATTCTGGAAATGCAAATTACAATAAATATACATACGTTTTGTAAACATTCCTCTATCACCTTATGTAACCCACTCGTCCGGCCAGCGAATAATTTCTGAGTTCAATGGACTATATCTCGAATACTAAACATACAAAAATTCTAAAAAAAATTTTTCAAATACGTTAAACGTTCCTCTATCATTTTATGTGACCCGCTAGTCCGGCCAGCGAATAGTCCATTGAACTCAGAAATTATTCACTGGCCTGACTAGCGGGTTACATAAGGTGATGGAGGAACGTTTAACGTATTTGAAATAATTTTTTGAGAATTTTTGTATGTTTAGTACTTGAAATATAGTCCATTGAATTCAGTATCTAATGGCTATATTAGGATCGATGGGAAAGTGGATAACCTAGAAAATACAGAACGTTTTAATTATTTTGTTCGATACTTTTTACATTTATTGCAACTAACATTTCATAGGATTTGGTCCACTTTTGTAAAATTATTTATTTCCAGACCGATTTTGGCTGTATTCTGGTTATTTGGAGGTGAAAGTAGAACTAGGTATATCAACTAATATTTCTAGCGGCTATAAAATATTTTTTCGCTTGGGATAGCAAAGACACAATCTGCATTATCATTTTTCGGCTGGAAACTTTCGGCTAACTTTAATAGGGTGTATTTTAACCAATTTTAACCGGTTTTGTCGCATTTTTTTTATTAAGAAGTAACTTTTTAGCCGGGCGGCTGCTGAATAACCCTCTCCCATTCAACCTTATTCTCACCGTACTTACACTGCTTTTATTTTGGGAATCGGTATTCGCTACTTTTGCAATATGTTTTATGGCGTTGTCCAGGCGTAAGTTTCTGATTCTCTGACGGCCATTGCCAACCTTTCTTTTCAAACTCTCCGATTTTTTTAAAAAAAACGTAAAACCTCGCGATTTGTTTTATTTTCTGCCTTCAGTATACACCCCAATTGTCATAGTCATCTCACGTCATTTTAGACGAGCATTGTCACGTCACTTAATTTTTACTATTAGTCATTTCAAACGACAAATGTCACTTAGAATGACTTTCTTATCAGCTCAATTTTACAAGTGAGAAGACGTGGCTAGTATGTATTTTCTTCTTAATTGTCAGAAGGAAAAGAAATGACTAGTATTTTCTTATTATTTTTCTTAATTACCGTCGTAGCGCTTGAATCGACTTCAACAATACCAATTTTCGCGCGACGCGATATGACGCCAGTCACGTCACTTGAACAACGCGAAACAACTAGAGAGATAGAAAGAGAGAGAGAGAGCGAGAGAGAGAGAGAGAGATAAATTTTTTAAAGATTTTAAATATTTTTGAATTATTAAAATCTCAACGCCTCACGGTTGTGATGACCATTGATGGCTACTTAGATGTGGCTCATTTGTATAGCATCCAAAAATTGTACCATTTTGTGTTTTTTTTCAAAATGGCTCTCCTAAATACAATCTTACGAGAGAGACAAGTTAAAATTTCGTTAGAACTAAGTCATCCAAAAAATTATCAGGATAAGGTAACCGTGACTCGTACAAAGTACTTTGGGAGTTCCAATCGATTTTTTTAAAAATGAAACTACCTTTCTTTACCCTCACGGTAAAGCGACTTATTTCAATTTTTCTCATTTTTCAGGAGTTGAATTTAAAGATTCTTTTACCAATGGCAATAAACTATAACGTTTCGTTAGACAATTTTTTGACTTATGTAAGAATTTATTTTATGGCATCTCTTTCCTTGAATAGCTGTCATTCTACAACTTTGAAATCATCAGTATTTCTATGGTCGCATTCTTCAGTTATATCCGGATGATAATCAGGCATATTTTCTGGAGGCAAATTTTTATAAAAATCGTGGAACTGTGGATGAATCAAATCAAAAAGACTCAATTAGTCCGATTTTTTGGCCTCACCTATTTTATTTCTTCCGCTATAGTACAATGGTAGTTGACATACTTTTACATTATTACAACCCCGTTTTTGAACGTTAAGGATTTTGAACGGCCCTTCGACTCGTTCAATGAATTTTTAAAATAAATATTTTCAAATTTATTGGTTGCTGTACCAAAATTTTTGAAATTATTTTGGAACATATCGCGTACGAGAAATGGATTTCTTACACCTCTAACGAATTGATACCAACCATGCGGGTGATGTATTTTTATAGTTCTTTTCTTTTTCCGAATCACAAACATCGCAGCAACCAACGAATTTTTGTTTCGTCCAAACAATTATCACTGTAGTATGTAATACATTAAATATCGTTCTATAAAGAGTCCAAATGGGAAGAAAGACAAAACGCAATATCGTTCCCTCCACGTTTCGCGGTTGCTTCGTCCCACATAAAGCAGGTTGATGTGCCAGGAGTACAATCGTGAATTGTCAAATTGTACACGTTCAATTGTCTTTTGTAGTATGACACATTAGATTGTATGTTAGGAGTAAGAAGAACTTGTTGGATCGAACGTAACTACTTTGGTTGATGAGGATCCTTTGCTTCCTCCTGAGCTATATCGTTTTTTTTGGAATGGTAAGCTAAATCAGTAGCATTGTGGTGTTGTTTTTGCTCCTCTTTTAAAACGGATAACTCTTCTCCTCCAGCAAGGTTAATTTTTTGTTTAAGCATGTCGCATCTAGTGCAAGTATTTTTTGGTGCTTTTTGGATTTACTCAACGATACTGGATTTTCGATTTTTTGAACATACAGTTTGTACATCAGTGATATATTTAAGTCACAGTGGAAATATTTTTGGGCTGATTTTGTTCGGTTGTAATGGCTTTCATACGCCGAAAAGCTGTTTATATGGTCCGTGATTTCTTGGATCCTTCCTTCTGCGATCTTATTTGGCGGTACAGCTTTTCCACGGAGATCTAGCGCCGTTACTATTCCAGGAGATTGGACTTTCTAAAACATTTTTGGCTTACTAAAATTTGTTTGCTATGAACTGACAAAAAATATTTGTATGAATATACCCGGTTTCTAGGTTTTGTACTTTTAACTTGAATGGCTGTTTTTTGATTAACGACAAGTATAAGACCTGTTGCAAAGGTAAGTCTCAAATTAAAATTACCAAGACCCCAATATTGCTTGAAAATGGATTTTTGTTCAAGCGGTGAAATCTTATCCTTACATTTTTTTTGACAAGTTTCGAGAACCTCCATGCTTCTCTGTGCTATAAATTTTCCTTTTCGAGTTTTGTAAGATTTCCCCAGGTTCCGATCTCGCTGTATAGATTTTCTCGAAGAGGATGCTATATTTTCTTCATTTGTGTCACACTGCTCTTCGTCGCCCAATAAATTAGATTCTAATTTTCTGGCATGTGCATCAATATCTGGATCCGGTTCGCCATCAACGTCACTGTCATCGAACTCACTCTCTTCAAATTTTGCCAATCAAGTTTCTGGTAATTCGTACGTAAATGGTTGCAACGACGACATATCAAACAAAACTTCATTAACCATGCTCGAATGTGTTTCGAGTTCTACTACTGGAAGAAAGTCAATTAAATTTATTTTTTAAAATACTTTACCTGGAGTTGTTTGTGAAACAGCCGTGTGAGTTTTAACAACAACCTTCTCTTCTCCGCAACACTCAATTAAATAAATATTCCCAATATTGCCACCAATCACAATCGATTCCTGGTAATCGAAAACCAACTTTCAGTCATTCGTTGAACTTTCAGTTCAAATAAATATTAAAACAACGAACCGAAGCTTTATTGAAGGATAAAGGACTCATCACAATCGATTCATTGCAATCGAATTCCCCTTTTATAAAAATCGTTGAACTAAAAAAACGTTATAAAAGAATAAAAGATATACAGGCCCTTGCGTAAGAGCCTTAAAAAAATTTACCCGGAAATAGGATTAGAATCGATTCCTGGCTTTCGCAAACCCTCTCTAACCGCTTTTAAATCGCGGCTGTTTTAGTATATCCCGGGCCAATTCATTGTCCCTGAAATTTTGAGTAGTTTTTCGAATTGAATTCCTTGATTGTTACTTTAACGGTTTTAATACCAAGGTCGTCGTGTATGTCAGTATTTCGGATATACCATGGAGCATTAGCAATATATCGGAATATTTCGCTTGAGTTCGTTGCAAGAATTCTCTATTTGATGGACTGGTGGATCCCCATAACTGAATACCATATGTCCATATTGGCTTGATTAACGCTTTGTATAGTAAGTCATTATAGTCTAATGATAACTTGGATTTTCTTCCTATCAGGCAATACATTTTGGAAAATGATATTTTTGTTTGGTTGCGCTTTGCTTAAATATGTCCTTTTCACGTTAGCCGTCTAGGTGTAAGCCTAGGTTATTTGACCTAGGTGTGTTGAGGAATATATACACCGTTTAATTGTACTGGTGAGTAGGAGCGTTTGTTCAGCGTGAACGTGACATGAATTGGTTCTTTCTCGTGTACTTTTATTCGCCAGATCTTGAGCCAATCCTCAATTTTGCGCAGATGGCATTGCACTTCTCTAAAGGCTGTTTGCGAGTTTCCGTGTGATACGTAGATAAGTCTGCTGTGTACAACAAGTATAAAATAGGTCCCAGAACGCTTCCTTGTGGGACTCCTGCGCTTTTATCATTTAGGAAAGTTGTTGCACTAGTTTGCTGGACCATGTATTGGAACGCTTTGGGTTTATATATTAGTCCATCATGCCATACTTTGCCAAAATGCTTGTGCTATACTCATGAAGACAGCAGAACAGTATTGCTTTGCCTCGAAGGTCTGTCAGATTGCATTTAAAATTATATGCACTTGCTCTATGGTACCATGTTGGTTCGGAACCCAAATTGTTGGTCTGGAATTATTTGCCTTTCTTCAAATACTGGTTTTAGTTTTGTTATTAACATTTTTTCTAACAGCTTTGAGATTGTGGGAAGCATGCTTATTGGATAATAAGACGAAATTTGAGTCTCGTTTTTCCCAGACTTATGTATCATTGTGATTAAAGCTATCTTCCATATTCGAGGAATACGACTAGTTCGCATGATCGCATTAAAAATGTAGGTTATTAGTTTTATGCTTTTATTCTCTTATTATTTTTCCAGTAATAAGGTCATATCCGGACACATTTTTCGGGGTAATGCAAGTTTTAATTGTTTTCTTAACTGTCTTCCATTCAAACTTTATACGTTTCAAGGACGAAACATCATCCATCTGGTGAGACATCACGATATTATTAGTTCCTTCGTGTGGTGAAAACACCGTATTTAGATGTGCAGCGAAAGCCTTGATTTTTCCTCATCGCTTCCCGGATTCGACTTTGTATGCCTTTTTAGGTTTTTGTTGCCTTCCACAAAGAATAGTCAATCTTCTCGGTTGCCGAGAGTTCACTTAAATAATTCTGGACACATTGGTTTTCTTCTTCCTGCAGTGCAAATGTCAGACTTAGCTCGATTTAAATTGCATTTCAACATTGGTGATTTTGTTTGTTGCCATTGCCGTCGAATTTTCCGCTTTTCCCGGGTTAGTGACTGAATATTATGTGATAATTTATTAATTTTTTCAGAATTGTTGATGATTGGTGAAACTTTTCAGCTGATATTTTCAGTGCCTCTTTTAGCTTTTCTGCAGCCACTTCAATATCTGCTGATGCGAGATATCAAGATGTCAATTTTGTTCGGCTAGTCTTCTATATTGGTTCCAATCAGTTCGTTTGTTTGTCAGACATTTCGGCGTTTCTGATTTTAAGACAACAGTACTCATTGTTACTATTATCGGTGAATTATCAGATAACAGATCATAGCACTCGGTGGCCTTAACATACGTACGCGCAATGCCTTTGGTTAATACAGAAATCAATTAGATCAGGTACTTTCATTTTATCCGTGGGCCAGTAAGTAGGATGACCGATCGATAAAAAATCCTGGGACTGTTCCTCTATAGCTTCGTAAAGTTGTTTGTCTTTAGCCGTTGTTAGTCTTGAACCCCATTGAGGGCAGTATACTGCTGATATCACACAATGTCCAGACCAGCCATGCCTAGTCTCCTTATCATCTTGGCTCTTACTGACATATTTCTCTCTGTAATTCTTCTACGCCCTCTTCCGTTATGTCTGTTCCGTTAATTCGGAAGTTTTTATGAGGTTATAAGGGTGAAGTTATGATTTTTCTCTTACCTCGTCGATAAAATCGTTCGTCATTCGTGAGTTTGCCAGAAAGACACCAATAACTTGACTATGCCGATTCGATAGTTCATGACCATAGGTATATTTTGATTATAGGTTCTGATGAGGTTGTAGGGGTGAAATTTTTATGTTTCCCTTCTTCTGGCAATAACATCGTGGATCATTCGAGATTTTGCCAGATGGGCGCTATTCTGACTAGGCCGATTCGATAGCCCATGGCCATTGGTAGCTTTTGATTATAGGTTAGGGGTGAGTCTGATGAGGTTATAGGGGTGAAACCTTTATTTTGCCGTTCTTCTGACGATAAAATCGTTCATCGTTCGAAATTTTGCCACATTGACACCAATCTGACCATGTTACTTGGATGCCACTTAATCATAGGTAAATTGGTGGTGTCTATCATAGGTGTCTATCTGGCAAAATCTCGAATGAGGAACGAATTTATCGTCAGAAGAACGGCAAAATAAAGGTTTCATCCCTATATTAAATCGCCTCCCCCCCCCCCAATCTCCATACCTCATCAGACCTACCCCTAATATATAATCAAAATCTACGTATGGGCATCGGCTATCGAATCGGCATAGTCAGATTGGTGTCTGTTTGGCAAAATCTCCAATAATAGACGACTTTTCTTGATAAGTATTAAACTACTTTATCGACAATTTTCGGCTGTATGAAACAGATATGGCATTTCAACGGTTCCACCCCAAAACTCAATCTAAAATTACGTATGATTAAGTGCCATCGAATGAACATAGTCAAATTGGTGTTTATCTTTCAAAATCTCAAATAACGAACGATTTTATCTACAAAACATTAGGAAAATAAAATTTCACCCCTACATCCTCATCAGACCCACCCCAAACCTATAATCAAAATCTACCTATAGTCATCGATTATCGAATCGGCATATATTGGTGTCTATCTGAAATCTCGAATGATAGACGACTTTACTTTATAAGTATTAAACTATAGAGTTTATCGACAATTTTCGGCTGTATGAAACAGATATGGCATTTTATTGGATTTGGGGTGGATCCAATAATTTCACATCTATAACCTCATTAGACCCACCCCAAATCTATAATCAAAATCTACCTATGATCATGTGCTATCGAATCATCATAGTCAGATCGGTATCCATGTGGCAAAATCTCGAATGATGAACAATTTTTTCGACTCACTCCTATAACCTCATCAGACTCACCTCAATCCTATAATCAAAATCTATCTTTGGTCGTGAACTATCGAATCGGCATAGTTATAGTAACATTGGTGCCTATCTGGCAAAATCTCGAATGATGATCGACTTTATCGACAAAACATTGGGAACATCAAAATTACACTCTTATAACCTCATCAGCCTTACAAAAAACCTAGAATCAAAATTTGCCTATGGTCATGAGTCATTAAATTGACTTAGTCCGATTAGTGTTTATCTGACAAAATCTTGAATGACAAACGATTTTATCGACAAAACATGTAGAAATTCAAAATTTCAACCGTTTATTGTTATCACGCCTACGCCACACCTATACTAACAATCTACTAATGAACATGGGCCATCATCGAATTAACATAGTCAGATTGGTGTTTTGAGTTTTGAAAAAATCGAAATTTCACCCCTCTAACCTCACCATACTCATCCAAAATCTATAACCAAAATCTTCCTAGAGTCATAAGCTATCGAATAGTCATCTTCAAACTGGCGTTTGTCTGAAAAATTCGCGAACGGCGAATGATTTTATATCGACAAAACATGGCGAAGGTAAAATGTTTACTCATAATCTTCTAGCCTTAACATAGAATTTAATTCTTGGGTCATATGTTATAGAGGTTTTATAGTGAGACAGACACCGGTTATTTGGCAAAATTTCGAAAGGTGAATAATTTTATCGCCGAAATCGAAACGGAAAATGGAACAATTGCAGTCAGATCGGATCAAAATCTTCTGCATTTTTCGGTTGAATATTGAAGAAAATCTTCTTTATCGATACAGTCTGTGTTATCGACATTTTAAAATATTTATATTAAATTTCGGTATATTCGGCTGGGACAGGAAAAACAATATCTACACAACCATATTTTGACTGGGGAAGTAAATACACTATCTGCATTACCATCTTTCGGCTGGAAACTTTCAGCTAACTTTAACAGCATGAATCACAATGCCTTAACGAATTATTTTGTTGCGCTGCTGTGATTTTCTAACCCCATCGTAACGTGGAATGCTCGAGCTTGTACTTTGTATATGTAAGTTCAAAGTATTTTTCAATATTTTCGTGGTTTGGCCACTGCAGTTTACGACCAATTTGTTTGATTTTAAGAACTCAATGTTTCATTAGTTGGAAAACAAACTTCCAAGGTCTTAGAAACCTTAACTTGATGTAAATAATTATCAGAATAACCTAAAAATGCATACAGAAATTGCATGTATACTTGAAATACAACTAAATTCGGGGTTACAAAGAGATTAATTCTCTAAGGCATTGTGGTTTGTCTTAACCAAGCTTCCAACGTCTTGCTAACTTTCCCTCAATGAATCCAGATCACTTTGAAATAAACCCGAGTTTAAAAAGGATCCTACCCTACATAGAATTTGAAAATTTCCTATTCCCAAGGAAACCAGGAAAAAGTCACTGGGGGTAGTATTAAAGTGTGTAAATACGATAATAAACTGTAATAAATTAATAATTTCTCAAACAAACAAAATATCTAATTAATTTGTAAAATATGCTGACATTGATATCATTTGGGGTGGTCTTCCATTTCTCGTGCAGTACTATGACCAGAAATTTATTTATTTATTACCTGAATTCGTAGAATTTTAGTAATTTGTGATGGTCCAAACCATCTCCGGTATAAATGTTGTTTATACTTCGTATTGCTTAGAACAGATACTCAAGTATACTTGACCATATAAAATTGTTGTTTTCATGCCAATGCTATATAATAGCATTTCTTTGATTCCCCGAAAGGTATCCTATATTTAACGTAAACTCATTAAATATTTATATCGTGCATACACGAGTATCGGTAGATAAAGATACGTATAAGAAGAAACGAATTTTTAATACAATATTTTTCGAAGAAAATTATCTAAACATTTCCATTAAACGTCGATGGCATCATAACATCAAAGTCGGGATATAACTTAAGTAAAAATCTAATTAAAATAAGTTTAAAAATGGTTTCATAAAAATTGTTGGTGGAGTGCATGACGAACTAATATAAATGTTTTCAATTTGTGGCTGTCAAAGTCGAGCACCACAATCAGCTAAAACATATATAAAGTTTATGTTTTAAAATTTCATGCAGGAAGAGAAAAGTAAAATGTTGTAACATGAAAGACAGATTTCTATTACTTAATTCTCCATAGGCGACTACTCTCGATGTAATATATAGTCAAGATAAATAGCTCGTTCCCCTTCTCGATATAAAACATGATTTTTATATTATAACTTGTTATGTGTATATCGTACATAAATGTACAGCAACAAGGTACAACTGAAGTGGTGTGGTATAGATAAGACGTTCTTTGGAAAATCCAACAATTTTTCTTTTTTGCTCTACAATTAATTTGTATTTTATTGGCAAAATGTAGAAATGTCAATCAACAGATTTTATTTTATTCCATTGATTGTTTTATAAGTTTGTTGTTCATGTTATCTCCGTGTGCTTCTTAGAGATGCACGAATTTACTACTAGATAAATTAGAGTTTACGATAGACGTAATATATACTCGTAGTCTATATGTCGAGAAAAATCATGAGTTGTTTTTCAATTCAATGAACTTTGAACATTTTTCGATTGATTACGCAATGTATTTGTGTGCGGAATAGCCTTTTCCATATTCCTATATGAGTAGTAATTATTCGGTTACAAACCGATAATAATTAATTTGTATCTACACAAAACAAAAATAATTATGTTTGTGCAAAAGGAAATATAAATTTAATTACCTAAATTCATAATGATTAATCGAGTGGAATCGGAAGCCTAAAGGGTTATGCACAAAATTTTCATTTTTCATATTTTATGAAGAGGCCTTTTTGTAAAAGGAATTAAAATCTTAATTTAATCAATCATGCTAAAATATTGTAAATTATTTATTTACTCAAATATATAATTACGATGGAAATGCTTTATTAACAGGGTGTTTATTTTTTTGTATACTTTCAGATGATTAACAAGGAGTTTAATGTATAACTGGTAAGTGATTAAAGATTTTTCATTGCAATTGGTATTTTGTAAATAATTTTGGTGCACAAACTATTAAAACTTATTTTCACTTCACAAAGTTCCCAAAATTTTTTTCTGTGGGTAAAACAATTAAGTTCTAATTAAGGACATTTTAGTCTATGTAGCAAAAGTAGCCTGTATTAAAACGTCGCGTATTAAATATTCAAGCTTTTGTTGAAAACGATTCAAGCAGAGCCATCTAGATTAATAGAGCCTCATTGTTCGAGCGATGTTCTACTAAATGGCCAATCTTATTTGTAGTTCAAAATAGGATTTAAGAAAACTTTTAAAACTGTATGAAAAACAACTTGGAAAATGAATAAATAATGAGCTTTTATGTTTTGTTGTTGTTGTATTACGCCATGGTTTGAAATCACAATATGGGTCTCTTTCCATTCTCTTTCTAAAAACACGATTGTATTGGAAACAAACTTTTTTTTTATTATTTATAAATAACGACATTCGGTCAGTCACTGACCATTTGAACCATGAGCTTTTGTATGTAGAAACAAATTGGGCCACGTAATAAAACCTATACAATTTTCATATACAGTGTGTACTTGATTCTGTAACATCTTTCGAACACCATAGCTGCCCCGGAAAAGACATAATACTTGTATGCAATTTACAGAGCAAAATTTAGTCATTTACCAAAAGAAATTTTTATTTGCGAATGTGGCGTCATTTTCTGCTCTGATAAACATCTGAGAAAATATAACTTGTTTAAAGTAGCGACAATGTTTTCAATAGCAATTTCAATTCCTGATAATGTTGTAATAATCATGGACATTTTCAATCACAGACAAGTTAGTCTTCTTTGCCACCTAATTCTCTACCAGATTTAACAATTTGCACTAATAGCTTTAAATAACATTTTGGTGGTACGACATCAGTCTCGAAACATTCAAGTAGCATATTTATTATAGTGGCGACATGTCAATATTTTGGACACTCGACTTAAGTATAGCTTCTATATTCTTATTGGATGTGTTTCGCAGGGTATAGTAAATTATTTTCGATTTTAACGTTGAACGTATTCAGGCTCAGTAGTCGGATCGGCGAATAATCGTGCCCATATGTGCCCATATGTTGCTTCCAGCGCTGCCAAATTTGATGGTTTGACGGCAAAATGGAAATTTCAAATATATTGGCGAAGTAAAATATAAAAGTTTTAGAATTAAGTTTTTATAGCGGCTTTTTTATACTCTTCTTCAGTATTTTTAACAGAAGTAAAATAGGAATATGAAAGAACGATGCAACAAACAAAATACTTATAGTAACGCAGCTACACGGTTGGTGTAACTCAACCATGTCTAAACCAAGCCTAGGTGGAAGATAAAACTTTGGATATTATTATTTTGCTAATATTTATCAATGTTTTTGTGGTAACATTGAGTTTTTCGATATTTTTAGAACAAATTTTCTTTGAAGCTTAGAGTAGCAATCGTACAAAAGTTCGCTTGTTATTTATATGGCCGACCCGTGGGATCGATCATTTGGCTCTCTCAGTAGTAAGCTGCCATCCAGAACTTCCCAAAACTAATTGTTTTTATTTGGAGGCCTTAATTGGCGTCTTTTACTAAGTGGTGAGTGATATACTAAATTAACTAATTACTTAAAATAATCTCATTGAAGCTCAAATAAAAATTAATTGTGGGGGTGGTTAATGATAAAAAATACAGTACCGAGAATAGAAAGTTCAACATCCATAAAAATACCCAAAAAGATGTATTTTGCCAGCACGTCGCACGTTTAAAAAAAGAATTGTTTTAGAAGTGGTTCTTTGTAATATAACACACATTTCATGGAAAAATAAAATTTCATGCTAAATGGTTTTATTGTTTTTAAATCCATTATAATTGTTTAGCATTCTTCAGGTAAAATTAAATTTCAGTTTCAAGAACAGGTAATAAATGTTGAACCACATTTTATTGTAGTTTTTTTGATTTTTATGGTGTCTTACGAAGTAATAAAATGTATATTTAATATTTAGTTGCCCCGCCTTTGTCGGCAATAACAGCTGCAATCCTTGTTGGCATGAAGTCAATTAAATCTCGCAAGTACTCGAGGGTCAGTTCTTTATATTATACTTCTTCGATGATTGAATTGAGTTTTATGGATGACGACGGCATGTTTTTATTAATTTTCATCCCCGTTACGTGCCAAAGGTTTTCAATAGGATTCAAATCCGGTGAGTTTCCAGGCCAATCCAGAGTGGGAATTCCATTTTTCAACAGAAAATCGTTAACCTGAAGAGAAATAATAATAATTAACTGTTTCTTTTTTTTATCGTCTTAAATATAAAATTAGTAAATGAAAAAAAATAATGCTTACCGTTTTCGCTCGATGACAAGGCACTCAAAAATGCATTTCAATGGAAGGGAACGAATGGTCCTTTAAGATTTTTTTGTAGACTTCTGCGTTGACAGTTCCTTTTATTAAAGGCCATTTCTCTAATTCCATGATAGGAAAAACATCCCCAAATCATGTGGCCCGCTGGATGCTTCACTGTATTTTCCAAGCACTGATCGCTCAGTCGTTCGCCGGATTTGCGCCTGACATACTAAATTCCATCCGATCCAAAAAGGTTAAATTTACTCTTATCGGAGAATATAACTGTTCGCCACTGCTGTAGACTCCAACCAGCGTGATTTCGAGCCCATTCTAACCGTTTTTGTTTCATTTTGGTCGTAAGAAATGTTTTTTTTTGCCGGGGACCTGGCCATATATCCTTTTTCCCAGAGGCGGTTACGAATCGTATGAACCCCGATTTCTTTGACGGTTTCTGCGTTGAATTCAGTTCGAATACCCACAGCAGTTTTAAATCGATTGGCTGTTGACATTCTGATAATTTTGGAATCTTCTCGAGCATTTTTGGACCTGTTCCTTTTTGCGTTCCAATTCACCGGTGGAATGAATTTTTTTTTTAAAAAGGCTCACAGTCGAGTAATTGCATCTAATCTCAACAGCAATCTGCCTCGATGACATTTTAGATGTTCCAGACAATGCCAGAATCCGATTTTTCAGAGCCATAGTTAGTTGTGTGTATTTGGCCATTTTGAACAAATTATAATTTTAATAGTTAAAGTTAAATAACGATTGTATTTATACCCAAAAAATAAATTAGCCTTCTACGATAATGACAAGGGGTAATTAGTATAATTTTACCTGAAAAATATTGGTGTTGCACTTTCTATTCTCGGTACTGAATAATATCCTTAGAGTCGAACCACAAGATATAGATTCTCCTAAATACAACTGATTTGGACAAATATTTATCCAATGTGTCAAAACATGTTTACTGATGTCGAAACTTATTACAAATGGCTAACCCCATATACAATTGTACTTTATGATGCCGGTTTGTTCAGCGATTTGTTTCTGAAAATAAGAGATGATAAAATTTAATCAATAATAATAATTTCGCCTAACATACTGGAACATTTATTAAGTATTCTGGTTCAAAACCTTTATTTTCGTTGATGCTACGAACAATTCTTTTGACAATCTTGAAACGTCATTGGTCCATTTAAACGATTCGCATCATGGTTATACTAGTCCATGTTCAACGTGCATATGGTTCATAATTGCGTTATCACAAATTATAAGTTAAACAATTTAGATTGTAAATTAGATTTCTTTGCAAACTTATATCATCAGAATCATCTACAACTAAAAATATAGCGAGATTTCATTCGGCTAACTGAAAG
Source organism: Nephrotoma guestfalica (assembly GCA_963691935.1). NCBI lineage: Eukaryota > Metazoa > Arthropoda > Insecta > Diptera > Tipulidae > Nephrotoma > Nephrotoma guestfalica. The sequence goes on from OY829915.1 coordinate 31,256,841, forward strand.
ATTCTAATTACACTTTCTACGACGGTTGTGATACAATGGAATCTATTAAACCTTTGACGATTCCATTGGATGAACCATAATAGTATTATCGTTTGATAATTTATAGTTTGATTATCGATGGTGTGATTTCAGATGACATGGCAGAGTAAAACCAAACCAAAAGTAATAACGTTCCGGTAAGCGGTTACTGTTTAAACTTTTCAATTTCATTAAAATTTTGCTTCGGATTTTCGATCGATCAAACATTTATTGATACTGACTTGTACACAACAGCGTTTAATAATAAAATTGTAAGCAGAATTCTAATAATATTATTGATGTATGTTTACTTTTACACAACTAAATATTAGCTGTAAAGATGTTCCATTTCCTGACCTTTCCTACATCCTAGACTCCTGTGTAGTCTGCGGAACGAGAGCCAAAGTTTCCTACGCGCGCCCATGAGATTTAACAACGATTATCATTCTGCTTAGCTATGATACTACGTAGCATAAAAATTGTCGGTCGGTACTATTTGTAGAATATAGGACTCTCATTTCATAAATTAGGTTCCAGTTAAACAGTTCTTCCAGTTTTAATCGCATATTTACGAATTTCGTACTTCAGCGGTAACTTATATAATTCCAATTCATAATCAATCTCCGCCACTTTTGAAATGTTATTACATTTTCATTTTAACTTTCATTTTAACCCTCTTAAAGAGGAAACCGAAATGAAATAGAACGACGACCGTTTAAAAATTGCGTTCCGGTTACGGTTAACATTATATCTATAAATGTGTTCGTTACCGTTTCGGTTTTGAATTCAATAAAAATATCGGTTAATATCGGTTTTAGGTTCAGTTCTGGGTTGACTCTCTACATGCGAGTGAGGAAAGGAAAACGAAGTGGCAAATGCAAAATTATGGAAGTAAATTGTTGCAACAGACATCAAGATAGGGAGCAAAATTCAATAAGTTTTGGAATTTGGGAGATATTGATACGAGCCGGTCATCCCTGTCCACACATACACACATATATATATATATATATATATATATATATATATATACAAACCGGTCCACATACTCAAAAGTACATATTTTTTTAATATTTTTATTGTTCCAATTAAAGTGTTGTTACCACTATTGTTCATTCTAATAAAATGATACGGAAGCCTAATTAAAAATTGAAGTATGGTTCCATAAAAGTTGATACAAGATCTAAACATTATAAAAATGTTAATCAATCCATGAAGGATAATATTACGATTCAAATATTTATGATTTTTGTTCGTATCTGAAATCGGGACAACAACGACGTGTAGCCATACTGAACTGCAAACGGCTACTATTTCTATTCAAAGAAAAGAAATAGGGGCAACCCGAAAATTATGCGTAACACAATTTAACACAATCACAAAAGTGCGACAAACAATTGTTAGAAATGAATTCAGAGAAAAACAATTGTAAAACAAACAATTGTACACGGAAACAATTCTACACTGAACAATTCATCGAAAAATCAAATATTTGAAAGAAAGAAACAATTCATCGAAAAAAATTGTAATGCATATTAAAAAATATTAATCAATTTTCTATTAATTATTCAATTTTGTGATACGGACAGCAAAGTAGGACATCATTGGTTAAAAAATAAAATTGTATGAATATTAAAAATAATTTGATGCGGATTATTGTAATGAGGTGCTTAATATATTTACATCAAACTGAATTGCTATAATAATTCGAACATTTTGGGAGATTAGGGTGACAAATTCAGTTAGTTTAAAAATCTGAACCTAAAACTACAGCACACCAAATGTCGCAAAAAATTGTAAGCCTGTGTTAAATTTCTATAAATTTAACTTTTCTGTCACGCGATGGTTCGATCGCCAATTTTTAAAAAATCAGTGTAAATTCCAGGTAATTCACATAAATATGGTATTTAACATAGATATGCTATAGTTTGTCCTCTATCTAGTGCAGTAAGCCGCTTGGCGATTTCTTTAGTAGGAGCTGAGATATGAATACTCTCGTCATGTGAAGCTCGAAAATCGACGAATCTTGCATAAGATATTTCCCAAGCTGATGCGTGCTCTAAAAATGCTCCAATTATCGAGAAAATCCACATGGAAAATCTCTAGGCTATGCTGAGCAATTACGCAGAACTTCATTTTTGCCTAACATTATGGGAAACTGCTCAAATCTGAGCCAACAGTTAATAATTTTAGTTATTATGAATTTTTTCGATGAATTGTATCTTCGCACAATTGGTTTTCGCACATTTTTCGGGTCCCAAAGGAATTTACTATGGAGATTTTACAATTCATCGAAATAAAATTATATCGATATTGGGTAGATTTTGAAACAGATTATTGTGATCAGGTGCATAATTTATTGGAATCAAATTGAATTGCTATAATAATTCGAACATTTCGGGAAGTTATGGCGCAAGTGGTTGGCCCCAAGTACTGAAATATATAAAAACACGTATAACATTTTTTTAAATATTTTAGTAGAATAGATTCAAGTTTAGTTTGAAAATCTCAACCTAAAACTACGGCACACCAAATGTCGCAAAAAATTGTAAACCTGTGTTAAATTTCTATAAATTTAACTTTTCTGTCACGCGATGGTTCGATCGCCCAATTTTTAAAAAATCAGTGTAAATTCCAGGTAATTAAGCCCAATAACTCTGTAAAATGAGACGGGAACAGTGACAGCGGAAAACTCACACGGGAATGCGAGTTAGGGTTAAGGGCATGTTAGACTGACTGCATGCGCAGCAAGTGCGAAGCTTACAGTGGTATAGCAAGGAGGAAATTCAAATTAAATCAAGAGCACGCGTTTGCCTTTCAACCCAGCCAAATTTGGATGATTCCAGGGCATTATTTAACCAATCAATCTTTATCTTCCGACCAATAATTAGAAATACCGTTACACAGGGGAAACAAAAATGTTATTTTTCCCTATGAATATAAATAACCAATCGCGCTAGTCTCTCTTCCAAATACAAACGGCGTTACATATTTGACTTTGGGCCAATAACTCCTGGAGTACATTAAAGGATCGCGCCAAAAATGATACAGGAGGCCAAACTGAAGAAATTGGAAACCAACCAACCAGACGGTAGTGTGACCAATTAGCCTGCGGTAGCAGGTAGTATAGTATGCACAGTTGTGAATTTTTGGCTGAAACAGGCTACAATAAATTTCGATCATCCTGCATTACACCAAATCCGTTTTAGCAGCTCTCCCTCTCAGACTAGCAACATATAGAAAAAATATAGTTCTTATACAAGGACCGCTGCTAAATATTAACAGAAATTATGATCTTAGAGCGAACGGGTATTGAATCATATTCTCAAGTAATCCCTAGAATTTTAGATCCAGTATTCTTCTGAAAAGTAATATAAACACTTTTTACTTCTACCTTCTACTCGATATGACGGCAACATAATGGCGACTTGTCTAGAGATAAGCATTGTTACTACAATATCTGGCTGATATAAGCGTATACGACCTGACAAAGCTTCGGAGCAGGCGAATACCAATATGGCTGTCAGTGGAACTTGGGACCTACCAGAAAAAATGTAAAAAAGCCAACAGTAAAACTAAAATTAGTAGAAAGGCTTTGGGTTTGGAATTCCTAGAAGGAGAACCTTAAAATTATTAAAAAGGGACAAAGGAAGGTTAAAGGAAGTTTCGTGAATAAATTGAAGTGATCTGCAGCATACACAAGCAAGTCTTGGAGAGTTTTATGTGATAAAATGGGCAATACTAGATATTTCCGAGAACTCCCGCCTTAGGAAGATTATTTGTACTAATCAAATCACTTCCAGTTATTAAATTCGACTGTGTGATTTATGAACATTTTCAAGTGCGAAACCCTTAAAGTTTCGTATCGCAAGTCACTTCCAAGGAAATATTGAAGATTTGAAAGAGAAGAGTATGTACATAAAAGGCTGAATTTAAAATGGTCGTCGTGAAAAATGGTATTTTAGCTTAAAAATATCATATTTTATTTCAGTTTACGAGTATCTTACCTATTTCATATTTATAATGAAATAAAACCGGAATATTTTACTTGATTTTTTATAATAGTTTGAATTCATTTTTAAAATGAATTAAAAAGGTACGTTTTTAATCCAGAACAGCATCACTTTTAAATCAGAATTGTTTAATTTTTGTGGCCGTTTTACTCATCACAAAATAGAAAAGTATTCGAGTATTGGGGTCCATCCATTCGAATAGGGCTGGACCTATTTACTAGGAAACACAAAATTTTAAATGTTCCCTCTTCTATTTTGGCACTAGACTTATTTTTACTGATAAAGCGAGGTGCCTCGCTTGGGCGGTATCTTGGGCGGTAACCTAAATTGGAAATCAAATTTTCTGGAAAAAGGAAATAAAGCCATTATACAGGTATTTACGTATGAATGGGGTTTGAAAATGACGTTGATACACTGGCTCGACACTACCAATATAAAACCTGTAAGAATTATGTACGGAGCGAACGTTCGGTAAAATGGTGGAGAAGTTGTAGGAACGGCCTGTATATATATTAGCGAGACGCTGAGGACATCTTCGCGTGCTTTAGACTATATGTTTCATCTTATTTCGGTCGATTTTTTTGGCAGGCGAGAATAATAAATTCAAGCGAGAATATTGATTTTTATTATACAAAACTGTTTTTATTAACAAAACCACTACACATGTTACTAAGTAAAATACCAGTATGTTTAATTCTTCAATGTAGAAGCTAAGGTAGTGCAACTTAAATCTATGTAGATTCGTAGCAAAAGAAAGGCGGATGTTGACCGCAATATATTCACCCCTACCGGTGTGAAGTTGCTAAAGTTAATAAAAAGTACACAAAAAACATTTTTAAAAGTGTTTGAAAATAATCTATATTTAAAATACAATTAATTTATTCGAAAAAAACGTTAATTATAATATTCAGTTATTATTTCTAATTAAAACCAAACAAATAAATATACTGATATGCAAATATTAATGTTTTCAAAGATTTATCTATTTACCGATTGAGATTAAACACATAATTAACTGCCCATCTTAGAGTTTCCGGAATACAGCCACTACTATACGAGCATGTAATTCTTTCGTTTTGTTTTGTAAAATAAACTTATTGGAAGAAATTAAACGAACCTACAAGTTTAAGTAGAATGAAGCATGTAGATTTCTTGAATTAACGCCGCTGTAACTAAAATTACCATTTTGCGAAGTAGAAAATATTTTTATTCGTTTCCTTTGAAATATGTTAATTCCACTTAAAGCTAAGTAGATTCAATTTAACGACTATGGATCCAAGCTGGTAGTAGAATTACATTATTTAAAAATTACGCTACCTGTATTATCCAAACGCATTTCTCTTTAAAAATAACAGCACAACTAACTTATGGTTCTTCTGTTCAAAACATTTTAACATTTTTATTTAAACTTGATAATTTTGATTTTTCTTATAAATCCGATAAATCTATAACTTAATACTAAAAATTAATACGAGATATAAAAATCAGCGCCAGTTTATTTGTTCCCCGGTAACGTGAATATTTCCTTCCATTATACCAAATTACTATTGTCCACGCTTTTGTCGATAATTTATGGTATTCCAGCTCATCTGCAAAAATATTAATACATAATACAATTATTGATTTCATTACAAAAATATATGACTTACCAACAAGAATTCTAGGTGTGCTTTGGAACTGAATTAGTTATACGGGTGTACACTGGAACTACGTCACGTCAGCCCTACTTTGTAGATTTCAAAGATTTATTTACCTATAGTGAAGAAATGAGTTTAAGGAAAGGACTTAGAATCTATTCTAAAGGTTGATAATCGAAAAGACTTTGTTTAAATCAAGGCAAAATACGACATAAATGACGAATTCAAACTATAAACATATGGGAACGAAATATTTCCGATTTAGTACCATTTAAAATCAATATTCTAATATTTACATCAAAGGAAATCAGCCTTGTCTACAAAATGTATCAGTGGAACGAAAACAGATCATTCAGTTTGGTTCATCAATATTGTACTAATTATTTTCAATTATGAAATAAAAAAAACTCGATTCCAATGTTTATTCTTCTTCAATAGAAAGGAAATGTTCCTGCAATACTGTGTTTGAGAGCAAGACGTACTCTTTGGCAAAAGTCTACCCTAAAATGAGTGAAATTGAACAAACTATATACCACATCCAAAACGTGTTCCGTACAAAACATAAAACGTTGTTTAATTCATTTTAAGACTCAAAACAAACTACAATTTAGATATCCACAATGCTCTTCTTGATAATGCACAGCTTTAGCTAGTTCCAATAAATGACGTAATTAATGTATATTGATTCCGTAAAAACTCCAAATAGTGCCATAATTTCAACATATTGTAGGTATATAATTTAATGATTTTAATAAAATAAAATTTTAATAAAATTCTTACAAAATATTACCTACAATATATGTTCCATGCAATAACACAAACCAATACGTGCCAGATTCAATTATGGTGAAGATTGACATAACCATTTAAAGGATTTGTTAACGGTATGACCATTCAAACATATGGGTCAGAACAATCTCAAATGAATTAGTTAGGAACAGATAAACGATGAAATAATCTTCCTTCTAATTCTTAATCATTTTGACTCAATTATAATAATATTTAGAAAAATAGTTCAACATTTACCTGAATGAATTCAGGTAATTTGTAATTATTTATTTTAATAAAGATAATTATAAATGATAAAAATGACTAAAGGCTTACATCGTTAGGTTAACCGCCACGCTTTTTAAATATTCGACCTTATTTGCGGCTTCAAAATATTTTAAAGTAACATTTTGCAAACGCAAATTTCGGTCGCGATATTTTTTTTTGGGTGGCGGCATTTCACTACCAGCGTTAATCTGTTCTATAACTACTTCATTTGTAGATTGTTCTAATTGGAGTTTCGTTAGAAACTTCCATATGTTTGGATGATCACAACCTACAAGTCTTCTAAATCCATTATGCCAACCTTCAACATAATTGTTAGTTCTTGGCGTATTGTTCTGTGTGGCATCAAAATGATTCCATGCTTGGATAGCATATCGAGGATTCCGTCTGAATGGTGGCTCGCTGATTCGATCATCCAGCGCACCAATATAGGTGTCCTCAAAATATGCTACGAAATTATTCACACTAGATGGAATTTCGCCAGAAGCTTTCAACGCATCAAATACTTTAATTACGTCACATACTGGCACAAAAGCTAGAGATAAAAACATTTTCAATCTAAGAGCAAAATCAGAATCTGAATCATATTTTGCTTTAAGTCCTTCGAACACAACCTTACAATACAGGTTCTGTGCGAAATGAAATAAACAAAATCTTTGTGTAATTGTAGGGAACACGTTTCTTGCTGAATTAGTAATAGCTTGCTCAAAATCACTCATGATAGATGTAGGATTTAAGCAAGGAATAATGTTTTTAAGCTGCTCAAAAACAGTATTGTAAGTTATTTCCAATTTATTAGGAAGAAGAGCAAACACCAGAGGAATTGATTTCTTTTCTTTTATTCCATGAATTGTAAATAATTGTCCAAATATTGATGGAACAACACTAAAAGTTCCATCAACGTACCATTCAGAAGCATTTTGTAAACAAGTCATATTCCTGTCCGTTGTAAATGGATCCAGGTTTACAATTTTTTGCGACATTTGGTGTGCCGTAGTTTTAGGTTGAGATTTTCAAACTAAACTTGAATCTATTCTACTAAAATATTTAAAAAAATGTTATACGTGTTTTTATATATTTCAGTACTTGGGGCCAACCACTTGCGCCATAACTTCCCGAAATGTTCGAATTATTATAGCAATTCAATTTGATTCCAATAAATTATGCACCTGATCACAATAATCTGTTTCAAAATCTACCCAATATCGATATAATTTTATTTCGATGAATTGTAAAATCTCCATAGTAAATTCCTTTGGGACCCGAAAAATGTGCGAAAACCAATTGTGCGAAGATACAATTCATCGAAAAAATTCATAATAACTAAAATTATTAACTGTTGGCTCAGATTTGAGCAGTTTCCCATGATGTTAGGCAAAAATGAAGTTCTGCGTAATTGCTCAGCATAGCCTAGAGATTTACCATGTGGATTTTCTCGATAATTGGAGCATTTTTAGAGCAAGCATCAGCTTGGAAAATATCTTATGCAAGAGTATTCGTCGATTTTCGAGCTTCACATGACGAGAGTATTCATATCTCAGCTCCTACTAAAGAAATCGCCAAGCGGCTTACTGCACTAGATAGAGGACAAACTATAGCATATCTATGTTAAATACCATATTTATGTAAACTACCTGGAAATTACACAATATTTCATTTTACATGATTTCTGAAATCTCCATATGAAATCTTTACCTGTAAGTACTGATGTTTAAAAGAAATTTTTAGATGAGAAATTTTGTTTCGATGAATTGTGTTTTCGATGAATATGTTATTTGGAAAATTGTTTTCACGCACATTTGGTTATTGTAAAGTTGTAGTTTTCATATTTGTTTTTCGATGAATTGTTTTTCGATGAATTGTTTGTCGCATAATTGTTTGTCGCAGAATTTTCGTGGAACCGAAATAGGAGGTAACTATTTTATTTTAGTTTTTTGAGAGCTTCGGATTTTATTTCGGATATTATACGGTTAACTTTATCTTGGCCATTGAATTACGATGATTGCACTCTTCATTGTTTTTGATTTCATATTTTATATTGTCGTTTCTATTTGACTTCTTATTTTTAAAACACATTGATGTCTTTGCTTTTTTCTTACAAAATTTAATTTACTATTTCTCTCTAATAATTGGTTTTAAATGGCGATTTATGACGTCATTAATTTTCCCGTATTTTAATTGTTGTTGTTGTACAACGAAATTCCCACATATTTTTCTTTATTAATTTGTAGTATTTGTCGAAAATGAGAAACCTACTGATTGCGTGGTTCAAATGTGATGAAATCTATTATATGTGTCACCTATTTATTTAAAAACAAATCAATTTTACAATATTTTTAAAGCATGTTTTATTTATATATCTCCCATAGAAAATGTGTGAAAATTTACTTTTTTGTTTATGCTTTATTTCCTGTATTTGAAAGTGCCATTTAATAGACAGGCTTGTTTTATTTAGATTGGCTTTGATTCAAGCGTCAGAATTGATTCGCCAATGACTCTTGCCCACTGGTGTGAAGTTCTTGGACAAACATTTTTGGACAAAATTTTATGCGAGTGTTCATTGTGACGTTTTTGGCCACAATTTTATTTTTTGGACACAAAGTTTTAGAAGTGTACAATTTTAACAGTGTATTTATTTTATATTAAAATAATTCGAATCATTAATTATAATAAATATTGATAAAACAAAAGAAATTGTTTGAAATTAGAAAACGGAATATGCTCATTATTATAAATTTTTAAGAAAATAAATAAATCACAGACCATACTGTATAAAATGATACACCAAATAGCAAAAATCTCAGAGATTGGCTCGCATACGGACTATATACAATCGAAAGGGGATATATTGAGCTATTTAAAGCAATGAATCGCCCTATATCGAGATGATGATCACGATTCATGTATCGAATTTTTAAAGCTTTATCAATACAGCGAGTAATGCATATCCACGAATGTTCCAAGCCAAATAGAAAAATAAGCTAACACTAAGCCAAATAGAAAAATCTCAGAGATTGGCTGGCATACTGACTATATACGTTCGACAGAGTATACATTGAGATAACTAAAACAGTAACTCCTACCTCGAAATGATGATTACGGCTCATATACCGAATTTTGGAATAGTGATTTTTACTTTGATGTTCCTTGGTGTTACTATCATGCGAGCTTCTATTCTAATTGAGTTAGCGCGTGTAGGAAAGGATAAAATATATTTTTGTGAAGCTTCAATGATTGAAGTTAATATCAAGCGAATTTGTTTTTCCTGTATAAAGTATTCGTTTAATTCTTCTATTTCAGCCTCCAGCGTGCGATAGTCTTTCAACAGTGTGTTTATTGATTGTGAGAATTGAATTATGCTTTATTAGATTAACTGTGTTGTCTATTATGGAGGCTTTCTCATGTTGTATTGTAACAAACTATTAGCGTTCATTTCATCTATTGATTTAAAGTGTATGCCCGTAGAATGCTTCAATGGGGTGATTTGCACGTAGACCTGGGTGATTGATCACCTAGTGGTGATATTTTTTCATTCGCTTATTGGCTCCAATGAATTATGTCCCATTGTCAGAGAAGATATCCGCTCATAACCCTCTGATGGATGTAAATATGGCGTTGTTCTTACTTGAATGGGTCCAGTTTAATTGATTCCCGTTTCAGCAAACGGTCTTTCCGACCTTATTCTGGCTGTGGGTACATTTTGCATTTATTGCTCTGTATAGTGTTGTTTATGGCGAAAGTATATAATGCATTTATGGAATTACTTGCCTTACAGTATGTTTACCATCCATAATAGCGTCACTATAGGTTGCGTTTTTCCAGAATAATAAGTTCTTCCTGGATCTAAATATCGCCGAATTTTGAAGTTGTCAATTGGATTTAGTAAAAAAAAATTATTTTTTACTTACTTGTTTAGCCTGGATAAGACCGCTAATATCATTACAAATGCCTTGCATTCCGAAGTTATGAACACCTGTTTTCCATCTCTACTTTTATGCTTGGTATTCTTAATAAATCTCCTGCAGTACGCGACTATGCACTATAATTTTTTGTAATTTGAACATCACTCAAATAATCCACTATAAAACGTGGTCTTCAGGAGTTTCATCCTTATTAGTACGAAGGGTGATGAGCTGCGTGATGCTATATTCGCTGAGTTTTCACCTGGTTTCAAGTATGGTATACGAATGTTTTAAATTTATTTGGCTGACCTGTAAGCCAACGCAGCGCCATGGTTTAATATGACCAAGCGGGTGTACGCGTGGTCAGACTAAACTATTGTGCTGCGTTGGCTCACAGGTCAGCCAAACAAATTTAACACATTTGTGGCCAACAGAATGTTTGCAGTAAAATAATTTCAATTATTCACATTTAAAGCTCCTTTTATATATTTAAGTAATTTTGATAATAATAAAATCTAGGTGAGGTTACCAAGACGTTGAAAGTTTCCATTCTAATTTCTATAGAAATCGCATGTATGCGTCAAATACAACAGAGGTTACGAAGGGGTTGACAATTGCGTCGCGAAGCATCAAAATTCGCTAAGGCATTGTGATTATACTTTATATGCAACTGCAAAGTATTTTCAACATTTTCGTCAATCAAAAAAAAATCAAGTTTCATTAGTTCGAAACCAAACTTCCATCGCCTTGGTAACCTCATCTAGATGTAAAAAACAATATCTGGCTATCACCCAGAAAAACCCAAATTTCAGATAGTGATTAGTAACATGCATTTAAAGCGCTGGTTCAAAAATGGATAACTTAATTTTGGTTGGAGCGACTCTTGTTTTCCACGATAGCAAGTGTGCTGTTATTGCTCCTTCCTCGTTTATTGTTCGAAAGTAGATAACAAAATTGTGAAGCTCGGTGTTTAGAGTTTTCTGTTGTATTGATCCACTTTGTGTTAACCATATTTCACGCCTCATAAATTTTGCTGGGATTGTTAATGGAGATAGCCATCCACCTGGATGAAATAACTTAGTTGATTCGGATAATATTGAGCGTTTAGTTGCTTGCTTGCTGGATAACTGCAGTACAATACCGTGTGGTTCTTTTGAGTTCTTTTGTTCTAATAACTCGTTCTGTTAGCAACTTTATTCGTTTATTCTTCTATTCGTGAAGTGATTAAGTTGCATTCCTCATGTTGTCACTCCCGGTTAGCAGATCAAACGTCTATAGCCAGATGTCTTAAATCTCTTATGACTTAATTTAGCTCAACTGGCTGCTGTAGTTCCATATGTCACTGCCATAACCTTATTTGTTCAGAATTGGTGATACATATTTTCTATGTTCACCGTCATTATGATTTTCACCGTCACAGTAGTATATTCACTAGGCCATCTTATAATCGTGGAACGTTCATCATGCAATGGTTTAAAGATCTAAGGTTTGTACTCATGCTTGTAGGTACTTTTTAATTACACCATGATGTGATCCTTTACACACGACGTTCTGCTTGACAATAGGTACCTTGGTGACAATAGGTCATACTTTAGAACTGATGACATTGATTCAAACTCTGACATTCCTTACAGCTCGCTACTCAACATGTTCTGTATAATGTGGCCGTGTACATCCGGTCGGGTTATTCAGCGATTTAAATCTTTTTCGAGGAATTTGGAAACACATTCTAGTTGTGGATTATTACTCTATCTGATGGATTCTGGGTTCCGTTTTTTCTAAATAATATAAAGCTTTCGAATCCTTTAAAAGCAGAAGTTATGTTCAGTCGGTGTATGTTATACAAAATTTATTTTCCAGTATCGTGGTGGAATTTATAGGGTTTCAAGCTGTACAAGCTCGTGGCGCAACCTCGCCCGTTTTGCTTGCATTTCGTTAGGAACCTTGTCGTTCCATTTTATTTGTATGGTACACAGTTCTTGTAAGAAGAGTATGGATGTAGTTGTAAGTTCAATTTCTGATCATAATTGATTTACCTTGAATCTGAAGTCATCAGAGGTCGTTTTTAGTCGATTCCTAAGCTTTTAATAGTTTCACCTACTGCCAACTCCAGTTAATTTATTTGGCCATTGTATAGATTGCAACAATTTTTAGTGGCTGCTCGGCCACTTATTCAGTTGAAATCGACTCTTTTGAAGTAATGTGATTAGCTGTTCATGGAAGTAGTCAAAAAATCCTCTATTAATACCTTTTGAGCCATAGCATAGTCCCCACCTTCATTCATTGCTAGTTGATGTAATGTGAAATGAGACGCTCACGAGCGATAGTAATGATAGTCAAGCTGTTTTCCCGAAATACTTGGTTCGGATTCTCCCTCCATATTATTCTTTGATAATTTTGATGTTCATGTCACATTTTGATAATGATAAATAATCACTATGTCATGTTTCCTCTATCGCAAAATAAGTATGCTACGTTGTTTTGCGGAGCAGCTCCAACATGCTGGATATCATACAAACTGAAATCCGATGATAATTTCATTGAGGTTCCAATTACAATGCGTCATTTTGATTCCTTTGAATTTTCTTTCGAAATTGAATGAGGTGGGTGGATCATGGTGCCCTACGCACATTTGATCATATTCTTTCATGAATCCTACATACAGGTGTCGTAGTCATTCATTATTTTGAAAAAAATTCCCAATTTGCAAGAACCGTTGAGAGGCTTTTGTTTTAAAGCACTAAGAGCAAATATCATTTTCCTTTAACAGTAAGGTAAACACGTACCGTGTACATGTATCACGCTTAACAGTTTATCGGTAAATTGTCGGTAACACACTCTGTTCGTCGGATTTTGTTAGTAGAGATTCAACTGGTACCTCTTTTAAACTCCAGAAACTTATGAAGCTCTTAAGTTTGTGATCATTTCTACATTACACTGATGTTAACCATTAGAGTCCTAGGTTAAGCTGTTGTTGTCGACCCTGTTATCAGCGAACCAAAACTTGGTTTCATTGCATTTGGATTTCCCCGAATGATCTGAGTTTCTAAAATATCCTCGTAGACGTCTGCTCCTACCAAGATGTCTATAGAAGCCTGACACATTTGATATTATTTTTCGAGAAACATATGCGGGTGCCTCTTTTTTTAATTCATTGTTCTCACCTATCTCTCGTTTTAAGATATTTACTGCATCTTCTATTTGCAGATCTTTTGCCGTTAGGTCCTCCATTATATCCTCCTTCTTACACGTTGGATATGCGGTTGTTTTTATCTTCGTAAGTGGACGATTCTTTACCTCGCTATTGAGCTTTGTGGCTAGTGCTCTATATGTATCGGATCTGGTATATTGATTTTCCACACGTTATTGTTTAGTGATACTACTCTGTACTACTTAGTGGTCACTCAATACTAGCAAATCCTGTTATGCCGAATACATTAATTGGCGGAGAAGCCTTTTCTTTCGGTCCAACCTTTTGTTGTTGATTTTCTTGCAGTTGCTTTTGTTGCTGATGTGCTGGACTAGTGTTAGTAATACCAGTTAAAGTAGCTTGCGATTGTTCTGGCGAGTTCCACTTCATCAATATGGAACTCAGTGTTATAACTGTACTTACTTCGTTATAACTGGTTAGGGGGTTTTCAGAAATCGCCATTTCCATTTCTTTGGGCTTCTTTAATTTTTCATTTTCCTTTTTTAGTTTGTCAACTTTCTACTTCACTTAGTTCCCGACAAAGTTCAACGTTTTCGTTTAGTTAGTTTGTTTAGTTCATGATCTTGAAAACTTTGAACTACTTATGAATGGGTATAGCAATGATTGGCCCTCCCAGAATCCATTGAGTCATCATCCTTAGAGAGTTTGACTAGCCAACTGGCTAGTTGGTGTACCACTTGGGGTATTTTCACCCTTTTCCGTTGTATTCATTGCTTTAATTGGTCATTTTATACCTGCCAGAACCAGGGTTGGGCGTTTCACATGTAAAACGCGATTTTTACATTAACACACACACACACGTAAAATACAGTAAAATTTGTGTAATTTACCAAAGTATAAAATACGGAAAAACTCGGAAAAATAGCTCAAAATATTGTAAACTTGGAACAAATGTTTGTTTATAACGGTTATACGCAAAGTAAATATCAATCAAACAGTTCATTTAGATGGTCAATAATAATTATTTTAAACTTTAAGATTTCTAGTCACAAGAAAAAATTAATTTATGTTTCTACACTGCCATCTGAGTTCGTCTTGAACAAGCTCTAGAAAACGACTAGTGCCATCTTTAGGTTTAGTTCAGCTGCATATGAATTTTTATAGTGTAAATTATTTTTCTAGCGTATCCGTCAAAAACAACAATTTGACGGATGAATAATAATAATATTAGGTTCACGTGGTTTTTTTCAGTCGGAGACGAAAAACCCAAATAAGTACTCTGTACAAAATTAAAAAATATAGGTCGTGTGGACTGAATTGTCTAAACCTCAGCAAATTATAAAACAAAAGAAAAATAATAATAATAGATCATAAATGAGATGCATTCGATAAATTTAAAACTCTGTCTGACAAAAATAATATCGAATATGGCAGAATCCCCTGGAAAAATCGAAAAAATTACGAAAATATACCAGACACAAAACTCGTCAAATTGGAATCTAAAAATTGGACCAGGAGCTCAAAACTCTCTAAAATATAAGAAAGGTTCATTAGGCTAATCAAAAAGCGCCTGTTAATAAATTGGGTTGTGATAAATGTTCCGATGATGTCGATGTAAAAATTTGTTGTAACGTTTGCGCGAATACGGACTAATACCAACTCACCTAATCGAAATTGATGTTGACACACTCGAGAAACTACTAGTATCGGACTCATTTTATAAAACTAAAGCTAGGCATATTATGAAAACATCACAAATCCTATTGAATTAATACGATGTTGATATCCCGGATACAAATACTAACCTCCTAAAACTACCTGGAGTTGGTCTGAAAAATGCTCACATTTGTATGAAAGTGGCTTGGAATCAAATTACAGGGATTGGCGTTGTTACACATGCACATCGAATTGCAAATCGTTTGAAGTGAATGGAGAAGGTCACCAAACAACCTGAACAGATGTGGGTAGCACTAGAAAAATGGTTTCCTTCCAGAGCGTATACAAAAATCATCAAAGTAAAATTAGTTCTGCTTCTTTCTATGTAAATTTATCAAAAAATGTCTTACTTTATGATAAATACCAAAGTTTTAAAATATTTTACTTCACGTCTGGCAAACGTTCATCACCCTCGTCATCCTCGTTTTGGGATGCTATACAAGTAGCCTGGGACGAAATTTTATCACCTTGTAGATTTTTATTTTTTAAGTTACGTAACCTAAATACGGTCGTGCAGTTATTCGCGGCCAAGTCCGAATTCACTTTAAATAACAGAAGTTCGACACTTTGGCGTAAAAATGGAATTTGTGTAACGATTGTAACGTTTTGAACGACAGCACAAATTGTGTAAATATCGGGTTGTTTGTTGAAAATTGTTTGGGGGCTCATTGGTTCGATCCGGGATTCGCATCAAATTACGTTCCAACACCGACATACCGTATTGTAAAAATAGTTCCACTTCGAGTAAGCAATTTAAAATATTACATCCCTTTTCCCATGTGCGTAATTTTGCGGTCAGTTCCGAATTATTGGAATGGATTTTGTCGTCCATAGTACAGGAAAATTTATTCGATTAAATTTAGGGAATGTCTTTAAGCAATCATTTACCTTCTTTAAAATATTAATCTCAATAATAATCCAATTTAGCTTATTCTGGATCATCGTTAGACTAGCATTTTTTTTACAAAACCTTTCATCAAAGGCTGGCATCACACATCAACCATTATTTTATGAGATTCAGTTTTTATTTCTAACCAATAGAATGAGATTCCACTTAATAGACCGCTTAGATAAACGGCAGATTGTAAATCATGTACGTACGTTTTGTAGGTGGCAACATTTTGCAATACTTTTAACGTGGATAACCCTGTTGTAATTAGTAAGCAAAGCGGTAAGCATATTGTTCTACACACTAGAAAAAAAAATTTATATGAGACGCAAATAATTACGTATATGATTCCACCACAAAAGTTCATCGTCTTTAGAAGTAAGTTTTGCATCATAACAAAGCGTTATAGTCTGCATGAAAATATATAACCGCAATTACATTTAAATCAGATTGATGCATTTCAAGACTAATTGTGATTTGTGAAGCTGGTGTACATTAAAACTGTTACGATACAAGTTACATCGTAAAGCTTTGAAATAAAATCGAACAATTTTTTTTGGTTTGAAGCAAATTTGTAGATTTTTCTCCCAATTAAAATCTACGTATTATAATACAACATGTTGAGTTATATTTTATACTTTACCATATTTTAAAATCTCTATTAAAAATATCAGATGTCTCCCCAAACTGTACTGATGATCATACTACAAATCAACGGAAAATACTTTGACCTTATACCCAAAGTATCAACACAATATCTTAGCGAATTATTTTAAATTCGCTAAATAATAGTTAACCTTGGATTATATTGAAATTTTCTTTTGCTGTAATTATTGCACTAGATTTAGACGTAACTGCATCGCAAATAGATTTGATGTAAGCTTCGTACCAAAATGTGATACACGATTGCTTCGTATAAGCCGAGATGGAAGGGTACATCGAAAAACGCCTCAAAATTTCTGTGTGTATAGGAGGAATTCTAGCATATTCGATATTATTTTTTCAGACAGAGTTTTACGTTTATCAAGTCCACCACTATGTTTCGATTGTATTATTTCCGAGGGCTCTTATTTATAATGTAATATTATTATTATTCATCCGAAAATGGTCGAGTACATAATCAATTTTCCGATACTTATTAAATTTGGTACAAAATGGCGCAATTGTAACGAAAAAGTATTATTATTTTCATTATTTACTTTACAATATGTAAAATAAAAGTGTATACATTTTACATACATTTTACATGTAAAAACCATGTAAATTACATTTTGTAGTTTACACGCCCAACTGTATCCAACACTAGGTCTCTGGCAGAGCGTAGCCACTGCAAGCAGTGCCCATCCCCCGCGACCTTGAATATTCTATCAAGAGTTGCCAAAATGCACACAGTTACAGCCGAAGCCCCCTGTGCGACCACAGCCGAGGGATATTTTAAATTGCTGCATTTACCAACTCTCAGCTTCTGGCATTACCCAAAACATGAATTATATATTGTCGTATTGGTATTAAAGCTCAATTTTATACAGTTCACCCTAGTTATTCAGCTGAGCACAGACCAACAGTTTAGATTAAACTATAAAATATTATACTTTAACCATGTTGCCGATTAGTAAAACAAATCCCTTTACACCAAAACATAACTTGATTAAATTAAGTAAATCGTTGGATTACCTACACCGCCCAGAATATATACACCTTCTTATAATGTACCAAAGACGCACACAGAAGAAATTAACCTAATTATGTTTTATTATTAAATTACAGAGAAAATGGAAAATCTCTCTACAACACATTAGGCGATTAGTGATGATTCCACGTTTTAATTAAATAATAAAGAAAATATTTTTTTGTACAAAGATCCCCTCTGCATATACGCGCGCTTCCAACCGACGAGTTTGTTATTTTACAGACCATGGTACAGACACTGCGGGGTGTTTTCTGTAATAAAATAACAATATTTGCATAATCGTCAATATTTAAATTTGTTCTTCTACATAGAAATAAGGAGAAAATGCGCGGAGGAACAGATTAAATTTCCATAATTTCATTATTGTGTTTTGTTGCTGTGGTGGTGCTTGTATTTACTGGTGCACAGTGTATACGTACCCTTAAAGGGATAACAATATTTTAGCGCGGATAAAATGAATTGTCTATCCCTCATTTAGTTTTACGCAGGTTGTATAAATACGAATGTAACAAATCCCTTGTTCAACCTGTCTTGTAAGAGATACATTTTTAATTAATGTAGACTACTCTTAAAAATGGTACGTAATATTTTTGTGTTTGACCCCCCTATTTGTATATGTATGTGTACCAGAAGACAGAAATCTTTGCGTATTTATTTAATTATGGTAATATTTAGCCTCGTGAATAATAATATTACAATAATTATAATATTTTCATCATCATAATCATCTTGATGCTGTTCGTGGTTTACGTATAGCTCTCTCTCTATATATACATTATATGTGCATGGAGATATAACCAAAATTTATTTGCTTGTTTTATCCTAATTTAAGATACGAAGATAAAATAAAACGTATAATAAGATGCTGGATGCTGGGTAATTTTCCGTAGTTTTACATAAATCCAACAGTATACACCGAACAAATATTGAAGACGATAAGAATGTTTGTTTAAATAAGAATATGGTTGAAAAATTTTTCCAAGGAAGTCTAACCGAAACTATATATTAAATACAGGGTGGGTAACATTTTTGACAGAAGCGACATATTTTTGACACACACATAAGTTTTTGTACGCCCTTATAACTAATTAAATTCGATATTCAAATTGTTGGACTCCATGTCTTCCAACTAAAATGATTGCTTCTGCTAATTTTAAAAAGGGTTAAACAAATTTAAAATGCTCCACCCGTTTTTTTATAACAAATTGTGCTATTCCAAGTTAAAGCTATAATAACTTGATTAGAGAAACGGGTTGCACGACCAAACAAATTGGGCTTTACTTTTTCTTATCAAGCATTAAAAAGTATTTTAATTGTGACAAACTTTGACCTCGAAATTTTTGCGGATTTACCAGTCGCTATATCGCCGGTGTCACAAAAAACGTCCCTTAAGCTAGCAAAACCCATACAGCAGAACATTACAAGATAGTATGAATAATTATAGGCTAATAATAGGCTAATTAAATGCTCTACTAGAACCCATATCAAAAAATATTTTAAAAACAATTGGAAAATTAAAGGTTAATTTTAGGCTAATTAAATGCAATGTGTAAATTTTATTATTCTGCTCATTCTAGAAAAGGCATAAGGCTTTATCATTTCAGAGCTAGCAGAACCCAAATTGAAAATCGAACCAAAACACAAATTAGAACCCAAAACAAGATCAATTAACATAAAAATAATTTTAGGCTTATTACGGCCTAATCAAAAGCTTCATTAACAAATTTTGGGCTCCACTAGTTCTTGGCCAAACATCAGGTCATTTAATCTAAAGTTAGCAGAATCCAAATTTAAAATGAGACCAAACCCGAAATTAGAACCCAAAACAAGATCAATTAACATACAAATAATTTTAGGCTCATTATGGCCTAATCAAAAGCTTCATTAAAAAAATTTATGCTCCACTAGTTCTTGGCCAAACTTCAGGTCATCTAATCTAAAGCTTGCAGAATCCAAATCAAAAATCGGACCAAAACCGAAATTAGAACCCAAAACAAGATCAATTAACATACAAATAGTCTTAGGCTCATTATGGCCTAATCAAATGCCCCATTAAAAAATTTTGGGCTCCACTTGTTCTTGGCCAAACTTCAGGTAATTTAATCTAAAGCTAGCAGAATTCAAATCGAAAATGGGACCAAAACCGAAATTAGAACCCAAAACAAGATCAATTAACATACAAATAGTTTTAGGCTCATTATGGCCAAATCAAAAGCTTCATTAAAAAAATTTATGCTCCACTAGTTCTTGGCCAAACTTCAGGTCATCTAATCTAAAGCTTGCAGAATCCAAATCAAAAATCGGACCAAAACCGAAATTAGAACCCAAAACAAGATCAATTAACATACAAATAGTCTTAGGCTCATTATGGCCTAATCAAATGCCCCATTAAAAAATTTTGGGCTCCACTAGTTCTTGACCAAACTTCAGGTCATTTAATCTAAAGCTAGCAGAATCTAAATCTAAAATGGGACCAAAACCGAAATTAGAACCCAAAACAAGATCAATTAACATACAAATAGTTTTAGGCTCATTATGGCCTAATCAAATGTCCCATTAAAAAATTTTGTGCTTCACTAGTTCTTGACCAAACTTCAGGTCATTTGGTCATTTGGTTCGATTTTCGATTTGGGTTCTGCTAGCTTTAGATTAAATCACCTGAAGTTTGGTCAAGAACTAGTGGAGCCCAAAATTTTTTAATGGGGCATTTGATTAGGCCATAATGAGCCTAAAATTATTTGTATGTTAATTGATCTCGTTTTGGGTTCCAATTTCGGTTTTGGCCCGATTTTCGATTTGGGTTCTGCTAGCTTTAGATTAAATTACCTGAAGTTTGGTCAAGAACTAGTGGAACCCAAAATTTTTGAATGAAGCTTTTGATTAGGCCATAATGAGCCTAAAATTATTTGTATGTTAATTGATCTCGTTTTGGGTTCCAATTTCGGTTTTGGCCCGATTTTCGATTTGGGTTCTGCTAGCTTTAGATTAAATTACCTGAAGTTTGGTCAAGAACTAGTGGAACCCAAAATTTTTTAATCAAGCTTTTGATTAGGCCGTAATGAGCCTAAAATTATTTGTACGTTAATTGATCTCGTTTTGGGTTCTAATTTCTGTTTTGGTTCGATTTTCGATTTGGGTTCTGCTAGCTTTGGATTAAATTACCTGAAGTTTGGTCAAGAACTAGTGGAACCCAAAATTTTTTAATCAAGCTTTTGATTAGGCCGTAATGAGCCTAAAATTATTTGTACGTTAATTGATCTCGTTTTGGGTTCTAATTTCTGTTTTGGTTCGATTTTCGATTTGGGTTCTGCTAGCTTTGGATTAAATTACCTGAAGTTTGGTCAAAAACTAGTGGAGCCCAACATTTTTGAATGAAGCTTTTGATTAGGCCATAATGAGCCTAAAATTATTTGTATGTTAATTGATCTCGTTTTGGGTTTCAATTTCGGTTTTGGTCCCATTTTCGATTTGGGTTCTGCTAGCTTTAGATTAAATTACCTAAAGTTTGGTAACGAACTAGTGGAGCCCAAAATTTTTTAATGGGACATTTGATTAGGCCATAATGTGCCTAAAATTATTTGTATGTTAATTTATCTTGTTTTGGGTTCTAATTTCGGTTTTGGCCCGATTTTCGATTTGGGTTCTGCTAGCTTTAGATTAAATGACCTGAAGTTTGGTCAAGAACTAGTTGAGCCCAAAATTTTTGAATGAAGCTTTTGATTAGGCCATAATGAGCCTAAAATTATTTGTATGTTAATTGATCTTGTTTTGGGTTCTAATTTCGGTTTTGGTTCGATTTTCAATTTGGGTTCTGCTAGCTTTAGATTAAATTACCTGAATTTTGGTCAAGAACTAGTGGAGCCCAACATTTTTAATGAAGCTTTTGATTAGGCCATAATGAGCCTAAAATTATTTGTATGTTAATTGATCTCGTTTTGGGTTTCAATTTCGGTTTTGGTCCGATTTTCGATTTGGGTTCTGCTAGCTTAAGATTAAATGACCTGAAGTTTGGTCAAGAACTAGTGGAGCCCAAAATTGTTTAATGGGACATTTGATTAGGCCATAATGAGCCTAAAATTATTTGTATGTTAATTGATCTTGTTTTGGGTTTTAATTTCGGTTTTGGTCCCATTTTCGATTTGGGTTCTGCTAGCTTTAGACTAAATGACCTGGAGTTTGGTCAAGAACTAGTGGAGCCCAAAAATGTTTAATGAAGCTTTTGATTAGGCCATAATGAGTCTAAAATTATTTGTATGTTAATTGATCTCGTTTTGGGTTTCAATTTCGGTTTTGGCCCGATTTTCGATTTGGGTTCTGCTAGCTTAAGATTAAATGACCTGAATTTTGGTGAAGAACTAGTGGAGCCCAACATTTTTTATTGAACCTTTTGATTAGGCCATAATGAGCCTAAAATTATTTGTATGTTAATTGATCTTGTTTTGGGTTTTAATTTCGGTTTTGGTCCTATTTCCGATTTGGGTTCTGCTAGCTTTAGACTAAATGGCCTGAAGTTTGGCCAAGAACTAGTGGAGCCCAAAATTTTTTAATGGGGCATTTGATTAGGCCATAATGAGCGTAAAATTATTTGTATGTTAATTGTTCTTGGTTTGGGTTCTAATTTCGGTTTTTGTCCGATTTTCGATTTGGGTTCTGCTAATGATAAAGCCTTATGCCTTTTCTAGAATGAGCAGAATAATAAAATTTACATAGGACATTTAATTAGCCTAAAATTAACCTTTAATTTTCCAATTGTTTTTAAAATATTTTTGATATGGGTTCTGCTGACTTTTTCTAAAGCTAGCAGAACCCATCGTTTTTGTTGGAAGGGGTGGAGTCCAAAATTGTTTAGTAGAGCATTTAATTAGCCTATTATTAGCCTATAATTATTCATACTATCTTGTAATGTTCTGCTGTATGGGTTCTGCTAGCTTAAGGGGCATCACAAAAAGTACTTTTTAAAAAATCTCTGTGCGAGTGTGTGTGTATGTAGTGCGTGCGCACTAAATGTCTATATTGGTTCATATTTAAGCTTTTCTCATAAATTGGGATGATGATGATTGCAATCCAATGATTTTTGAGAAATATTTTGCAAATATTTTAAAAAGTGTATCATTTACGGAAAAAACGATTTTAAACTAAAATATTCTAAATTAAATTTGCAGCAATACCTGCCAAGGCTGTTTTCCAAAATTTAAGCAAAAACTACGTATTTTTCAAACAAATATTTGGCCATGCACTGCCCAGATGGATTATACTATTGTTCGATTCTTTAAAATTATTTGATCCCGTCGGCTAGTTAGCACCTGGATACAGTGGGATGATAAGCTGCGGGAAAATCTTCGGGAAAAAATTCGAGTTACATGGATTTGATGATATTTCGCAATAAGCAGTTACACCAGGAGTTTATGTAAAAACCTCGAACAGAGGTGGCGAAAACCCGAGTTGCCTCAACCAAAACAAAGCGGACATTTCCAGACTAAAACTAGATCCAGGGTATTCAGGCTTTTAGTGTATATAAAAAATACCACGAAACGCCATGATATGCTGAGATGTTCGCTTGGACGGACCCCATCATAGTTTTGGACTGGATAAGAACTGACGTCACAAAGTTAAAAATTTTGTAGCAAACCAAGTGCTTTAGATCAGAAATAATTTGCCACGGCTACAATGGAATCACGCACCAACAGATAAAAACATAGCTAATTTAGCAAGAAGTGGATCAACAACATTCACCACTGTTCCTCAAACCTCGATTTTGTTTGCAGAACTAATATGTTTGCAGAAAAATGTTGATGCGTAACCATCAACACTCTCGGTTTGTTTCACAAACCACTGGGGACAAAGCAAACACGCAACATGGATTAATCGACAAAATTGCAAACATTCATAAGTTCATAAACATCGGCAAGCGTCAATGAAAGTGACAGTACCAGAACTGAATCCTGCGGAAGCCCAAATAATTAGGATTGAACAACTGCGATACTTCCGCAAAGAACTTCTTTATTTTCTTTAAACCGAGTTATCAGCAAGAATGAGATATTACGATTACACGGACATTTGCAAAAATCACAACTACCTATGAGTCAAAGCTGCCCATAATCCTACCAATGGTAAGCGCAGTCAGCAAGCGAATAATTGGAGATGCGCATAGCACAACTATCCTTCATGGAGGCATACAAATAGCATCGGCAAACGTTCGCAAAATGTTCTGGATCATTAATGTTGCGTGTTTCAGATTCAATCGAATAGCCCTTAACCAACTGGGTTAAGGTACATACAAATGGTTCATTTCAGTACTACTGTGCATGGCCACCAAGGCCGTACATGTGGAAGTAGTAAGCGGATTTATAACAAAGGCTTTTCTACCGCAGACTTATGTCAAGCAGGGATTGTGTACAGATAAATTTTCGGAAGTCATTGAAACTTGCTTTACTAACTTACTTTTCTATGACGCACACATAGTTACCATGTTGCAAAAATTGCAATTTTTCGGGCAAATCTAATTGTTTTTCTGATAAAAAGAAAGACCAATAAACCAATAGTTGCGATGGAAACAAAGATACAACAGCAAATTTTTGAAGCAGCAATGAAATTATCAAATGACATAACGCAAACTAAAGTGGCAAACACATCGACGATGCCATGATTTGAGCCAGCAGAAGCTCAAAACGTTTTTGAAGGATATTCTAATGCTGCAACTTGCCCATATAACGACTGCAGAAAATACACCAATGGCCATTAATCATTCAGGGCGGTATCGGCAAAATGAGAAAACTGAAAACCTTACCTGTGAGAAATAGCAGTATTAAAATAAAATAAAATATTCCAACAACCAGATAGCAGAACGTAAATCGCCTTATAGAACATCACAAACATCACAATATCGTAATGGAGGTTTAGTGCACAAGAGATAATCGATTATCGTCCCGCGATCGAAAAACCAATCAAATTGAAAATAATGTGACTCAAAAGACATACACAAGGTCCTCAAGTACTGCCAGATAATGTTCGCTTACATGCGCGATTACTAATTTATTATACCAAGAATTTTAGCAATCAATGACATCCTAATACCTCGGCAATTTTTGAATCGACACCTAACTTTTCGAAGCATGATGAGAGTACCGATTATTTCGATTTGGTTGATGAACAGTGACACTAAAAAGCAGAAGTAACAGCTTTATGAAATTTGGACTTAGAAATCGCTAGATTCGCCATCGATCTCGTCCATGTACAAGAGTGTCGTTAATTGTATTAACAATGTTAACAAAGAACGGTTAAATGGTGATGCAGCTTAGATATGTATTTTAGAAGTTTGCCACCAACATGATTACAATCAACCGTCATATCAGATATGGCATTCATCATCAACTTGATGAAAATGTTGTTCAATCAAAAACTTTAAAAACATTCCAAATACAATCAGACGAGTCGCAATACCGACCAAACGTCATAGTGGTTAAAGCTTTGGCGTTTGGATTGGGAGGTACCAGGTTCGAATCCCGATAGGGGCAGAATACAAAACGGAATTTTCATCCACAGGCTGGTATGGAGCTATACAATGTACAGATGGTGATAAAATCAGACATATAGCCGTACGTCCTCGATTTGGCAGACGAATGCGTAAGATAAGGACGTGAAAAGCGAACTTCGAAAGTGTTAGGAGTGCTTCTGCTCTAGAACAGATCGCAAACATTAAATAATGTGTCGCAATGTCAACTATACAAGTATCAATTCAACAGTCTTCGATTTTTATAAGCCGAGCAGTTAATATTTGATTCATGTGCGAATTGCATGATGTCACACTCCAAATGTCAGAGTTGGAACTATAATCCCACAAATTGGAGTGTTTTACAAGTATCCGTCAAAGTTTCTTAGTATTGGTAATCGAAAAAATTGTCATTACTAACGTCCAAAATCATTTGACGATCATGCAGCATTAGCATGAATATGCTGAGAAATTATGCATTCCGTTGAAGCTGAAAAACTCAAGAATCACGTAACGAATTGGAAAGATACGCTTACTGCCTATAGAATTAATTAGACGATAATGACAAATTTGACGTTAATGTTACAGAAGATGGCAATTCGGAAAAGGGGCAAAAATTAAATGGATCGAACAAAACCAGCATCTTGTTTCAGAAGAATTTAAAAACACAACAATGTGAAAATATACCGAAGTCAACATATCTCCCTGCAACCACTGGTAATAAACATGATTTCAAGGACGATCTATAGCTAATTAGATTCTAGTTGATTTAGAAGAAAAGAAAGGAACGAAGCCACACAACAAGCAAACTATAAACCTTAATATACACCTCGTATACAATTAATTTGTTATGTTAGTTGGTGATAGTGGAATGAATGATTGTGGAATGACGTACGTATGTGTGACTTTTTTTTGGATGAAAAAATTGTAAACTTAATTATTTAATTCTATAGAAAGTTGCACTGCCCAGACGGATTAAATGATTGCTTTCTTCACAAATTGGGAAATATCATTAAATTTTAGCAAATCGGTTTTTGAGAAAGACGATTACACCTAAAAGATTACAAATTAATTTTGAAACAATTTCGGCCCAGATCAACTTTCCAAATTTTAACCGAAAATGACGTTTTTTAACAATTTACAAAAAATCGGCCTCTGTAGAGCCCAGATGGGCTGATTTTGTTGGACCAAAACTTTATATCGAAGCTTTTTCCACAAATTGATCCACCAGAAGTCCACAGTTTTCTAGAAGCTTTTTGGTTTTTCAACCGGAAGTAACAGCTGTAATAGGAGCTTTTTAACATTTTTTCATGTACTCGTATTTCGATAGTATACCATTTACGAGGAAACGACCAAGAACTAAAAAATTCTAAATTAACTGTGCAGCTGTCTAGATTTGGAAAAAACTCAGTTTTTCAGCAAAAGTTCGGTTCTTATACAGCCCATTTGGATTGATTGATGGGAATGAAACTTCATACGGAAGTTTTTTTTTTAAATTTGATGATTCCAGTGGTTTTGATCTGGCCTCGATTCTCCGAAAGGAGCAGACTTGTAAGAAGCTTCTTCATTTTTGCAAATATTTCCAGCATTTACGAAAATACATATAAAACAAAGAGATTGTAAATTGAATTTCAAATAAAAATAGTTCAGATTATTTATTAAATTTTACCGGAAATGACGAGTTTTGATAAAAAAGCTTTGTTTCCCAAAATTTTGCATCCCCATGACTAGTAGAAATAAAATTTCTTACTAAACCTAATTTCATTAATATTCAGCTTCAATCGGGCGGAACTTTTCAAATTTTTGCAAGGATATTGAAAAGTTTAGTATTTACAAAAGGCACAAGGCAGTAAAAGATTTAAATAAATTGAAGATAAACGTTTTAACCAAGTAGGATTGATATGTTGGTTTTTGAGTATACAAGGGAGTTTTACCAAAAGTCTATTAAGTTATATTTGCCGTCTAAGAATTCAACAGTGATTCGAGACACAACATATTGGGAATTTTTTAATTTAAAGTCTAGAAAAGCAACTCAAAACCAAAAATAGCTAACCAAATTTCATAATTATTTTTAATTTTAAGGAAAATGAACAAAAGGAATAAACAAAAAATTAATTTTGACTGCTCACTTTTTCGACCGTTCAACAGATACGCCCGCCCGCAAGCTGAACATCATATAATTTGAGAGCTAAAGAGGTGTTTCACTAGAATGTCTGTTTTAATCTTTGTAATCCGTTCTGAGGCCACAGCACTTCCAACTCTTTTCCAATTCGCTTTTAACGACCCACCTGACGCAGTAGCCAAATCGAGGGCGTACGTATAGAACGTAACTTGGAAAGGCCGAATAAAATTTATTTATTTCCTCCCAAAAAAATCAAATTAGAATTAAAAGCGAAAACTACCGAATTGAACGACCATAATTAAGTTATTTTTAGTCAATTTAAACGTTACTAATTTTTTGCAATAAGATGGAATTCTAATGTGAGTTTCGGGTATGGCGTGCATCGTACTCCAAATTTTATCGAATTAGCAAGGATCCATCTCGATTTTTCATCTTAAAAATTATACAAAATCAACAAATCTGACTCGCAGATCGGCGATAGAAAGACCAGTTGCGCAACCAAATAAAAATCACAGATCGTAATGGGGGTCATATGGGGTCATAATACATACCATAATAGCTCGAGTCAACTGTAAGACTTAATATGTCCTCATAATTATTACAAATCAAACTGTTACAAGTCTCTTAACCAAATATGAATCATGTGTACAATTTTCGGTGCAAGCCAGTTCGCTACCGACAGCAACCACCACGACTCAGCTAAACAAATGTGCATGTACCATTAATAAATTCGTGAGAAATTCAAAATCCAAACGCAACGCGTTCAACTTGTTTGTTTCGGCAACCCGCCTCTATGTTATTAGTTATGCCACTATTATTTCAAAACACGTTTAAGTGTCCATCGCGAACTACCAATACCCTACCAATACCCTCGCTTTCCTTAGTCATAACCGACACTATGGTAACGTCATTGCGGACGAATATATAAAAGGTCTAACAGACAGCGGAGCCACAATTGATGCACTTCGAAAAGGAGCGCTTTCGTTTGTTACTGGCTAAGACAGCGAGTGTACATCTTCAGACAGTAAAAAAGGTTACATTTAAACAAATGTGGTATTTAACGGGAAAAATACGATAATGAAAATTTGTATAATACCAACTTTCGAACGTGCTCTTGTATTTGGGATGCGAATTTTGGGAGAAATTCAGTATTGAGCCCAGGGTATTTTCAGAACTGAATCATGATAGAGCTTGTCTTGCAGAAATAAGAAGTTTGCCATCACAAAAGGAAACTTTATTTCAAATATACAGAAACTAACCGAAAATCAACTGCAATCACTTCATGTTACGAACTAATGTTTACTAAGGTTTAGAACGAGCACAATTACTCTTACTCTCGGGGATACTCAACCGGTGAAGCAACGGTTTCACGCGGTAACATTTGTAGTTCAAAACTCAGATCTTAAAGACGCCTTTCGTTAGGTGCCATTCGATTTAGGTTCTCGAGAGAACTCCATTTTGTTATTATGCTCTTTGGTCTCTGCATTGAGCCTCAAACCATGTCTAGATTGATGCCGAACATTATGTCGAACAATTAACATATAGCCAGGTATTCGTATTACCTTTTTCATGCGACCAGTTCTTTTCAAGGTGTAGTATGTGGTCACATACTACTAATTAACGAGGTACGTGATCACCTTAGAAAACCTGCTTTAACGAAAAACCTATTCAAATATATTGGAAACGTTGATTATATTGTTGGTGAGAAAGCCTTGAACCCTAATTCAAATAAGATTACGGCTATTCTAGAGCATTCCAAAGCAAAACCTGTTAAAGATGTTGGCGCTTTTTATTTCTAACGGGATGATATCGCCGCTTTATCAATAAATATTTGGTGCTCACTGCCTCCCTTGCTGAACTTTCTGGTCTCGCCGCAGTGCTCGCTATAAAAAATTTGAAGAATTTATCAAGAGGCTTCCATTCACTGTATTTTCGAATCACGCAAGTATGACGTACTTGCTGACCACAAAAGATTCATCCGGAAGATTAGCGCGTGATTGTTGAATTACAAGTCAAGTTTCCTCTGTTTCGGGATCATCTACTCTAACATCTTTACGCTTGCATTGCTTTTGGGTTTTGCTTATTTTCACCTCTATAGCATCATTGTTATATGTTCTGCCATCGTATTACACTGCCTCTAAAGCGTTTAGAGCTATTAGTCTCTCCTCAATCTTTCTCAAAGTTCTTTGAAAATTGTCAGCAACATTTTCTGAGATAGCTGCTTATCAAATTGTAGCATCAATTTCTTTGTAGCATGCAGCATGCTCACGAAGTTGGCAAATCATTTAAAACTTCTTTAGATGAACTTGTTACCAGAACCGAAATATCCCTTAACATTAAACAACAGTTTCTCGTGGGCACGTTCCTGGATATTGTAGATGTCTTCGATATCCAGGGTTGGGCGAGATAGATTACGTAATGTAATCTACGCAGTTGTCGACACGTAATCTATAACGAAGATTACATAGCGATTTTCTGCGTTCTTGTCGACGTCGTATTTTGATGTAGACAACGTCAGCAACCTAAGAAATGATATTAAAATCTATATTTTCTCACTATTTTTTCTAGATTTTGGATGTTAGTCTCACACACTATTAAGCTAACAGGTAATCATCTTCTTATCCAAGGGGTGAAATAAGTTTTTATTGTGATATAGAAAGACGTAAATTGTAGCTGGTATAATTCATTCGAAATACATCAGCTAATTTATGCATGAATGAAATGTAAGTAAACAAAACATTGTTACGAGTAGTTCAATTCAACTCCATATTTTTATAATTCTGCCAAATCTCAGTAGAGGTCAACAAAATATACATGGTTCGAATTTGAACTTTAAATTCTTAATTATGATGTTCAAACGAACATTTTTTTATGTTATGAGGCTTGTTTAATAAAAATTTGTATTTAGTCTGAAAATAACGTTCATACTATGTGCATCACGCCGATTTTTTTTAGTTTAAATTTTCGACTAACTAATTTGATGGTTAGCTCATTCCAGCTGTTTAAAATGACACACAATATGAGGTTTAATTAAAATTTACTAAATAAATTAACATTAATAATTACCAAAATATTTGTATATGGAGATTGATAAATCTGAACCAATTTTACAGTTTAGAACGGCATATCAAACATAATTTGATTTCTGAATATTAGAATCATCTATCAATGACTAGCATGAACTAAACACAAATTTTGCCAAATTAAAAATTAAATGTTATTTTTTTGTTAAAAACAGGGTGGGCCATTTGTTAGTCCTTTATTCATTTGTTAATAAAACACACAATTTGGGATGAAAAGTCAAAATGTTTTATTGATAAGGAACGGTGGTTCTATCCTATTTATGTATGAAAAACAGTACCGTTCATATGTCCACCTCAGCTTCGTCTACAGGCCTGCATCCGAATATCAAAAGTCTATGACTTTTTCCAATAAAAGCGGTTCAATGACCCCAATTTCAGCCCCAATTTCCTTACCTTTCAAATAATCCAACAAAAAATAATTAAGTGGTGTTAAAACCGGACTTCTTGGTGGCCAAGGAACTTCATAATTTCTTGAAATTATGCGATCAGCAAATTGCATCTCTCTCCGTCTTGTTGAAACTAAAGGTCGTTGACACGAAATTCATTCAATTTGGGCCACAAAATACCAGTTAACATGTGGCGACATCGTTCCCTATTCACTGTAAGGACATTTTCCAGTTCGATTTCAAAGATAAACGGCCCAATAAACTAGTCCATAAACCACACCAAACAGTGACACTTGCAGGATGAACTTCTGCTTCCTGAATAACGTGATTATTCTCCGCTCCCCAAAATCGAAAAAAATGATGATAAATTGCATATTTTTGACTTTTCATATGTCAACGAATTTTTTACAACAGATAGCATTAAGAAATAGAATTCATCGATTGAAAAAGGACTAACAGATGGCTCACTCTGTATCTTAGATGAAATTGCATAACACAAAAAATCCATTGAAAAAGTTCGATAGTTTTCTTGTAATATCGTTATTCTCAACAGTTCTGTATAATAATGGAACTGTATAGAACGAGGATATTACAAGAAAACCATCTAACTTTGTTGATGAATATTTTTTGTGATACGTAGAGGACTGTGTTATCTAACTTATGCTTTAAAAAGTGTTACTTGCCTCTTCGCGAACACGAAAAATTGAATTAAAAAGCCACGGCTTATGACAAAAAATCGACGTCAGGCACACATAATTAAAATATCTAATACTGTGCTATTTTTTCGGCTAAATTACTGACTTAAGCCGTGTGCGTGGCTTCAATTTTTTTCTAAATTTCCGAATAACTAAACTGATGGTTAGTTCCTAAAAATTATTGATTCGTGGCTCTAAGTTTCAGAAACCAAAACATGCTTGAGATTTGAACCTGCAAACCTAGTTCAAATTTATCAATAGCCGATTCGAAACAATATTTATAAATTGATTGATTGATTGTGATTTGCTTTGTGTTATCTTTCAACGGATTGTATGAATTAACCATTAATTTAGTTAGACGGAAATTTGGACAACATAGTCTGCGTCAGGCTCAAAGTATAATCGAACTTCATATTAGTTCATACCACTTAACAATAGATGGAGTAATACACAATGCACTGAAATTTTAGTAGTAGTAACGGCTAGTAACGGCTATTTAGTTTAGTTTTCCGACTAACAAAATTAACGGTAGGTTCAAGGATCACTCCTTCCTTCAAGGCGCAAATAAATCGTGTCAGGGGGTCAATTAAGATTTGTTAACTTAATTAAAATTTATCAATTTCGACATCGGCTATTGTCAAATCTGAACTAAGTTTAAAATTTAGATGTAAATATCTTGAATATTTTAGTTTAAAACAATTAGAGACATTTATCTGTTATGAACCCACCTCCATATTAGTTTATTGAAAATTTAGACAAAAAATCGATGACGAGCACACATTATTAAAGAAAAAACGGTGTGAGGTACACGAGTACAGAGTATACGTAACACAATGTTTTGGGGAAAAATACATTTTATTCATCAACATAATTTCCTACTAGAGCACTACAATCAGTTCAACGCCTCTCTAACATTTTGATGCCTTTTTTGTAGAACGATTTAACTTTGCCTTCAATATAAGCTTTAGTTTCGGCAATCACTTCTTCATTGGAGCCAAATCACTTTCCCTCCAGCTTGGAGGGAATCACTTGGCCCTAATCACTTGGCCCTGGGGGCCAAATCTGGCGAATATGGCGGATGAGGAATCAATTCAATGTGCAATTCGTGAAATTTTGCCATTGTTGGCATTGTTGGGTTTTTCAAAACAATTTCGTGAATTTTTTTTTTCTGGAGTCAAAGCCTAATTGGGCGTCCAGAGCGTGGTGCATCATTGGTGGTTGTACGATCAAAGCCACTGCTTTGCTTGAACGGTATTTTTTACCGTCAAAAAACAGTGTTTAATCAACACACAAAATTCTTTTTTTCCATTGTTCTTAAATTAACAAAAGTAGCGTCACTAAAACAACTGTAACTTGTAAACTAATGGTCGGAATGTAATGCAATTTTCATACTTGTCGTTTAAAGGTTGGTAGAGTTTAAAAATTATATGGGTTTTAAATTTGTGGCACCATCTATGTGTCAAACCGGGAACTTTTCAGGCGATATAATATGTAACTTGGTCACTAATGGCGGAATTACAATTGGTTGCCGACGTTGTCTACGACTAGTTGACGTTTTCTACATTGTCGACAAGTTTTCAACTTTGTCGACAAATTGTCTACGCAATAACGTAAAATTTAGTAGATGACGCGAAATCGCCCATCTCTGTCGATATCATCTCGTTTTCCATCATCTTTGAGGCCTGCACTAATTTTAGCATTGGCCAAACCATCGTTGCAAGGATTGATTTAATGTTCATGTCTTACATTGCTGAAGTCGAGCTACACGTAGATCGTTATTCAGTCTTCATTAATAACTTCATAAGTTGCCTCAAAGAAGGTGTTTTCACACCTCTCTTGTCTTCTGTGGTGACAAATGACTTAACTGAACTACACTAATCTGGTTTTATTGCTCAGAGCTATGCTGATGATATTGTTATCACTTCAGGCAAATACTTAATAATTCTACCTAACATAATGCAACGCAAGTTGTAGAAGTGTGGTAGCTTGAGAATGGTCTACGCGTTAATTCATCCAAGACTTGTTTACTAGACGAAGAAATATTAATGAATTGTTTTCTCCTCCTCTTTTTGGAAAAAAGATCACCAGATCAGATATTGTTAAATAACTGGATGTTACCGTAGACAGTAAACTTTCTGGAAGTTCCACCTTAAAAGTAAACATGAAAAGAAAACTGCCCTTATTGGCAACGTAAAAGAGCATTTTACGAACTTCTACTTTCTGACTTCCAAAATGTTGATGTTTATATATAAATCGTAGGTTTATGCTATCTTACGTTTCTATTGTTTTGTGGTCCGTTGTAATCGAAATTCGACGCAGGGTATGACAGGTAGGGCTGTTGCCAGTGCTATGTCCTTGACTTCGATCCTCGCTTTGCAGGCCATTTTCTACCTACTCCCACTGCCGTCTTTCATTCTAGGTACGGCTTGTTGTGTGTTAGAGCGTGAAACAATCTAGATTCAATTGCAGGCCATAAATAAATTAATCTCTTTAATTCTTCTATAACAGAAATGATTCTATTTCGAAAATGCTTTTGGTTGTTCTAATCCGGCGTTAATGTCACTACTAAAATATCGGTCAAATCCATTATAATAAAATTAAAAGGAAGCCTTTAATTTAAGTTTTCATCTTAATCATTTTGCCCATCTATCCTACGAGCTAGATACAAACAAACAATCAGACACTTTCTCAATGAAATGAGTTCTTTGAACTAGTTAGATACTTTAAGCTTTAGAAATAATTAGATTTGTTTGAATTTTATGGATTACTGGAAATTAATGTTGATTCTAGAAATTTTTAAATAATTGCATAAATATTTTTGGGAGATTTGTGCTTTTTTAATTAAATTTGTTTTGTTTATTTGAATTTACAAAAATGTCAAAGGAAGACGCGTTCCTTGAATTTATTAACATTGTTAAATTCGTGGAAGTATTTTGATTTAAATTATTTGATTACTTTGTGTTTTGTAATATTTGAGCTCAAATACCTTTTTTTTGGAATAACCTGCACGAAACAAAAAAAAATATTTCGAACAATTTGCAAATAAACATTTTGAATCGCGTTTCACCTACATCTAAATAATTTATTAAATCATTTCAAAAATATAAATTAATTATCTCCCACGTATATCAATTATGCATATCGTTGAAAATTTTTAATTGCACGTTTTAATTGAAATACGTATTTATAATGAAATACAAGAGCGCCCACTATAATGTATCTACTCAACAGCAGCTCATCAAAATTAAAATTAAATTAAAATTCCACCAAACGCGAACCACCCAATCCAAATTTATTTCAAACAGTACAAAACTCATTCATCCATTATCTCAATAGTACTTGGAACAATTTAGCCCCCGAATAGCTTAAAAAATATTCCAAAAATTTTAATTAATTATTTTCAAATTAAACATTTTTCTTTCGATCTGGGGGTTTAATATGATACACGAGTGAAATTAAATTACAAGAAAAATAAAAATTTATAATAAATGAAACAAAATATAGATAATTTAAAAATTTTTTTTTTTTTCGAAAATAATAAAATTGAAAATAAATATCACTAACACAAAACAAAAAAAAATTAAAATTTATTGGATTTATTTATTTTTTTTGTTCCAAGAATTACATCTTTGCTGTACTTATGTTCAATGTGAATTTACGGAAAAATATAATAATAATAAAAAATTACTTACATAAAATATTTGAAAAGCTTTGAAAATAAATTTATTGATTTTCTTTTTAAATGAAAGTTTTCCTCACAAAAAAAAAAAATTAAAAAAAAATAAAGCGACGAGTAGAAAGATATTGGAAAATTGAACAAGGAAAACGAAAAAAAAAAAAAAATAAAACTTTTCATTAAGTAAATGAGCTTTTTAACATTTTTCTCTTGTTTTTCCTCATTCCTTTATATATTATACGGACTACCCCATTGTGTGCCTTTTATCTGTGCTAACACGTATATATCTCACAACGACATACAAAATGATAGCTTTATGTACCAAATACTTTATATATATAAATTTCGTACACAGTGTGATGAAGCTTTTAATTTGTTCATTATGATTATTTTATGCAGAGCCAACAGCAGCAACAACAATAACGGTAGCAAACACACAAAAAAAAAGGATTGGTCGTTTATTATAGTGTTTTGGGGGACCTTTGGGAATACGCATTTATTATTTCGTAGCTTGGAATTTGGTGAAAATTTGTTTTGTTTCCTCTCCTTTTTCCGAAGCATCCAAATTTACCAAAAAAAATCGGTTTAATTTACATTTGAAATATTAACACTTTTGTGTGTGTGTGTGTATGTGTGAACCGTTTGAAACAATCACATCATCACCGACATTACAATCTCATTATGATCATAATGGTTTTTTGGTTTTGACCTTAGTTTTTGGTGTTAGCTAGAGCACACAAGAAAGGCGAATGGAAATGGTAATCATTATCTTTATATGTGTGTGTTTTAAAAATTGAGCGCAACAACCTGGCCCGAAGCAAAGTTTATATACGAAAATGTAATAAAACCACATAATTCCACCACCGGTATGTGGGTGTGTGTGTGTATACATATCCTCTTGTTCTTAATCTTGGGTATTTTCCTATATACATTCTACTATGTGTGTGTTTATTGTTTTTGTATATACAAAAGGTTAAAACATATTTTTTAATACCCCCAGCAACGTTAAGATTCTAATTAATCCTGTAAATACGTATACGGTACATCGTATCGTATCTCGGATCCTACATGTATAAATACCATGTAAATTTGGGATGCTTCTAATTTTCTCCATTTTCATTTATTCTAGTTTTGTATATATTTTTTGTTGTTGTTGTTGTTCGTTTGCTTAATCAAAACCATTTAATGTATTAATTCACAAATTAAAATATAAAAATGCGAAAAAGGAAAATATAAATGGTAATGAACATTCTGAATGTACCGAAGAGGAGCATGATGGAAAATATAATAACCAAAAAAAAAATTTATTTTGCTTGTGATAATTAAGCAAAAAAACAAAGTTTATGAAAATTAGTTTTCTTAATTTTCATTTGTTTGTGTACAATGTGATGCGCCGCGCGGGGGGCGGTCTGCAAACACTGGACTAAATTGTTTAAAGCAAAATAAAAACGATTATATTATTTTTAATTATACTCGTGTATGCTGTACACTAAGAAAAGCTCTTGGTGCTTAAAATATAACCTCGCACTTGAAACTTTGCTCCTAAATGGTATTTGGGTCACTACATAAATTAAACAAATTAAAATTTCTTCCAGAACTGCGTTACTATAAATGGGTTTGCAAGCACACAGCATTAAACACAATTTCTTTGCTAGACAGCAACAGTAATTAAATTTTAAAACGAATTCTAGAGCTTTTGAAGTTTCCAAGCCCTAATTGAAATATTTTTGCAAACTGACGCGTCTTTTAATGGTAGCAACTTTGCTTAACAACAACAGCAAATATACTCACAAGCCATGCTATTAGATTTTTTTGACAACAACAACAATTCCTCTCAAACTTAACCAAATAAGGTACAAATATTTTAGTTTAAAGTTTGAATATAATTCTTGGACTTTAAACGTTTCCAAAATTTACTAGCAAAAGTTTCACGATCACACTCTGTTGGGCCAATCCGGTCGCTTGATTAATAACTATAAATTCCTATGGGGTACCAGTTGGTTTAAATCTTGTATGCGGTTAGTAACGCTCCACCTATGTGTGAATTACGGAAGTTGGATTTTTTAAGTTTTTTGAACCACCGGGTTCAATGATTGATGGTTATTTAATTGTGAGTGGATGATTATACTAGGACATGACCTTGCAGACAGATCAGAGCTATTCTAGTTTGATGTTGGAAGTACGCATAATTTACCAATAGGTCGCATGAGTTCTCCGGATGATGTCTTGACTGTGACATCTCTTACCAGTCAATCGGATCTCGGGTGTATCTTTATTACCCTTGCCAACAGACACTGATTCACAGGTACATTGTGGTCTTTCAATACGTCATCGAGCTGTACCGGAGAGATGTGGTAAGGTATTCTATTACCCAACGTCGCCAGTAATGTTGTGTTAACTGCCGCACTATGTGCCACCCTGTTAAATAGCGTGAGCGATCACTCGTAGTGTCGGATTCAAAATTTTTTGTAGACACATGCCGGATTAGGAAATGCGATGGCGAGAGTACACTTATGTCAGTAGCATTGATGGAGCATAAAGGTCTCGAGTTAAGTATGCTATCGATTTCTATGAGCAAAGTAATCATCCCCTCCTGGGTTAATATGACAGGTTGGCAACCATACGCCGCAGATGATATTTTGCTGATTTTCTACGTGTCGCCCAAGTACCGCCATAGTGTGATGCTGATGGAGGGATGAAGTGCCTTTGCCTACAAGAATAACCAGAGATAAGTCCGGATCTTTTAATTATTTTGCGAAAGTCTTCCCGTAATTTACGATCGGCACCAACAAAATGTTTGCCATTGTCGCTGAATATCTCCTGACACACGTTCCTTCTGGATACAAATCTCTTAAGCGCACCCAAGAAAGCCTCGCTGCTCAGATTCCAAACCAATTCGAGATGGATGGCCTTGGTACTAAAGCAGATGCAAAGACATTCATAAAACTTGAATGGCTTTTGACCGCGACTCTTTCCCATATTGATACAGATTGGTCCAGAGTAGTTGACCCCAGCTTTTAAGAATGGCCGTGCGCGCGGTAAATTTCCAATTATCTGGGTATGTGCTTTGAATTTGATACAAACGACGCATCGGTTAATGACTTGTCGAACTAAATTGCGACATTGTTGCATCCAAAAGTCTTGTCTCGCGATGGCCGGATTTTCGGGTTTGTGGTGGAATACGATATGTTGGCATTCTCTAGTCATTCGCCAGCCCGTAGGAGTCCATATTCGTCAAAGCTAGGTTCAATTATTTTATATTGCTTGTTTTATGAATTTGCTGGCCAGCATGTAATTGTTGAATTTCTTCGCTATAAAACTTTGATGAATATTTCTTTTCTTGTCAAGATGACTGCCTTCAGTGTGTTCTGTTTCTTTAAGATGTTTTGAAATCGGAGTATGCATGCCATGATAGTTTTAAGTTTGGTCAACGTTGAATATCTGTAGATTATATGATCGAACCATTAAGTTTGACTATTATCAGCAAATATAGTGAATGTGAACGGTTTTTTGTTTTCCTCTTTGCTGGTATCGTAATTACTACGAGAAGCGGCCAGTGTTATCGTTTGTGTTTCATTTTTGACCAGATTAATTAAATTTGCCAGCATGACCACACAGTTCGAGCCTAGAAAGGCTGGTTTGTCTAATCGGGGAAATCTTGGTTTTGGCAGTGATGAGATGAAACAACACCCTTTATATACGACTGCTCAATAGGCGTTTTGGCTAGCGCTCCCAAATTCATTTTTACACGTAACGTGGTATGGATATTGAATTGACGCTTTCCAGCTGGTTTCGAATTTGTTGCCATTTGCTGGAGGCATCTTTTGGAAGAGGCTCTTCCCAGTCTAAATTGATTGCCCACAGCTTTCGTACAAAGATTTTAATGATGATTACGACGGACGCCAACCATTGGATTTCTGGATTCCAATAAAGACTCAATATTTCAATTGATGGTGGATCATCTGGATGTCTATCGCTAATCAGTTTCATGTCATCCTTGGATTCATCCTTTTCATTGCGACAGACGGATGATAAATTTGGTATCCACTTTGGATGGTTTCAGGTACAGTATCGGCCCCTGCCATCAAATTATCGACGTTTATATCGTGGCGTATTGCGTTAGTTGCGTGCGGATTATAACTTTTATATCTATCGGCAATTTGTACCCTCGTTACCAGGAACGATGATGAGGCTAATCCGTAAGTGGCGGTTGTCAGACGGAAATGGCGAATTTTGTAGGATGAATGATCGCGACATACTATTTTTTGGTAGCAAGTGTCATACGAATCAATTTTTACCTGGCGATACATTTTCTCGATATCAACAGATACAACAAATTTATGTTCTCGAAATCTGAGAATTATCGAACAGAGTGTGCTTGTACCAATTGCGACACAGTAGTATCCGATATTAGATTCTTCAGGATGTTGAATTTCCTCCATGTGGTTTATTGCTAGATACTCCTGTATCAACTTTTGGTAATGTATTTGAAATTCAGGTTCTCGGGGGAAACCTTATTCCATAGCTCTCAATCTTTGTTCCGCATTTTGTAGAGATTTACCCAAACCGTTTTTTGCAATGTGATTTTTACCGTTTTTTGCAATGTGATGCCACCATCACGGACTTTAATATGTCCAGGCTTCAATAAACCGATAAAGTAATCAGCACCGATCAAAACATCTATGCTGGATGATTTGTGAAATTGCGGGCCAGCCAATTGAACTTTCAGCCAAAAGTCCAGCGAAATGTCCTTGAATGATTATAGGGGTAGGTTGGAAGTGATTTTTGGAAGGATTTCGACCTTAAATGCCACCTTTCCCTTCGTAAAGCCTTCATGTATGTGAAGTTAGCCCGAAAAGTAGCCCGAAAAAAATGTGTCCTTGCTAAAAGTTTAATATTTTCGGGCCAGCCCGAAAAATTTATAAACACTGCATTATCTTAAATTCTCATCCCGAAATAATTTTTACATCAGTATATTAAGCTTTTTGAATTTGCAAAAAAATTAAATACTACATACATTGTAATAAAACTTAATAAATAAATATTTTGTTTATTTACCATACAAATATATATTATT
This sequence comes from Nephrotoma guestfalica, assembly GCA_963691935.1. Taxonomy (NCBI): domain Eukaryota; kingdom Metazoa; phylum Arthropoda; class Insecta; order Diptera; family Tipulidae; genus Nephrotoma; species Nephrotoma guestfalica. Next base: position 31,297,438 of record OY829915.1, read on the forward strand.
ACCAAAAATATATTAAAATAATAATAATTAAAAACGAAATCAAAAATTACGTTACATAGGATTACGTGGTTGCCCTCACCAAAATGCTCAAAAACTACTGCAAGTGCTACAAAATATGATTAACATCACCAATCTACAATAAATATATACCTTCATTATCATATCAGTGGGATAAAAGGTTCATATTAACCCGAGTCCGCACATACAAATCACAGCATAAAAATTGAAATTTTTAGTGTTACATTTTATTCTGTAGCAGATTCCACAGGGATATCCGACCACTTCGGCTAATGCCTCGAGTTAGTGTTGGTCACCAGAAATCGAAAGCATATACCCACATTACCATATCAGTGGGATAGAAGGTTCATATTGACCCGAGTCCGCACATACAAATCACAGCATAAAAATTGAAATTTTTAGTGTTACATTTTATTCTGTGGTGAAAGTGGTCGGATATCCCTGTGGAATCTGCTACAGAATAAAATGTAACACTAAAAATTTCAATTTTTATGCTGTGATTTGTATGTGCGGACTCGGGTCAATATGAACCTTCTATCCCACTGATATGGTAATGTGGGTATATGCTTTCGATTTCTGGTGACCAACACTAACTCGAGGCATTAGCCGAAGTGGTCGGATATCCCTGTGGAATCTGCTACAGAATAAAATGTAACACTAAAAATTTCAATTTTTATGCTGTGATTTGTATGTGCGGACTCGGGTTAATATGAACCTTCTATCCCACTGATATGATAATGAAGGTATATATTTATTGTAGATTGGTGATGTTAATCATATTTTGTAGCACTTGCAGTAGTTTTTGAGCATTTTGGTGAGGGCAACCACGTAATCCTATGTAACGTAATTTTTGATTTCGTTTTTAATTATTATTATTTTAATATATTTTTGGTAATAATATATATTTGTATGGTAAATAAACAAAATATTTATTTATTAAGTTTTATTACAATGTATGTAGTATTTAATTTTTTTGCAAATTCAAAAAGCTTAATATACTGATGTAAAAATTATTTCGGGATGAGAATTTAAGATAATGCAGTGTTTATAAATTTTTCGGGCTGGCCCGAAAATATTAAACTTTTAGCAAGGACACATTTTTTTCGGGCTACTTTTCGGGCTAACTTCACATACATAAAGCCTTCTATGTTATGGATAATCTTGCGTTCGTTTTCTTTAAGCTAGCCCTTGCACACAGGATTCTGAAATGAAGGTGGATTGGGATGCCGAGTCTAATAGAGCGCACGACACACTAAAGGGCACAATTGCAATCCAAAATTTTAATCGTAGCTGTTGGTAATATAGTGCTCCTGGTAATGTGATTAACTCGGTTGTTACTGATGGTTGTTGAGAGTTGTTTATTGTGTCTTCTTGCGTGTGGAGTATTATCGACCATTTCGTAAACAATATTAAATTGTTAAATTGTTTACAAGAGAATAAAGAATGATCACTTTCACCGCACAATACACAATTATATAGATAACTTTTCCTGTACTGACATGGCTTTTAACTTGGGAGTTGGGTTTCTAAAGCATCGATTCGTCATGATACGAAAATGGAAAATTGTGGATTTTCCAACGTATTCTGCCCATAATACTTTGGACTTGTCGCCAGTTTCTGAACCAATAGAAAAATTAACCAATGATCCCGAGTTCAGCGCTTTCACCCAACGAATAGCCTCGTCTAAAGTATCCATGAATTGCTTAACATTATTTGGGTTGGCTGCGGTAATTGCTGGTTATTCGATGAAGGCATGCAAGAATACATTAATTATGTGCCGCTTACGATCGTATCGTGATTTAAGTTTGCCTCAGTAGGATTGCGGCTTTGCCGCGTAAAAGCCTTATCAGGTATTGAAACTTCTGTGCCGGACTTAATGTTGTGGATTCGTGTATCGTGGAATAAAACAAGGCATAAAACGATTGTCATTCCATATAATCGCCCGAGAATGGGGGTATGTTCAGCTTATTGGCAATTTGACTTCGTGGTGATGGCCTGAATTGGTCTATAAACTTGGCTCGAATTCGAGTATAAAGACCCGTCACGGCTATATAATAATTTTTTTCATAAACGAGGTGTGATTCTTCGGGTTTGAGATGAAACATTTTATTTTCGTTGCTCGTAAATGCGGACATTAATTGATCCACGCAAGCGAAACAAGTTTTGTATTTTGCAATTGGGGTTTCATCGTGAGAGGCTTAAAATAAAATTATTAGTGTTAGTAAGGCAGCCTTTAATTGCATTTTATTTGGTTTTTTCTTAATCATTTCACTTAAATATTGAAAATAAAACTTTCGTGCCTTAAAATCGCTGCATGTACCTGCATACATACTTGTATATTCTTGGTTTGGAATCACGAATATAAAGATAGCTGCGCCCGTGGTTGATTCTATTCGATTTGCGCCTTAAAATGGCTACCCGTATTTTTCGACGCGTGGATGATGCAATTCATTGTAAATAATTTTCGCTCGAGCGCGTTTCAAAAACACTGGATGTTGATGAAAACTTCGCTCGACTGCGAGCGCGTTGATAAAACACTGTAGGGCTTCGATAATTTGCCTGGTTTGGAGCACTGCAAATTACCATCCGGCTCAAAGGAGAAGTTCACTGGTTGGGGCAATCCACTTGCCGAGATAGTTATTACCAAAAAAGCAAAGTGGCCTTTCGAGTCTCTCGCAAGAATTATTGTTTTAATTTTATAGTTCCCAGGAACCACGAATGTCTTGAACGATCTGATTTCAGCACGGCATCATTTTCTAATAACTAAAATAAAATTTACGTGTCTATTCGTATGTTGAAATTTGCACCACCATTTGTTTAAATTAAAATTTAAACGGTTCCATGGAACCGAAAGTGTCGTAACAGATCTCATTTAGTATCGATTGACCATAATGTGTACTATCTAAATGGCCAAATTATTTTTAAGAACATAAATTGGATTTAAAAAAATGGTTCCCAAGAAACCTACAATATTGGCATCGATCTATAAAACTATTGATTTCCAGGAACCACAAGTGTCGTGACCAATATCTTCAGATTACAACACGGCATCAGGCCCACTATCCAAAATGAAATTTCTATTTCCATCCGTATGTTGAGATCAGGGCTATCTGTTCCTGAGATGGCCAATTTTATTTAAACTGCACGTTTAAGATTTAAACCAATGAACTAAACTTATATGATATGGTGATGGTTCTCATTTCATATCAAGAACATCTGTATGCGCTTTAGGGCCACAAGGGTGAAAGACTAAATCAAGTTTATAAGCACAAAGGAATCATTAATTTAGGTTCCCGGAAACCTTCGTCATACAATTTTTCCTGGTTTTGATAAAATGACCACTAGCTACAGAAAATCGGTTACGACACTTTAAGTTCCAAGGAACCACTTGTGAATTCTTAAGTGTATATTTTATATAAATTGGGTAGTAATAAAAAAGATCGCCATGTCAATTTTATTTTGGATGGCATAGTTCCGAGGAAGCATTAATGTAAATTAATAATTCAATAATTCCTCGCAGGTTGGACTTGAAAAATTCGGGATTTCAAAATCCCGTACTTCTATGGATGCTGGATGGAAATAGGTTTTTAAAATGATGGTAGGAAGATGTTCTGGAAAATGACCTGCTGATTATGATGGAATTGACTTAGTTGGATGATAATGGAATTATAAAATGATGTTTCGAAGAATTTCTGGAGTATGATCAGCTGGGGTTTGGGTTGTTTGCCCGCATTTCAAAATCCTGAAATCAAAATGCCGCCTTTTGAAAGCCCGAATTTCAAAATCCCGCATTTTTAAAATCCGGCTTTTCTAAATGTCGCTTTATGTTCCTGTTTTTTAAAAACTCGATTATTGTTTTTTATTTATTTTTTTCTGAATTAGGGCTTCTTCTAGTCAGTACAATGTATAAAACGCAAAAACTAATTGTTAGTGTCGAATGAACCTGGATTAGAATTCAACATTGTAAGAAATTTTGAATTACACTCATCCAGAATTAACTAGGCTTTCTTAATAATTTTTGTTTCATATTTCATCAAAAAAACCAACCCTGATAATAATATTTAAAGAATTGACTTAGTTCCAATCAGCATTGCCAAAAACTAGTTTTATATCTAAAATATATGCGAAAACGACAATGTAGCTAAATCCTAATAAATTTAACAATTTCGAAATAACATTCAATTTGTAGAAGAAATAGCCTACTTCTATTAAGAAAGGCCAAATTCCCTAAATGCCTTTGAATGCCTTGAAAATGTATGTAAGAATCCCAATCCAGCTCTACAACCTAAATTTAACTATGATAGATTAAGAAATGGCTAAGCTGCGTTTAGAATGATCTAATACAACAAATTATATTCACGTTAAAATCCCAATCCAGACTATAAACACAAAAGTTAAACGTATTTTGTTAATAAGAGGCCTAGTTACATACAGAATGGTTGAACTTCGGAATTTCGTTCAAAATCCAAGTTAGAATCCAAATATAGTTCTGCACACCACCAAACTTTACAGTTATTGGAAGGAATAGCCAAATTTCTTTGAGCATGGCCAAATTTAAAAAATTCAGAATAAAATGCTAATCACATCCAATAATTTGACTAAGATCGATGAAGAAATGCTTTATTTCCATGTGTGTGAAATACGCCCCCAAAAAATCCCAAATTTGTTGCATGCAACGTTTGTTGCAACATATAAATATCATTTCTTTTACAAAGAGGTTGTTGCAATAAATTTCAAAAAATTGACATGCGGGTACGATTTCTGGAACGCTCGTGATACGCTCTCTTAACAGAACAAATGAATCGAACGATTCCTGGGAACGGCGATATAAATAATTGTTCGCTTATAAGGGGGTTGTTTCGTTAAATTTCAATTAACAAATTTGTTCAACAAATTTCAAAAAATTGACATGTGGAACTGGATTAACTCCTGGAACGCTAGTGATACGTTCTCTTAACGGGACAAATTAGTCGAACGGTTCCTGGGGTCGGCGATATAAACAACCAGTATTTTATAAAGGGCTTGATGCAAGAAATTTCAATTAATAAATTTGGTCAAAAAATTTAAAAAGATTGGCATGTGGGTAGAAATAATTCGAACGATTCCTGGGGTCAGCGATATTATATCGCCGACCCCAGGAATCGTTCGATTCATCTTTTTCATTAAGAGAACGTATCATGAGCGTTCTAGAAAAATCACTCACATGTCACTCTTTAGAAATTTGTTGAACAGATTTCTTAATTGAAATTTGTTGTAATAGCTACCTCGTGAACGACCCGTTATTTAAATCGCTGAGTCCAGGAATCGCTCGTTTCATTTGTCTCGTTAAGAGAACGTATCACGAGCGTTCTAGAAAACTCACTCACATGTCAATCTTTTGAAATTTGTTGAACATATTTCTTAATTGAAACTAGTTGCAAAAATCTATTGATTGTGCAACGTTTGTTGCAACAAATTTGGGATTTTTTTGTATTGCATGCAACAAATTTGGGTAAGTTGGATGGAAAGGGGATTTTTAAATTATTTTTGGAATAAATTCTTCAATATGGCCATCTGGAACGAAACTCAGCCATTTTTTAACCGATTATGATGGGATTTGGCATGTTGGATGGAAATATGATTGTGAAATGATTTCTAGAAGAAGGTAGAGTTTTCAAAAAAGTGCGAAATTAAAAGTGTAGAGAACCACAACTTTCGATAAACTGTACAACAATAATCGAACTAAAGTAAAAATGTATTTCAAATTAAAATTTAATGCACCAAATATAATTTATGTAAAATATAAAGTTGATCGCAAAAATCGGCAAAAGTAATGCAATTATCCCAAAATCTGGAGATGAGCTCGCATGGTGACTATAAGGTAATAAAAGGGATGAAGTGGGCTGTCTAAATATGATTGTGAAGTTTCATAAAATGGACTGTGGCTTTTTACATAAATTTTCAAAATAAACTTGGAATTAAAAAATTTTATAACTTCGGAAATTTAAAGTTTAATAATTTTTTAATTAACAATTTTAAAGTCAAAAATCAGAATTATCTAAAATATTTAAATTTTTGGAATTTAAGCTTTTCGTAGTTTATTACATTTTTTACAACATCTCAGAATAAGCCGTAGAACTCTCTAAATAGCTAATTAAGTTTATAACACTGAAAACTAAAATTTTAGAACTTTACAAATGTTAATTTTGTAAACTTAGAGTGTTAGAGTAAATTTTTTGGAACCCTTACTAGTAATTCAGCAATTGTTGGATCTTAATTGAATACATTTAAAAAATTCAATGATTTAAAATTTTAATCTTAAAAAAAATTAATTTAAGTTTTAAAAAATTATTTAGTTATTAAATTTTATAATTTATTTTTCCAGAAATCCATATGGTTTTTGCTTATAAAATTATAACTTTAGAATTTTTATCATTGCACAATGAATTTAAAAATTAAGGACTTCTTATCAATTTTAAAATAAAAATTTAGACTTTTCTAAATTTTGGAATATTGGAATTTTAGAAGTAGATTTTAATATTAGAAATCACGTGTACCAACCGACTATAAAAAATTTCATATAAATTTTTAAATTTTAAATAATTTTTATATTCCTGAAATTAAGACATTATTGTTTAAAGGATTTGGTAAATCTAACTATGCTAGGTTTTTAAAAAAGGCTCTAGAAATTTAAAACTTTGAAGATGGATTGGACAAGTAAAATTAAATTAAAATTAGTGGTTTGAAAATGGCATATAAATTAGTTTTCAAATTAGAATTTGTCAATGTGAAATTGTACAGTGCCTTGTACATTTATAAACAGCTTATCGCACAAATGTCATTCTACTTGAAGCGTTTTGTTAAATATTAAGTTTTTGAAAAAAATATTTCAACATATTTAACATCGCTGCGAATGACTTTATCTCTTAAATTGATCAATATTATTGTCTCCCCCCTTGTACAAGTAGGTTTCATGCTATGTTTTAGATCATCAAAACGACAGGAAATTAAAAATAATAAAAATAAAAGTTATACATTTTATATTTCGTTCGGTACAAATCTGTATATCATGCCAGGCATAGACCACCAGCATCTTTAATTCAAACAACTTTTATGTTTCACATCTCAAAAAGTATAGTATGATACATATTGTTGTTGTCAACAAAATGGATTACATCTAAAATGTAAATATCACCCATGAGATGAATTCCATGTATACAGACATACTTTACATACAATTTATTTCATATTTTCATGTAATAAGTTAGATACTTATATTTTAATGTTTGCAGCATAAAAAAAATGTATACGGCATTTGGACGAATATAAAATTGGGAAATATTTTTGTTATGTGCTGCTGACGTATAATCCCCATGTCAAACATAAAGCATACTCACAAGATGTTTTGATATTTTCTTGTTATGTACGGTCTTCTCATGTACTAATATCATATTATATTATATAAGACATAATATAATGCATCAATAGACATAAATACAAAATTATACATGATATCAATAAGATACGTATCTCGGAGGAAGGACGAATCACAAAATGTATAAATAAATAAAGAAAAATCAAATAATGACAACAAATGTCAAACATCACAATCATCAAATTAATTTCAAATATCACAATGAAATCAATGAGACGCGAACCGCTTCTGATTTATTTCATACAATTCGAGTATTTATAATTTGCGCGTATTTTTTGTGTTTGTGAAATGTACGAGTGTCTATATAAGAATTCTGTCTCTACATCCCACCCTTCTCGATTAATTTTCATTAATATATCTTAGAATATAAATAAATAAAAAACCGAACGGAAATAAGGAATTTTCATTCTATTTCTTCCATTATCATTTACTTGCAAACTGGCACATAGGCAGAATAAAATACAACAAAAACAAAATTGGGTCGAGTGGGTGTATGTAACGTAGGTAAGTGGAAAAGAGATCTAGAATACAAATAAGAAGCTATAACAGCAGAAAGGAAATGTAATTGGGGGAAAGAACTGGGCATTAAATTAGTACCATCATTAAATTGCGATACTTATTTTCCAAAGATAAATATATACAGTGGCGGGAATTTGCGTTTGTCACACATAACATATACACATATTCAAAAACCCCGCATCTGTAGGGACCTAGATATTTATCCCCGAAGAAAAAACAAAAATAATTTAATCATGCACAAATTCCAAGCCTCATAACTCATATTTATGTTGTACATAAATCCCAATCCTTTTTAGTATCACGTGGCATTATATATTTTGGTCTAATCTAGACTGTACGTATGTAGCTCTGTTATGGCATAACAAAATACAAACAGTATAACGATACGGTAGCATAACATTGAAATTGAAATTTAATTCTAAACAAAAGTAACTCACAATACAAACATAATTCATAATATCATCTTCATAATTTGATTAAAATAAACAGCATATATTGTATTATAACAAACATATCATAAATTAACATTAAACAATGTTATACAATAACAACAACACTATACCTACAAAGTAAAAAAAAATATATATGTATAATATTGTGTTACCTGCTGTTACAAATTTTTCACACAGCACAGCACACAACCAAAGTGAAAAACCAAAAAACCAATTCAACATTTTTTATTCCCATATTTTGAAGATTCAAAACAGCATAAACATAAAATATTAACTCTGTAAGTTTTCATTCTGTTTTTCCGGTTTTGGTATAGAATGCTACCGATCTACCACCTCCTGTGCTATAACCCTCTTATATATATATACAAAACACACAAAAGATTTTTGTTTTTTTATTTCTATTTTCACACAAAATAAATTTTCATCTGTGTGTGAATAAATTTCTGTTTCGATGTCCCATGTGATTTTCTATTCTCTAATATTTTCTTAGTTGTACGTTGTATTATGTAATACCTGTGTTCTGTGTATGTATCCTATCTCTGGATCTAATAAAATTAAGGTAAAAGTACAAAAGTTAGACATACATAAAAGCTCGTTTTGATTGTGTTGTTTGAGAACTTTTTTTTTTTGGAGAGTTTTATTAGAGGAATCGGGTCAGATAAAATTCAAATCTAAAAATGTTAAATTGGAAATGATATGCCCAACAGTCTGGACAAATAATATTCATAAAAAAATATTTTTGTGCTTTCAAAATTCAGATACACAACAAAAATATGAATTAATTCTACTGGGCATCTCGCAATGAGTAAGAGCGGAACGGAAATTATTTTACGAATTAAAGCATTTTAATATAACATTGCAATCTTTATACAATCTGGAACTCGAAATTGCCTTAAAAATTTTCCTTATGAATTCCAGAAAACGAATTTTTTTTTTAGTTCCACCTTGATTTACTGTCGTGAGCATGGTTAATTGTAGAACAGTTAATTCATCTGCACCTGCGATCACTCATTGATAATAATAACCTGACAAGCATTGTTGGCGGTATTGGTTAGACGTTGATATGGTAAACAATACGTTGAGTTGTTTCTTATAGGAATCATGAAAATTCTTTCAAAAATTGAAAAGGTCGAGATAAAACAAATACAAAATCATCACATGAAGCAATCATATGCCTATTGAAAGTCTATAAAGATCTGGGGAACAGATATGATGTACTCCAAACTTTTCTAGGATCAACCTCAACATGAATGCGCCTTTCCATTTTTTATCTACTAATATCTGAATCTAATTCCTTTACTCTGAGTAACGGGACGAGTACCTCCACCCCCGGTGGGGCAATTGGGATCTTTTCGTCGTTCCGATTTAGTCGAATTTGAAACTTGGATTTCCACACTGAGAGAACATTAGCCATGGTTGTTTTCAAATGTAGTGGCGAGCTTTGATGACTGTGGATCTTGGATGGAAAATTTTATTAACAGTTCTGCCATGGGCAAATCAGTTTATTGAGATTTCGTTTCCCTCTTAAAACTGCTGTTTTCGATACAGCTCTTCATATATACGTGCTTATTTTTTATTTATTTATAATTTATTACTTACCTACAGTAATGCAATCGGTAGTGTAAATATCTCTCTTGAACATATCTATCGACAAATGAAAATAAAATTTGTAGCATACCGAAATAAATATGAAAGATACGCTCAAAATTGGTTCCAAAAGGCCGTAGTTTGTTGATGACCGATCGATATATAGAAATCTGCCGCGTTGACGAATCGTTAGGAGAATCAAAAACACCCCTAACTAAGACTGCAGTTGCAAAATCCTATCGATAGCCTAAACTTCGTTTTTTTAATAAATTATATCGATCTTGATAAGGCGGAAGCATATAATGGAGCTTGTTGCAGTTGACTTCGATGTTAACTCGAGTTAAAATTTTCATTTCATCGGAAAAAACAAGGCTTGCGAATTTAAAGCATTAATCGACACCGTTGATGAATATTGCAAACAGCAAAGGACCTAATTGACTACTTTCTGGTATATTTGATGTCGTGCATAATACTTGGAAGGATTGAGTTAAAAGTACCCACCTCGTTTTGGGTGTCTAAATTCGAATGAATCACTGCGTATTGAGATATAGTGCACATTGCAAATAATCAAAAAATTATTTGTTTTATTTAACTATCAAATAATTACATGCACGAAGTGAATATTGTTGTTAAAGTCTAATGGATTAATGCTTATTGTAACCTAGTGAACATTGGTACCAATCTAAATATTTATTGGCTAGTTTAATTATCTTAAAAATAGAAGCTCTAAGTGAATATTTAGGTTCAAATTGCAAGATTTTGTAAAATAGTCACATAAAAACAGAATATTTCTAATAAAGTTTTACTCAACTCATTATCATAATATAAAGACAAATAAAATTCGATTAAAATTTTTACATGCAGGAAGTGAAAATTACAATTGTAACAAGCATAGCTATATTTTGTGTTCGAGTATAAATCAAAACTCAAAATACCAAGTTTGTCTATTTAAATAAATCAATACGAGTATTGTAGAGTAATATAGTTTCAATCAAACATTTATTACATTATACCCACAAATAGAATTTGATTAAAATTATTACATGCACGAAGTGCATCTTTCCTCTCTAACAAGCATTTATTAATTATTTGAGATTAAATCAACAAACCAAAATGTACATGTTGAGTGTTTTAATTTAAATGAATCAATGTGTATTGAAATATATAGCGAGTAATTTAATTATTAATTGTTTTATTTAACTTTCAAATAATTACATGCACGAAGTGGATATGGTTGTTAATTTGACAAAGTTAAGTAAAATAACAACATACAAAACTAGTCTATCTAATATTTTTCACTCATGTATTTATTGCAATAACAACGCAAATAGAATCAGATTAAAGTTATTACATGCACGAAGTAAATCTTCCTATTATATCAGACATTTGTCGTGTTTTCAATATTAAATCTAAAATGTGTGTTTTGTCAATTTAAAGTCGAATGGATATTGTAATATAGTGCACATTGCGAGAAATCTAAATATTCATTGGCTTATTTAATTATCTATAAATTACAAGCGCGAAGTAAATATTTATGTTAAAATTACAAAATTTTGTAAAATAATCACATACAAAGAGAATATTTCTATTGAAGTCTCACTCAACCAATTATAACAATATTAACAAACATAAAATTAGATTTAAATAATTTCATGCAGGAAGTAAATCCTACTTTGATTGATTCTACACCACTTTATATTATTTATTTGAGTTTAAATCGAAATACAAAATGAATACTTTGGGTGTCTTAATTCGAATGAATCAATTTGTATTGAAATATATTGCGTGTAAATTAATTATTAATTGTTTTATTTAACTTTCAAATAATTACATGCACGAAGCGAATATTCTTGTTAATGTTAAGTAAAATAACAACAAACAAAACCAGTTTATCTAATATTTTTCACTCATGTATTTATTACAATAACAACACAAATAGAATCATATTAAAGTTATTACATGCACGAAGTAAATCTTCCTATTATATCAGACATTTGTTATGTTTTCAATTTTAAATTAAAATCTAAAATGTGTGTTTTGTCAATCTAACGTCGAATGGATATTGTAATATAGTGCACATTGCGAAAAATCTAAATATTTATTGGCTTGTTTAATTATCTAAAAATTACAAGCGCGAAGTAAATATTTAGGTTCACATTTTAACATTTTGGAAAATAACCACATACAAAAGAATATTTCTAGGGAAGTCTCACTCATCCATAATTATAACAATATTAATACAAATAAAATTAGATTAAAATAATTTCATGCAGGAAGTAAACCTTACTTTGATTGATTCTACACTGCTTTATATTATTTATTTGAGTATAAATCGAAATACAAAACGAATGCTTTGGATGTCTTAATTCAAACGAATTAATTTGTATTAAAATATATTGCGAGTAATTTAATTATTAATTGTTTTATTTAACTTTCAAATAATTACATGCACGAAGTGAATATTGTTGTTAATTTGACAAAGTTAAGTAAAATAGCAACAGACAAAACTAGTTTATCTAATATGTTTCACCCATGTATTTATTACAATAACAACACAAATAGAATCAGATTAAAATTATTACATGCACGAAGTAAATCTTCCTATTATATCAGACATTTGTTATGTTTTAAATTTAAATCAAAATCTAAAGTGTGTGTTTTGTCAATTTAACGTCGTATGGATATTGTAATATAGTGCATATTACGAAATTTTTTTAATATTTATAGTCTTATTTTATTATCTAAAAATTACAAGCGCGAAGTAAATATTTAGGTTCAAATTACAAAATTTTGTAAAATAATCACATACAAAGAGAATATTTCTAGGGAAGTCTCACTCAACCATAATTATAACAATATTAATACAAACTAAATTAAATTAAAATAATTTCATACAGGAAGTAAATCTTACTTTGATATCGAAATACAAAATGAATACGTTGGACGTCTTAATTCGAATGAATCAATTTGTATTAAAATATATTGCGAGTAATTTAATTATTAATTGTGTTATTTAACTTTCAAATAATTACATGCACGAAGTGAATATTGTTGTTAATTTGACGAAGTTAAGTAAAATAACAACAGATAAAACGAGTTTATCTAATATGTTTCACTCATGTATTTATTGCTATAACAACACAAATAGAATCAGATTAAAATTATTAGATGCACGAAGTAAATCTTCCTATAATATCAGACATTTGTTATGTTTTCAATTTTAAATAAAAATCTAAAATGTGTGTTTCTCAATTTAAAGTCGAAATATTTATTGGCTTATTTAATTATTTAAAAATTACAAGCGCGAAGTAAATATTTAGGCGCAAATTACACAATTTTGTAAAATAATCTTTTTAATAATTTTTTCCATTTTAAATCAAAATCTAAAGTGTGTGTTTTGTCAATTTAAAGTCGATTGGATATTGTAATATAGTGCATCTTGCGATAAAACGAAATATTTGTTGGCTTATTTAATTATCTAAAAATTACAAGCGCGAAGTAAATATTTAGGTTCACATTTCAACATTTTGTAAAATAACCAAATACAAGTGAATATTTCTAGGGAAATCTCATTCAACCATAATTATAACAATATTAACACAAATAAAATTAGATTAAAATAATTACATGCAGGAAGTAAATCTTACTTTGATTTATACTACACTGCTTTATAAGTTATTATTTATTTGAGTACAAATCGAAATACAAAATGCGTACTTTGAGTGTCTTAATTCAAATGAATCAATTTTTATTGAAATATGTAGCGAGTAATTTAATTATTAATTGTTTTATTTAACTTTCAAATAATTACTTGCACGAAGTGAATGTTTTTGTTAATTTGACATAGTTAAGTAAAATAACAACAGATAAAATAAGTTTATCTTATATGTTTCACTCATGTATTGTTATTTAATGTAATAACAACACAAACAGAATCAGATTAAAATTATTACATGCACGAAGTAAATCTTCCTATTATATCAGACATTTATTGTGTTTTTAATTTTAAATTAAAATCTAAAATGTGTGTTTTGTCAATTTAACGTCGAATGGATATTGTAATATAGTGCACATTACGAGAAATCTAAATATTTATTGGCTTATTTAATTATCTAAAAATTACAAGCGCGAAGTAAATATTTAGTTTCGAATTACAAAATTTTGTAAATTAATCACATACAAATATAACATTTCTAGGGAAGTCTCACCCAACCAATTATAACAATATTAACACAAGTAAAATTAGATTAATATTATTTCATGCAGGAAGTAAATCTTACATTGATTGATTCTACACTGCTTTATATTACTTATTTGAGTTTAAATCGAAATACAAAATGAATACTTTGGGTGTCTTGATTCGAATGAATCAATTTATATTGTAATATATAGCGGGTATTTTAATTATTAACTGTTTTATTTAACTTTAAAATAATTACATGCACGAAGTGAATATTGTTGTTAATTTGACAAAGTTAAGTAAAATAACAACAGACAAATCTAGTTTATCTAATATCTTTCACTCATGTATTTATTACAATAACAACACAAATAGAATCAGAATAAAAATTTTACATGCACGAAGTAAATCTTCCTATTATATCAGACATTTGTTATGTTTTCAATTTTAAATCAAAATCTAAAATGTGTGTCTTGTCAATTTAAAGTCGAGTAGATCAATGTGTATTGTAATGCAGCGCACATTGCGAGAAATCGAAATATCTGTTGGCTTATTAAATTATCTAAAATCTACAAGCGCGAAGTAAATATTTATGTTCAAATTACAAAATTTTGTAAAATAATCACATACAAGAACAAGATTTCCAGTAAAATCTCACTCAATCAATTATAACAATATTAACACAAATAAAATTAGTATAATATTATTTCATGCAGGAAGTAAATCTTCCCATTTTAAAAGGCATATTTTATGTGTTCAAATTCACTGCAAAAAACAAAATACAAATTTTGTGATTTTCATTTAATTGCTTAATTGTAATATACAGCACATTGCGAGCAAAATATTTATTGAATTTTTATTCTCCTGAGTAGTAATCTATGCCGTGCAATTTCAACAATATAACGAGTTTTCCAATAGTGACATAACAATTTTGTATTTGAATACGGACGGACCCTTAAGCGTTTTTCAAGATCTGTCAACATCAAAACGTCAGTCAAGGTAAATACTTTTATCATGGAGAAGTTCACGAACTAGCAACGTTTGGAAAATATTAAAAATTCCTACCGCGATTCTGTGTCGGTGGTCGCAGCTATAAGGCCGCTTATTCCAATTTTCGTTCGTAATAATCGTCGTTATCGTGGATAAATTCGAGTGAGACAACACACCGGTCTGAGAACCGAAAATATTACAGCCGTAAGTGCTTCAGTTTAAAATGAGCCAAATCCGTCGATTCCACGCCGTTCAAAAGAATTTTGAATATCTCAAACCACATTGTAACGAAATTTGCGTAAAGATCTTGGCTCATATCCTTACCAGATCAAATTTACTCAAGAACTGAGGCCTCCTGATCATTTAAAGCGCCTAACTTTTGAGGAAAATATTGAATTTCATCGAAAACTCATCTTCAGCAATGAAGCTCATTTTTTACTTATTGGCTTTGTCAATATGCAAAATATGCGTTATTGGACAACAAACAACTGACATGTGCTTCAACAGACTCCATTGCAACCAGAAAAAGTGGCCGTGTGGTAAGGATTTCATGCCGTCATGTTACGATCATTGAGTTCACTATCTTGCCAAGTTGGAAAACTATTTTTGGCCAGAATTGGATGGGGTTGACATCAGTAATATGTTGTTCCAACAAGATGGTGCCACATGCTACACAGCTGATAGCTGAGCAAACAATTGATCTGTTGAAGGGCAAATTCGGTAACCGTGTATTCACGAGAAATGTTCCGGTCGAATGGTCACCTCGCTCATGCAATTTAACGCCGTTGAATTTATTTTTACGGGTTTACGTTAAGTCGTTGGTTTATGCCAATAAGTCATCAATGTTACAGGACAACATCAAACTCGAAATTGCCAACGTTCCACTCCATGGTGGAAAATTGGGTCGAAAGGATCGATCGCTACAAACATGCTCCCGGTGGTCATATGCACGAGTTCAATGCATTATGTATACTACACCTGGAATAAATTTCAGCCCAATATCAAATTGTTATCCTGATTGAAAAATCCGTTATTTAAGTTTGGTATCTCAAGAATGCAACTATCAGACGGTCATTCATTTAAGCGGTCATTGTGATCGGATTCATTGAAATTGATTGAGCTAAACTTATAATGGGCACGAACAATTGGAATAGGATGGTATGATTGGCTACCAGTTACACCAAGGCTAAATGAATGAAATGTATAAGGAAGAAATGTCTATAATACATGTTAATCCATGTATGATTCTTTTGATATGCCAATCCACCTAGGAATTTTTAGTCGTCTAGACTAAAGTATCCTGCTTATTGAAGCATCCTCAATAATGAAATTCAATGATATCAAAACTTATGCTTGGCCTGACTCAACCATTGCACTATGTTGAGTCAGAGGCCAGTTCTAAACGTTTGTGCCCAAAAGAATATTTGCATGGAGTATTCTACCAACAATTAGATGGCGATATGTAAGGTCAAATGAGAAACATGCAGATCTAGCGTTACGTGGTACAACCCCTTTAGCTCTCACTAACAGTGATTCTTGGTCGACGTAATCAGAGTTTCTCCATAGTTGATTTGTGTTGGATCCCGATGCACCCAATTATCAAAATCATTCAGGAACAAGATTTATATAACGAAATTCATTGCCTCAATTTCTCAAGAAAATTTTTCAAGAAAAAATAGAGGTGGGGATTTTTCTGAAAAGTTGTGCCGAAGTATAGGGAACAATATTATTTACAAGTTTATATGGAGGAGCCCTGTTTTTGTTTCCTGGATTATGAATATTTTTTCATCAACAATAATGTATCCAATAATATAAGGCAATCTTATTTGATCTAAAAGTGTATCTAGCCGAAGACCTCTAATATGAGAAAGATATCAAAACCCTAATAGAAGTCCCATATATTTTAAAGTCGCTTTCTCACTTTTGGTTAAATATGAGGATTTTCCAAGATACTCTTAAAAATAACTTTAGCCAACATATTTTATAAAAGTCAAAAGAATTCCCAATTGTCAATTCCAAAATACAGGGTTTAGAAGAGTCAAGGTGCGCGATATGAGTTTGATATTTTTATAAGTTTAAAGTTGATAAAATAATAGTGGTGGTGATAGAAGCTCATCGGAAGAGAACATTATATGTACCAAAATAACCACACATATTCAATGTGAGACGAGCTCTTATTTATTTATTTTATTTTTTAATGATTTATGAACTATAATCAATCAATTGGATTTTGTATTTCAAATACAAAAGTAAATAGGCGACCGATGAAAAATAAAATCATCATCAACGACCATATTTATGTACGAGATGATAGACGTGTTGAAATATTTGTTGTATCTAGAAATTAAAATTTAAAAAGCACACACACACACATATAAAATGTTGTCTTTATATATGTATTTATTTTGACGTATACCATAATAATCAATCTTCCAAAGGATATCAATTTGAGAGGATTTCTAGTTAAACAAAAAAAGTATTAAATCGTATATTTTGAAAAAGCTCTGTTGAAATCCATAAACGTAATCGATCCCAAAACATACCCTACCATAATAATATTATTCAACTCCATTTGCGTTATAATTTCGTTTTGCCTTTGTCCCGTCTAATGAGCTATCCTGAATATAAAATTAAATCGCACCACACACGATTACCATTGAAAAAGCATTAAATGTTCGACATATCGAAAATTCATTCAATTTTTTGCCGTATACACGTTCAATTCCCAAAACACTTAACAAAGACTAGTGAGCATCATTAAAATGCTGCAAAATTGTTCTGTAATGCAAAATCGATTTTTATGTGTGCGCTTCACCCCACATTGTATCAGATACGTACGAAGCTCCACCATATTATGTCGAAAATTATTTTATAAATAGTCAATATTGTGTTAATTTACGAGAAATTGCAAAAAGCTTTAAATAT
This sequence comes from Nephrotoma guestfalica, assembly GCA_963691935.1. Classification (NCBI taxonomy): domain Eukaryota; kingdom Metazoa; phylum Arthropoda; class Insecta; order Diptera; family Tipulidae; genus Nephrotoma; species Nephrotoma guestfalica. The sequence continues at coordinate 31,315,523 of OY829915.1, forward strand.
GTAAATTCATCGCGCTGCAAGTTTGAAGGTTAAATATTTTATGTACAGAAAAACTTAAATTTATAGATTTAAGAACAATAAAAAGTTTTGGTTTTGACTTTCATTATCATAAATTTTTCCGAATACTTTCTTATCACACAAAAGTGTTTTGTAATAGTTTATGTGTGCTGTAAAATATGTAAGACCACATACCAAGGATGTATCTATATACTGTTTGTATAAAAACATTCAACTACTTAAATCTAAAGTCAGAAGTCGAAATGCGGGTAAAAATAAAATGAAAACTTTTATTTGCTACTAAATAACGAACAATACAAAAGTTTTTATGTTGATTTGTTATATAGTCAAAGTAGTATTGGTATACATGGTATATTGGAGCAGATTTTGAATCATGCAACAATCCCGTTGCATAGGGTTACCAGTAAAAAAAAAATCCTCGTAGAAGCTTCATGGATCTCCTGACCAGGGTTGTGCCGTATTTTCTTCTTCTATCACGTTGAAAATATAGAGAATGCGGAAAATATATCGACAATCAGCAAATTCCATGATTTCTTTGCAAACGGAACCATTTGAAAAGAAGAGCTTCGTTGTTCCTCCGCATTTGTAAAATAAAAAACCCAAGTTTTAATAAGGTAAGGACGTACATCAGGGATGTGCGATTGACAATAAATCAAGAGTACGGATTTTTTGCGGAACAGAGTACTGAATCAAACTTGAAAGTGCAGATATTACTTTCATGTTGGATTCTTTACCGACTCCACCAAGATTTAAACAACTTTACAAGCAATTCTCAAGGCGAATTAAATGAAGATCTATTCGTATTTTGGGTAATTTGAATTCTACGAATTTACTTTAAAGTAGACCACGAACTACCCACAACGCCAGTTTAAAAGTATTATTTAACGATCAATATTTTTTTGTTTGGCAGGCAGCAAGATTTTAACCGTTGATGCTGTTCTTGAAAGACTTTCAAGAAAATTTTACTTGAGGAATTAAACTGATTTATTTGGTTTACTGGTCTTCATTTACTTACTACTGCAATCATATAATTAGATGCGATTGATGTCGTAGATCTGTATTGCTCGTTTGGTAATCATTTTTATTGCTTTACATTAAAGATCTTACCTTAATCCCAGCAATTGTGGATTGCTTTGAACACTCAATTCAACCGTAATTACGATAATTGTTACGTAAATGGTAGTCTCAAAATAAAATGCGAACCCTTATTGGCTTAGCCGAAAACGGGTCTCGTTTGAGTACATATTTAAACGATAAATGATTGATTTATGATTTGTCACAGCTGTCGCAATGGAATATCACCTCCTCTGAAACGATAACAAATAAATCCCCGTTGTTAAAACCGATGCACAAATTTTCGTTCTCTTCATTCAAAATTAATTAAGTACATGGCCTAGGGTTGGTCATGCTCTGTATATTAAAAGTTTTAGTCGACCGTCGTAACTATGGATTGGGATCGAAAAATCTCGCCTAATAATTTTCCGATAAATTTTAATTTGTCGTTAAATCTGAAAACTTCTTTTAAAATAACGATGCTAAAATATTAGGAATTTCTATTTCTTTGGGGATTTCTTGAAAGAGTAGAAATTTTGTGATCTTTCTATGTAGTCCTGATTTGTTAGGAATCAAAATAAATAACCGATTAAACATAAATCTTTGGCTAGAACAGAGGCGGATCTTATATAATGTAACTCTGCGCCCAAAGTTAAATATTTCGTTTCGTGTCGCTGATTTTCTATCGATATAGGATTAAACTAATCAAGGCCAGTTAATGAATTCTTTACCCCTCACTTGGTTTTACGTTAGCATTATAATTAATTACTTTCTCACGTGAGAAGCAAATTCACCGGAAATTAATCAATTTAAATTTATTATCTCGATTGTAGATCATTTGAAAGAATAAAAGACTAATGCTTTTTTATACCACAGAGTTCCATCAGAATGAGTTGCATTTCGAATTGGGACTTTAAAATATTCTACACTTCTCTCAGAGCAATTATTTCTATTTTAATTTGAGCTGTTAAATACTCTGATTTCTAGATGCAACCCAATGGATTGAACTATTGTAAGTTTTTCTTGTACAAAAGTTCTCTCATAATCGAATTACGAGCGATATTTCTTGAATTTTCTCAAAATTACCAAAATTTTCTCGAATGTATCGGAGTACTTTTCATACAGCCACAGTATGAATTTTTTCGTATGCAGAAGCTGATTTACAGACAGTTTAATCTGGTAAAATCACACAAGTGGTAGATGGTGAATAAAAAATATTTGTAATATCTTGAATTATCGTAAACGTTTTAATTTCACTCAATTGTTTTTTAAAAATGAATTTTAACTTCCGAAAACCCCATTCTGAACAAGAAAACTATATGATGACATGCTCGTAATGAACAAATGATGGGTAAAACAAAAAAAGGAATATTCTACATTATCTACAATTTGTCTACATACTCTACTAATTATCGACATTGTCTATACGTCAAAATTTATTGTCTACACCATTTTAGACACCGACATGTCGATAACTGCGAAATACGCGTAGACGCACAACACTGCTCCTGACAGACGTCTAGTGTACTGAAGAAAAACTTGATCATCAACAACCTTTTCTTTGTTTGTTTTTGTATAGACTCCAATAATTACCTTAATCCTGATGATTATATTTGTCTATTTTCGGCTCATTTTCTTTCGACTAAATCGTGTCCAGTGTGGCGTTAAGATTTAAGTACGACAAAATCGTGAACAACGTAAAGGATAATCCATACCGACCAAAAGGCACAGTGGTTAAACCTTTGGTGTTTGGATCGGGAGGAACCGGGTTGGAATCCCGATAGGGACAGGATGCAAAACAAAGTTTCCAGCAACAAATTAAATCTGTGGTTCTTACAACTACGACTCCTTATCGGCGTGCAAAACTCACGGACCGACCATTCCATGTCTTCGAGTTGACAGAAATTGCGTAAAGTAAAACGGGAAAAATGAACCGCGAAAGAGCAGGGAATGCTTTCAGCCCCAGAAAAGATTGTAACATGCTTGGTAAGCAACCCCTGAGAAAGTTTCTTGAAGTCAACACCTCACAATTCTCGAAAAAATTTGTATCCATAAGTGCAATGATTTGCGATTTTAAGATGCCTTCGATCTGACCTAGGATGATGCAGTATTCCTCGAAAGTTAGCACACATTCTAAAATTGTACGAATTAGGTGCCTGTCTCTTCATCGATTTAGCACCAGCTTCCCAGATGTATCCGAAATGTCAATCTGAATAGTGGTCAATAAGATTCTTAGCTCATTGGTGAAGACAAGAGAGCTAACCTTGAACAGCTGGCTGATTTTTCTATTGGCGCCGCCGAAATTGGTTCTATTGTCGGAATATATTTGTGATGGAATGCCGCGTCTAAATATAAAGCGTCTTAAGCAGACCAAAAGCGCATCTGTTGTCAAATCGGATACCAATTCGATGTAGACTGCTTTAACGACGAAACTAACTAATACACCTACATAGCCCTTGTAGATCTTCGCATCTCGTCCGGTTTCAGATTTAACTTTGACAGGTCCCGCGAAGTAGACGCCTACTGTAGAAAATGCTTTTGATGGTGTTATCCGGAATAAAGTTAGATTACCCATGTTGTGTTGTATACTCAGACAATGGCGAGTGCAGCTCATAAAGGATCGTGCAACAAGTTTAACCAGATTTTTTGCTCCAATTATTCAATAATTTTGTAAATGATGCCAATTGCGTATTGTTTGTGTAGAGTCCACGTGAGTATCTCCTTGAATGGATGGCGATCGTCGATATTTGAAAAATGTTTAGTATCATATGAACGTAAAGTAGTCAAACCGATCCATCCACCAACCCTTAGTGTTGGTCGGTTATCGAAAAATGGGTTTAATGATCGTAGCTTACTTCTGCGTTTCAAATCGGATCCGGCGGTGATTCGTTTAAAATCTTCTGGAAAATTCGTATTGAGACCATCGCACGGCAAACATTGTAGCGCGTTTGATTTGGGAAACTTTGGGTTCCAAGTCATCAAAGCTTATATTGGAGAGCTGGACATCAGATACCTTCGGCCAATGATCTGGTGATTCAGACAAGTAGTCTGGACCTACCCACCATAGCGAGTTCGAAGCTAAATCTGCTGGATTATTTTTAGAGTTTACATGTTAGCGTCTTCCATCGCCTAGGTAAATCGGAAAGCCAAGCAAGCATAATTGTAGAGTCTATCCACCCAAATGTTTGTAAATTAAAAATGCTTAGGGAACAAATAGCTGCACATAACTCAAAGCGCGCCAGACAAATCTGTTTAAGAGGGGCTACCTTGGTGTTTTCTGCTATTAATCGCACCGAAACAACTCCATTTAAGTCAACTGCTCTTGTATATACCACGGATGCATACGCTGTTTCGGAAGCGTCAATGGAATATTCAAAAACCGTGGAGTTTGAATTCTCTCGAACAATATGAAATTTGAATGAATCATTTCCCATTTTGATTTAATTTTTTCGGGGAGGGTTTCGCGAGGACCGTACATTAGGAGAGAAATCCTAATGGATCAAAAATGCGGCTGCACAATTTGTCTTATTAGTTTTGAATGTAAATCAATCCGAATGAGTCATCCAAACTAAGCCTATCATGTTTTTACGAAAGCCTCATAACTAGAAATTTCAATAAGAGGTTCCTGTTCATATTTTGGTAGTTCTTGGCTGTTGGATACCCATTTTCTTAATTTAAATCCACCTAGTCGCAATCCTTCAACTATTTTTGCTTGCAGATTTTTGACATCCATTTCGCTCACACAACCTGAAAGCAAGTCATCGAGATAGAAGTCAGATTTTATAATGTCTTTATCGTCCGAGAGATTTGGAGGTAAACCGTCTGCAATTTAATGGAGAGTTCGCGAAGCTAAACATGTTGCGCAAGCTGTGCCATTTGTGACGGTGTTCAAGCGATAATGTAATATCGGCAGATTTGTGTCCTCACGCCAGATAATCCGTTGGTATAGTTGCGATCTTCCGCTTGCACCATCACCTGGCGGAATATTTTCTCAACGTCAGCGGCATATACGCAATTTTGTGTTTCCGGAAACGAACTAGGATGTAAAATAATTCTTGTAGTATTGGCAATCCGATGAAAATTTTTAGGGACCGTCAAAACCTACGCGTAACTTCGTTGTTGAACTCGAATCATTAAACACCGCGTAGTGTGACAGGTAATATGTTTTTGAATGAGTCCAGCTATTGATTTCCGTATGTGACACACACCAATGTTCAATCTCAGTCGCTATGGTCTCGATCTCGTCTACTTCTCAGAACCTTTGAATAGTGTCATGAGGGTCAACATGGCATGTGCTAACAGAGTCATAAGTTGAAACGGAATTTTGATAAATTTCCAGAAATATTCCTTCATCTTTTTCAGACGCAGTAATTTCATAAAAATGTTACCTTCAAGCAATATATCTACCGGATTCGAATGGTTGAAATTTTGATCAGCTAAATGTAATGAAAACTTTCAGTTTTCGAATTTTGTTAACTTCACAGTGATCGGGGGAAGATCAGAAGTTAAGTTTTTCATTATGATAATATATTCAGTCGTATAGATCCTTTGGTTTTACTAGCGCTCGAGCACACAAGCATGGAAGATTAAGAGATTTTCGTGATCAAACCGATTTCTGCTGCAGAGTCTAATAATGGTCTAAATTTTTGTTAAAACCTTCTGGCATCCTGCACAAAGATTAAGGCAGTTGGTAATAAGGTCAGATAAGATTTAGAAACCATGGGAGTAGTAACTCAAACGAATGCGCTGAATTAATAGTAAGTATTTTAACGAAGCAATGAACTGTGTCGTTCACCACATGAACATTCGGACACTAAATGATTACGATTTAAACAGTTCAAACAGAGACAACAATCCTTCGCGATTTGATCTACGTGATCGTTGATTGATCTTAAGCATAGTTCCTAGTCTTTTACTATGTAAAATGTTTTCTAATTTAAAACTAGCTGTTCCAAATTTGGCAAAACCCAAAAGCATGGTTATGATAATTTGCGCTGATCGGGTCGATTGGAACTTGGCGATAACAGTTTAATTGCTGATAATTGTCAAATACTAAATTTCCACACGAGTTTAAACATCGATGTCACTGTGAAATTTTGGAGAAATGCGGAACAAGTCAAATCTTGTGTTCCACTTACGGCTGATGGACATACATATGAACAACTTTTTCAAACTAAGCTAAGGTACGGGCAGGAAGGAAAATACATCATCAAACTACATTTTATAGAAACCTTCCACAACTACCATTTACAACTTAATCTACCAGAAGAGCCCGTACAGACTAAACGACGCAAGATTTCGAATGCTTCAAGGGTTTTCGTCATAGCAAATTTTCTATTTAAAAAATTATGGCTAAGGAATGTTGATTGGGATGGCAAATTACCAGAAGTTACCTAAATGCGCCGATAAAACAAGTATCTTTATCCAGATTGAAATTATGTAGAGTGCATCTACTGGGAAAACTTATGGATGCTCTAAATAAAATTATACGTCGGTGCCGATTTTAACGCGAGGACCAATGTTGTGTCGCATTATCTACACCGAGTAGATAATTAATATTCGAGACGTGGAAACAATGTAAGTAGAAAGTAAAAAAAAAATTGCATCGTCAATATAGATAATGTAGGCAATGGCGAAAATTATTATTTCTGTTATTCTGCAATTCTATGATTTCTTTGTTAATGGGACCATTTCGAGGTCGAGTTCATTCATTCTACACATTTAAAAATTTGACTCCAAATTTTTAAAAACTAGATCTTGTTTCTCGCGGTAGATATTGGCCAACCGAGAGACGAAAAATTCCCGATTTAATCGACTTCTGTGTAACAAAGAGTATTGCTAGAACTAGTTACGACCCGGTTTTAATAACATTGTTCTCAATTCAAATCTGCAGTAACAAGAGGAGGTTCATTAAGCATCCCACTTAATGAGCCCACCCCCAGTATAACACCTAACGAAGACATTAGAACAAGCATCGAAGGATGCTATATGCAACAGCTCTACTAAAGTGAAAATGCACCAAGCGTCACATAATAGTCAACAGCTCTTAAAGAGCAAACGCATACTGCGCAGGCAATGGCACATAGATCATTTGGACTTAAATCAAAATTAAATAAAGCTATAAAAAACCTGAAAGCAGCACTAACAAAAGAACATGATGAGGGTATTCAATATTACCTTAGTAAACTTACAACATCAGAAGCAACAGATTTCTCACTGTGGAAAGCCACAAAAAATCTGAAACGGCCTATGCAATCCTGTCCTCCGATTCGCCTTTCCGATGGAAACTGGGCAAAGAGCGATGCAGAAAAACGAAAATAACTTGGAATTGCTGCCTGAAGAAGTTGAAGCTTCAGAATTTCTACCAATTAAATATAAATGGCGTGAAGTAAAAACAATGATCAGTGAATATATAAACCCTGAAAAGTTCATGACTAACCCTGATGATGATCTTATTAGTGATACCCATGATCTTATTAGTGGTAAATCAAAAGTGTCTGCCGATATTTCTAGAAATCCCAATCCGGCTCGAAGGACCAATGTTGTGAACTAGACAACGACTTCGAGGATACCTATTATAAAGTCGGAGCAGGATTAAGTCTCGCATTACGATATAAAGGAGAACCAACAACCTCATCAAACGACACAACTATCGAAACTACAATGTCTAGAGCTCACACAGAAGTAGGATATCGATACCTTCGTTCTCCGGAGACTATTCCGAATGGCACTAACTACATACATCGAAGCATTGAGAAAACTGCGAGAACGCTACGACAGGCGTAAACACACGATAAGCGCACTCATCCAAAATTTCATGTTCCAACCATCAGTGACCATATCAAACAGTGCACACTTTCGACATCTGCTGGATACGTCAGATGAGCTAGTACGATGACTCAAAGCGCTAGGAGAAGACGCGGACTCAAGAGACCATTGGTTAATTTACATAATGGTTAGTAAATTAGACGAGGAGACCGGTAGCTTATGGGTACAAACGTCTGCAGATCACGACGTTAAAGCAGTTTTTCGATTTCGGTACCAAACGTATTGATGCACTAAAATCTCTAAGGAATCAAACTAAACGTGTTTATCAACAAACAACACACCAAAAACACACTATTAAAATCCATGTTGTTTCAGGTTCCAATATTCAACCATGTCCACACTGCACTTCTGAAGAACATCGATTATTCGAGTGTGGTAAATTCTAAAACATGTCACTGGAAGATCGCAGAGAATTTAAAAAAAGGACGTTGCTTTAACTGTCTCAGGAACAACCACAAAGTCTACAGTTGTACTTCAAAATTCCAATGCAGAAAGTGTAATCGAAAACACCATTCTCTATTTCACGACGATTCAATAGTAACTAGAGATTCCGCCAAGGCTGGTTCTCTTCCCAAATCAATCGAACCAAAGTTATTAGGCTGCATCACCAAAACCAACTACGGGTGTTGTCTATTACCCACTGCGCTCGTCAATTACTAGATTCGGGATCACAAGGATCTTTTATAACCGAAAGTTGCTCTCAAAGACTCCAATTGAGTAGAACCAATGCAGTTTGCAGTATTAGGCATCGAAGCCACAACCACTGGATACACGAACGAGGCAGTCCAATTAAACATCACACCGTGGAATAAGCCAAAACTAAACATTCAACTCGATGCATTAGTGTTCCAAAAACTGACTGCAAAACAGCCATCAGTACTCCAGTGTATCGACCTCAATTAATTCAATAAATATGAGCTCGCAGATCCAGACTTTTACAAGGACAGAGAGATCGACATCATTGATGGATCTGATATATTTTTTGAGATAATCACTGATGGAAAAACTACGTACAATGGACTAACCTTGCAAAATACAATATTCGGATGGGCATTTACGAGAGGATATACCGTTACCTAAACGGGACAAGCTCTTACCAAAAATCTATGACCCACAAGTTCTGGGAACTTAATTCAACTGAGGATACTGGAAATCACATGTCAGATGAACAAAAATTTTGTGAACAACACTTTAACGAAACCAGTGTAATTACCAAAACCGTTCAATTCGAAGTAAGATTACTATTCAATCTAGTCCCAACTACATTAGGATGGTCCTTTAAACCAACTCTACAGCGACTGCATTCGATTGAAAGACGCATCCAAAGGGACAAACGATTTGCCTCCATGTACAAGGAGTCTATGGCCGAATACATTCAACTGGGACATATGAAGGCGATAACGGAAGACCAATCCAGATGATTTGGTTATTACCTACCACATCATGGCGTGTTAAACACCACTAGCAGTACCACTAAGTTGAGAGTAGTGTTTGATGGCTCCTGTAAAACAACCAGTTGGACCTACAATTCAAGCATCGCTTTATTATTTGTGCAGCCGACACCGAGAAAATGTATCGACAAGTTCGCATTACACCAGAGGAAACGAAATACCAAAGAATAATATGACGAGAATCACCCGACAGTCTGCTTACTACCTACGACCTTCAAGCTGTCACCTACGGAACAGCAAGTGCGCCATATTTGGCTGTCATAGCACTGAACGAAGCAGCGAACAAATACAACAAATAACTACCTGAAGTACGTAACCATATAAATAACGAAATCTATGTCGACGCTTTAATGTCAGGAGCAGATACCAAAATTGGGGACTTTCCTGAAACTTGGAAAATTTCACAGATTATAATGATAAATAAGCCAGGTAAAGATAAAGCAAAAGTATACTCGTATTGTCCAATAAGTTTACTGCTAACTCTATCAAAGCTCTATGAAAAAAAGCTTCTTAAAAAGCTTAAACCAATTCTGCAAAAGCGAAATATTACACAGGATCACCAGTTTCGATTTAGAGAAAATCATGAATCCATAGAACACGTACATAGGATCGTATCAGAAATCAGAAGCTCGCATTTGAACAAAAAAAGTACCGCCCTGCAACATTTTTAAACATCACCTAAGCTTTCGACAAAGTATGGCATGAAGGCCTTGTATATAAAATTAAGGCTCAGCTACCATCAAATTATCATGCGATCATTAAATCAGAAATTCTTGGTGAAATATAATAGTGCATCATCCAATTTAAATCAAATACGCGCCGGGGTTCCACAAGGCAGTGTACTGGATCGAGTGTTATATCTAATTTAAACAGCGGACTTTCCTACTTCAAATTATATTTGCAGATGATACAGCATTATTATCAACACATGAAAATCCTCAAATAACATCAAGAGTCCTGTAAGAACACTGAGAGGAAATCGCTAAGTGGCTTTCAAAATGGAGAATAAAAGCAAACGAGCAGAAATCAGCACACATTACAATCACTTTCCGTAAACAAACCCGCTCTCCGATGAAGTTAAATAACCTCGAAAACCTTTAATAGCTAGGTCTTCAAATTGGTTAATCGGAAAATATTCTAAATTAACTCTAGATCGTAAAGTTTTGTTGTATTAAATGGTACTAAAACCAATCTGGACTTACGAAATATAATTGTGGGGCTCAGCCTGTGCCTCATAGAATTGCAAACGTTTACAATCAAAAATAATACGAAGAATGGTAAAACCAATAGTGTAAATTAATATTAAGAATTAACATAGGTTAAGAATATTGGCTTGTAAAATTTGAAAAGAACTTGTGAGTTTCCCAAGGCAGGAAAGATTTAAGAATAAAGCCAAATGCAGCTTTATAAAAATTAATATACTGTGATTGTGAAATGTCTCATTACTTGTCTGAATATAAGAAACAAAATAGGGTGCCGCTGGGGTAACATATGCGTTGTTGTAAAAAACGCTGTAATACGTTTTAATAACTTAGCAATTTCAACTGTTTTTTTATTTCCAAATCGTAACTGTATTTCTGCTAAATCGATTTCTTTAATTCAAATACGAGTATATACGAGTATTCAATAGTATAGCCGGCATCCATGTGATTTCAGTTTCAAAGTTTACGGCTTCATTCAGGCACAATTAAAGTTCATTTTTATTAAATTTGACAATACCAAAAATAAATTAAACCAGAAAACAAATAAAAATAATTTTTTTTTTACAATTTTCTGATTCAATGGCTTTGTCAATGATAAAATTCATTCTACTAAATTGCTTGAAAATGAATCAACAAAAATAAAATAAAAAAAAATCGGAAAAATTTAATGAAAATTCTTGAATACCGATCAGAATGAAAATGTATATACCAATAACAAAACAACAACAACAACAACAACAAATTTAATTTGATTTATAGATTATATTTATAGACAACATCGAAACCGTTAAACGAACAAAACAAAACAAAGAAAACTAAATTCCTTCGATTTGACAACTTGTCAACGTTCCTCCTCAGTATTTTAACAAAGAAGCGTACACATTTATTTCGTCGATACAATCTACATCACACATTCCATCTACATGTACACTCGGTACGTTCGGGTGCATGAATTTTCTCTCAATCACTGGAAGAAAAATTAAATAAAATTTTTTAAAATTTTTTTTTGTATTATTTTTAGTTGACGTAATTACAACAACAACGAAAATAATTAAGTTTTATGTTATTTATGTTGATTATGTCCTCAAGCTTGATAATTACAAATACAATGTCTACACAACAAACACAAAAGACGATTAATATTATCTTAGTCGATACGACAACGATACGAGATTATTTTACAGCAACAAGAAATTTGTTGAACAAACTTTTTGTTCATGTTGTTGTTGTTGGTTTCATTGAATCGAAAAAGGATTATGTCACATAATAGCAATGGTGGCATAGTGGTGCAAAGAAGAAAACGATTAACTTTTAAAAAAATTTAATTAACTTTTTTTTTTGTTTTTAATATGAAATGATAGTTTACGCAATAATCAATTTTCGATTAAAAGTATCCAGAAAAATTAATTTGAGACATAACGAGAAAAGTTTCTCTGGCAATTTTGTCGACCACATAATGGATAAATATTTTGAAAAATAATCGTCAATTTAAAATAAACAAGTTTTTTATAAGATATAAAATGGTGTGTGGGTAACTTTCGAATTTCAAATTCTGGATTAACACAAATTCAGCCACTTTATTTTTTGGAGGGCAATGAACATACCTGATAGGAATAGGCAACCAGAAGTGTCCACTTCATTGGTTTCCAGAAGACATTATATCAGAAAACCTTTCATTCAACGGTTTTTGTTGTTCAGTGGAACTGGGCCAATTTCTGTTTAGCACAAATTCGGCTACTATCATTTGCGGATGGCATTGAAGACTTTAAGTCAATGTCAAGAAAACCTTTCGGCTACTATACTTTTGGATGGAAATGAACATATCTGATAGGAATATGCATTCAGGAGAGCCAACTGTATTTGTTTCTGGAACACTTTATGTCAGAAAATTCTTCATTGAACAGTTTTTGTATTCCAATTGAAATGGGCCGATTCCACTAGGGCTGAACAAATTCAGGCATTACGTTTTTCAGATGGCAATGAACAAACCTGGTTGGAATATGCAATTAGAAGTGCCAACTTCGTTTGTTTCTAAATTGAACCAATTCTGGATTAACACAAATTCAGCTATGCTAGCGCCCTCGCTTCTGCTCTTATATTAGTCGTAAGCTGTTGGATGGCTCTTGGCTTATTGGCATACACCTTACCCTTTAGGTTGCCCCAAAGAAAAAAACCGGGCCGTTAAATCGTGCCAATGCACCAGATAAAATGAGAAAAACGAAATATTATTCGATCGTCAAAAATTTCGCGCAGGAGAGCCATAGTTGGGTGAGCTGTGTGAGCTGTGGCTCCGTCTTGTTGAAACCACGATTCTGGATTGTTCTCTACTTCTGGCCATAAATTTTAATCATTGCCCGGTATTGAATGCCATTCACATTAACAATAACTGGTTCGTCGTTTTCGAAAATTATTCTTGGATTTGGTGCCCCATATTCTGCAGCTTGCAAGTTGGTTTATTCACGTGACCATTGAGGTGAAAATGGGCCTCATCGTTTATTATGAGTTTGTCAATATACTCGTTGTCTTCTAGGCGACTATATTGAATGCGTATTTGAGCATCATTTGGTTTTAACTCGTGAACCAATTGAACCTTACACGGGAAAAGGTAATTTATGTTAGTTTCTTTGCAAAGACCGCCTAAACATCACCAACTGCTGAGAACGTCGCCTGGGAAGTTCGGGGTTTTCCCCCAATACTTGCTTGCACCCGAGTAATGTTCACAGTATTTTGAACTGCACGAGGTGTTCCAACACGCGGAAGATCACAGACAGCATTGTAATATTCCTTGCTGATCAGGGGAGGCCCAGGCCGCTCTTTGTACACTGCATAGTTTGTTTTGTTATTTGTTAGTCTTGAAGGGCTTGCTTTCCTTATTACATTCCAGGTAGCAATTCTTAAATAGTGTTTCATTATTTTATCTTGTTAAGTTTGTGTTAATAAAATTAAGGTAGTCTATGACTAACTGAGTTCTACTTATCGCATCCGTTATCTTGTTATCTTGGCTCATCGATTTATTTTCCAGTGTTAATAATTTAAGTTAATTTAGTTAATAATAATTTTTGGTCCTGCGCAGCCAGATGTTGATCGTGATTGATTGTTGGTGTGATAGCTTTTAGCTTCTGAACTATTTCTTGTAAGACAAGGTTTTCCTGACTCAGTGCTGTTTTGATATTTTCGTTCTGTTTAGCTATTTGTACATATATGTTGTGCTTTTTTACTTTGCCGTTATTTAGAAGGATTTGTAGGAACTCTACCCAAAGAGTTTCTTCTTAGGTTGAGAACTCACACTTGTTTGATTTTTCCTGTTGTCTCTCATTATTTGCGTCTTAGTCGTTCTGCGAACTTCTTAGTTTATTCTTACTATTGTTGCAGTCTTTTGCTGGATGTTTATCAGCACACTTTATGCATATGGGCCCCTATTATAATATTTGCGTGAGTATGCGCCTGACAGTTGTAGCATTGTGGCCTTCTACCATTGTTATTTTTTAATATCTCAATCTTATCTTTCAAATTAAGGATTACTTTGATTCCATATAGGCTGCCAATGCTCTTAGCGTTTTCAAATGTTAGCTTAAGCCGGGGAAGGCCAACTTTAATTGTTTCTTATTCATCCTTGGCATTTTAGCCACCTTTTTCTTAGTTGTTCACAACAATTACGATTTTGATTTCTAGCTGGTTAAATTCATCAATTATTAATTTTGTCATATATGATGTAGCTGACCACCCCATTTGCAGTAAATAAATCCTACACCACCAGCAATTATGGTTTGAACTGCTTGACCACCATTCTTGCTCAACATATTTACCCAAGTGGTTTTTTGTTCCCTATGCTAAAGGTTGTTCTCGAAGTGCAGAAATTTTCATCGAATGAGGAGGCCATCACCTTCGTAAACAGCTATTTTGCAGAGAAAGACGCCGAGTACTATTTGGACGGGTTGAAGAGATGGGAGCATCGATGCGGGAGGACCTAATATCACCAAACTCTCATTAATATTTTTCTCCGCTAGTTACCCCATTTACTTTGTCCTTTAGTTTTCGATCTTGTAAATTGACATATTTTTTGGTATGCGCAGATGGATGAGCGTAAGCCTGGCAATATAGATTTGCAGCTCACTTTAGGGCGAACATGATTTAACTGAACTATTACGGATGCATTTCTCAATGACGAATCCATAATGTAGAGACGTCAATTGAGGCGCGTCAATATATATCTATTCGAGATCTCTGCCTTAACATTGAACTGATATTGTTTCGATGTCAATGGTCACCATTCGTGCGCCTGAATGTCAGTGAACACGACAGCAAAAATTGTCGATTTTTAATCACCGAGATCGAAATCAAATGTAAAGGGTAAATGGGGTAACCAGGCAACTTAAAAATCATCTATAAGATGAACTCATAAAACATAAAGAGATTTGGGCTCGCTTTAAGATGAAACATTTGTCCTGATTGGTGTCGATTGTCTCGAACTCTAGAGGTGTATGCGGTAATCCTGACTGATTAACTGATTAACATATTCGCTAAAATAGTGGTCATCAATGTTTCAAGGCACCAAATTTAATTCACATTGGTTATCAAAGAACGAGAATTTACATTCGGCGTGAATACATGCTCAGCCTTGACAACATCATTATTATCGTGCACGGTTAGTATGATGAACGCACTTTAAATTCCGCCACAAGTACAAACCAATCACAACCTTGATCGGTGATGAAAATAAATGCATCTAGTTTCCATCGCCTGTATGCCGATTTAACCTAGCATCCATTTTCACCATCCTATTCGGCCTCATCCCTAGTGTACCTGGTTCTCATTTACCATATATACCGAAGGAATACATCAACTACCTGAAAGAAATATTGGTCAGCTTCATATGAGTATTATTTAGTTTGGCCAAAAATATCAGTATATGTCAACAAAATCTGTTTCGATTTGCTTTGTATATTTATTGGTAAAGAATTACCTGAGTTCTGCTCAGTTAATCAAACTGATCGTTACCAAAACATTTTCAAAAATTTATGTTTTACTCCAAATTTAATTGGCGAAATGGCGGAATTTAGTCCAGCACAGTGTTGTGCAGCATTGTCTACGGGCTTCGTCCTCAATCCATATACATATTTTTTTCGTGAATTGTGATCACAAAACCGAATTAGCTAAAAACTGCTATTCCTTGTATGTTCAGATATTTTAGCAAAATCTCGAAAACAAATCGGAACGACATACATTCGTGCTAAAAAGTAGAAAATTAATGTGACCGGGAAATGGAATACGTCTGAATCGGAATAAAGAAAGAATCGGATAACATATCAAATATGGCACAGTGGTTAAAGCTTTGGCGTTTGCTTGGGAGGTACCGGGTTCGAATCCCGATAGACTACGATCTGTGATGAAAAGGAACACAACTAAGACACTCTGTCGGAGTGCAGAACTCATGAGCCGATCCATCTTCCATGCCAGTACTATAGGCTGCCATGGAGCAATGCAATTTGCAGATGGTTCTACAAAAATCGAACTTATAACCGTACGTCCTCGCTGTGAGAGCCTCGGCCCTAGAACAGTTTGTAAAGATAATAAAAAAAACTTGACAAATGTGTAAGGTTCTAAAAAAATATATTGTGCACAACCACATCGTGTGACCGCCATCCTTGTATACCACCGTGTTCCACAAGGAATGAGCGATAAATTTAGAGATGAAAACGGAGGGTATGTGGGCTGGACATGTATAAATGATAGACGGCAAATGGCATTCGTTTCAGGCTGCATTTAGCCAAATACAGTGTTATGATTATCTTCGAAACCTGCGACAGACATTAAAATCGATATTTTACTTGGTCTGCTTAAGGATCGATTCAAACCAGAATTTAAATTAATATTTTCAATAGAGGAACGTTGCATGGAAACAATTTCTTTGATGAGCTTTTATATTTCGGATTGATTGTTGAAGTTTACCAAGGGGATCACACATCGACGCCTGCGGAATATCAATATACTACAGATAACGGATTAGGAAATGTTAGAGGATATCGTTGAGCACCTCAGATAAAAACTACGGGAGAAATAAGTGACCGTCATTGAACCCACTCCAATGAGTACGTGAAAACTTATATTAGACGAAATTTAGTCGAAGTATTGAAAGTATTCAAACTATTACGGTAAGTGTTGTAGAGGACACGGATTTCAAATCCCTCCGGCCAGTTAATAGAACAAATGCTTTGAATAAATTTTTACGATAGCCTCGATGCTCTCCATAAAAGTATTTCGCTCGATAAACTTTTAGTCACATCAAAGTTCTAGATTCTAGTTTCTGGCAGGTGCAAAATAGGTAAAAAATAAAAATAAAAATTTTATATACGCTGTTGTGGAATGGAGATTTCAAAAGGTGTCGAGTACAGGTGCTCGATATCAAAAGTAAATTGTTACTTGAAGGATTACATCCTGTAATTATAGTATATGATCGATGGCTTTTGGGTGACTATCTGACCGATACTATACATAGTATTTTTGTTCTTTCAAGAACTGGATACAATCCGTATTCCAGTTGTTTGTATTCTTCAATCAATATCGTTATCTTGGCGTTGGAATAATGAACACAGATACTAATGATTGGTTCGGTCATGATTTGATCAGAAGTTAGCAGCATTCCCGTATCCATAATCAAATTCGGATTTATAGGGTGTCTCAGCAAAAGCGCCGGATTTAAATTTGCCGCTATTTTGGTAATACGAGTTGTACGATGATGTTTTTTGACAGTTGTCACGTACAGACCACGCGATTTAAGCATATGGAGAAGTTTTCAAACCAACAACGTTTAATTATTACAAAAATGGTGAAAGTTGTTCGCATAAATGTGGCTGTATTTCACCAATAACGCGTTTTATTTCCTCTTTAAGATGTTCAACTGTTTCAGGCTTATTTGCATACACCTTTTCCTTCAGATACCCTCAAAGAAAAAGTCCATCGGTGGTAGATCGCACGATCCTGGTGACCAATGTTAATCGCCAAATCGAGAAATGACACGGCCTGGAAACTAAGTCTACAGTAACACCATTGTCTCACGTGCTATGTGGGGTCACAAAAACTCCGTTAACATTTCGCGATACCGCACTCTCAAGTTCCTGGATTCTCGGCCACAGATTCCCTTACTGTGGCTATATTTTCGAGTAACCGACAAGGACGATGACGAACAATGATCTTCTGATCCATCAGCGTAAATTTGGTCTCAAATTTTGTAATTAAACGCCTCACTGTCGATTCATTTGGCGCATTATTGCGTACAAAAACTTGACGAAATTGGCGAACTGTTTTCGCAAAACTCACCATTTTTGTAATGTGTTTTTACAATAATTAAACGTTGTTGGTTTGAATACTGCTCCATATTCTTAAATCGTGTGGTCTGTACGTGACAACTGTCAAAAAAAATTACCGTACAACTCATATTAACAAAATGGCGGCAAATTTAAATTCAGCGCTCTTGCCAAGACACCCTATATACTCGTATCAGAAAAGAAAATTTGTTGACCTACACCGAAGATGAAAGCAGGCCAAATTTACCTAACCTGACCTCTTATGACAGTCGATTGTCAATTTGTTTTGACATATATCCGTTTCGTTAGATAAAAAACGTTTTTTTTTTTAATTTATCATGCTGCCATCTTTCTAACGTTGTCCGAAGTAGTGACATGTTGAAAATTATTAGAGTAATTTCCTTAGTGTTAGTTATTTGGGTAAAATAGAAATGTTATGTGGCGTCGGAGTTTGTCAATGATAAAAAAAAATATTTGGAATCTCTTTCATTTTTTTAAACGTACAATCTCACCTATTTTTTTTTGCAAACATTGAATTTCAAATTCCAAAATATTGGACAATTTCATTTTGCACAACTTATTACTATAAGATAGCGACCAAGCTTTTCGGAAAAAAGTTTGCTGCAATTACAAATTTCAGTAATTCCCAATTATTTATTTCGCGCTCCCAAAAATTTCTTCTGGCATCAGAAAGTGGTTATTTATCTTGATTTTTATAAATTAAAACACAGAGCTAACATGAGCTTACATGTGCAAGCCTTGAGGATGTTTAAAAATTCAAAGTTATACGAAACACAATTTCTTGCAAAAATCAGGCAGAAAAGCGTTACATATTAATTCCCGGCAAACTTATTCGGAGCAAGCAATATTTTACATATTTTACATTGTCTACATGCTCTACCAATTATCGACATTTTATATGTAAAAATCAATTATCTACGATATTTTCGACACCAATATGTAAAGAATTATAGGATACACGAAGACGATCAACACTGGTCCAGCATGTCAAAATTTTATTTAAAATTCATTTTAGAAGCGTCCCCTCCCCCCTCACCTATCCTAAAATCTTAAATGGGCGAGTTCCATCTATCACCATTTTAGGTATTAAAAATTCCCTTTACCCCGAGTACATCGAACTATAAATTTACCGTTTTTAATTAATATTTGAGTTTCAAACAATTGTGAAAAATTATTAGAAATATTGAATTTTACAAATTAGCTTTAGAGCTTTTACAAATTGTTACAGAATTAGAAATTGAATTTCATAGAATGATATACTAGATCTAATTAATTTCGAAGCTTTTCTTACAATTTTCCTCACACCTAAGCAATTAGTTTTGATTTACACTTTGTACCGAAACAAAAATCAATTCTCATTTTATCTTCAAAAAAGCTCTTCTACAGAAATGAATTATTTTTGTGATGTTCCTCCTTTTCTCATTCCGTACGCCGATAGCGTGCTGTACAGACTTTGCGTGTGTATTCGACGAATGTATTAAAAAGGAAATGTTAAATATTATTCTTTTGTTTCCAATTTTTGCTTAAAGCCATCGACTAAATAAAAACAAACCAAAAATTTAATTTATGTCCTTGTTGTTGTGTCTTACATGGTATCGTTTTCTTGGTATGTCTATGTATGTATGTTGGTACATAAGCATTTTTCTTTTATTTGGAAAAAATTTTCATTTCGTTTAGTTAATGAGGATACACAAGAAAAACAAAACAAAAAAAAATTGTAATATTTTAATTCTCTTAAGAGTGTTGTCCTTAAGAGATCTTAAAGGAAATGAAGAAATTTTATGTTATCATTACTTAGAAAGAATTAGATAATTTATTAGGGTTTTCAAGTTTGCTTTTTTTTGGGAATTAATCTTAAAGTGGTATATATTATGTATAGATGTATGTATGTCAGGGGTACATCTAATTTATTTAAAGTTTTGAAAAATAAAATATCAAGATGAAGTGTACTGTTAACATGTTTTTCAAGTATGCTAAATTTTGTTTGATATGGGTCAAGATAAAAGTGATTGCGATAATAGACCTTTCGTGAAAACGTATCTTTATTTTAATTAGTCGAAAGTTGTAGTAGAGCGATAATATTTCGAAAACATGTAACTGTAGTTGTCCTTGATAGAATCTAATACAGTACACGTATTTTGTGTTAAGCCCTATGGATTGAAAATATGCCTTAAACATTTTCATGGAATGATGTTTGCTTTCTTGTAATTCTCTTTAACGCAGTTTTTTCTTGGAATATGCACTTTAATTAGTTATAAAAAAAATAATTTTAATTTTAATTTTTTTAACTGATTTTCTTATACTAATTAACATAACAACTAACTTACTAAAATATGCCCACTCATCGATATTTCCGAAATGGAGTAGTTAACACGCGCTTATGACAAAATTGCAATGCAGTTGCTTGATAACATGATATTCTTATTTATATGAACCATATCTGTGACATGTGTTAACTCTTCCCATGACTTGGGACATCAGATGGTCAGGTGTTTCATAGAATTTCCTCTTTGAGTATACTGGAGTCGTTGTCTATTGCCTCTCTAGATTTTAACAAGTCTGGCTTATTGGTTTCTTGTTGATCTTGTTTTTGCGTCGTATTTTCGATCGAATTTTGGACCTCTAGATCCAGGCTCGTGATGGTTGTCGTTGTACTGTTGATTCTCAATGTTTTACTTCGTGTTTCGTTTACGATGAAGAAAGCGACTAAAATGATGATTATTAAGGAGAAAATGGCTCGCCTAACCTCGTGCCATTAAGAGACTGCGTTTCATTTTCCATGTTTATGTCACCATCAAACTGGTTGAATTCTATCGTTGGTATATGTTGATTGTTGGTTTGATGACATTTCGCAGGGCGGCGGAATTTCGGAATTTTATTTTTAAATATTCCAAAATCCTCGTGATCGCGATTTCTCGCAATCCATTTCCAAGTGGTACCAATGAAGTCTAAATATCGTTTACTCTTGTGATTCTGGGGCTTTATACGATCTAGTAACATTTGTAGCTGGGAGACTTCGATGTTTCGTCGTAATTTCTTCATTCAGTATCGTTCGTATTCTGTCTATAAAATTTTGATGGTTATCTAGTTCTATCACATGAATCAGCTTAAAGTTTCCTTGTTGAATTTTCGCCCTGCCAGTACTAATAGAGACGATTTGGTAGTTTGTATAGTCTAATATTTGAACCTCGGTTAACACGTTTCTTGAATCGTATCTGTAATAAAGATGGGTTTATGATTTAATATTGCTTTTGTGAACTATCTTTCTTGATTCAGTTAGAATGGTTTTCTAATCTGGTGGTTTCTAATTGACTTGCGTTTTTTATTATGACGTCTTAAATCTTGTTTCTGTTTCTTTAATCCTTTCTGTGCTATCAATGCGAGCTTGCTCGAACTTCTCAGGGCTGATATTAGGAGTTATACCATAAAATACGTGTACAGGATTTTCATTTGTGGCTGAATGTATCGAATGATTATATTCGTTAACAGATCTTTCAAGCAATTTCTCGAATGAACCGCGAGGGCCGAGTGAAATATTTCGATTTGCCTGTTCATCTCGCTCTTATATGATGTGATTATAAATTCTCTGATTTTCGATGCATCTTCCATCATTGTGTTATGGTAGCTGAACTAAGAGATGGTTCTTCGTCGATTACAACGATTTCCGGAGCACTAAAGAAAAACAGGATATCTCTAAGAAGCTGTTTAATATCTTGGATTGCCCTAGATTTTAGTGATTTACAAACAGTTAATTTACGGTTAGGATGAAGAACTATTACTTCCCATAAGTTAAAACCGTATTTTGTAGTTTCGAAAATGGATCAGAAATATTTCTTTGACCCTTCCCATTATCAGTTGTACCGCTTGAATATGTTTATGATGTCCGTCTTGGTGAAATCAGGTTGAGTGATTGATTATATGTCTTGAGTAATTATCAAATGGATTTACTGTTTGATATGAGCTTTCCTCGCCAATTTTTAAAATAACTTCATTCCTAAAAACGTTTAGCGGAGCTTCCAACTGTAAGAATCAAGTTGTGTGATGAGCTGTCATCACTATGCTGTGTGGATAGCGAATTTATAGGAGTTCTAGATAAAGCATCCGCTACGACATTCGTTTTCCCCGGTTTATGTTTTATTTCATAATTATATTCTTCGAGGATGGCAATTCCACCTTTTCATCTTTGAATTATTGTTTTTATTGCTAAGTGCATAAGTTAGAGGTTGATGGTCGATGAATATCTTGACTTTTCTGGATACAAGAAACTTCGTAATAATTTTCCTCAGTTTTGTCAAAATTTCTTGAGAGAAATGTAATTGGCCTGCCATCTTGAGCCAATACTGCACCAAGTTCAAAATTGGATGCATCCGTGGTTAGTTCGAATTTTTTCTTGAAGTTCGGAAATTTAAGTAGACCTTCATTGGAAGTAAGTGAGTTTTTGATCTTTTCGAATGCCGTTATTGCTGTACTATCTAATTCCACGGCTTTTGTCTTTGAGATGGTTTTGAACACATGTCCATCCTCTCCTCTTAAGAAAGAAGTCAATGGCTTTGCTAATTTTGCATAATCCCTAATGAATCTGCGATAAAAACCTACCTATTCTTATTTTATTTTCGTTTGTCTTTATACCTTCTTTGGATATAGTAAATCCCAAGAATTCCACCTCGTCCTTCAAAAACTCGCATTTGTCTAACTGAATTTTTTATTTGGAAATTTTCAAAGAAAGTGGATTTAGCCCCTGAACGGTGGTCGTCCATCGGCCTCGAATAATCGTTCAATCGGCTGAATGTTGCTGAAATATTTTTTATCATTCGATGTGTTTTGGGGAACTTGGAATGTGACCCAGCCATCTGATTCATTTGGATTTATTGAATCATATCACGGTTCATACGAATGACCTTCCTATCAAATGTAGATAACATTCCATAGTCGCCACAGGTCAGGGTGCAACTCTCGTTTCCAAAAGTCATTACAAGTATAATGGCCTTGATTGAGCGTAGAAAATTCGATCTTCGGTAGAAAATCGGGCCTTAAAAATGTGTCTGCTTGCCTTCGGTCAAGAAGAACGACGTTATCTGCATATTCAAGAATATATCCTGATTCAGTCGTTTCGAATTCGATTCAGACCCCGAGCTTCTTAGTGTACACTAAGAAACGAATTATGCTTGTATATTTCTAGGCAAAATAAGCGCGGCCTAGATGTCCCCGCGATTGGTACTGTCATATGCCTGCTGCAACTCTATATATAGATATTGCATTCCCAACATTTTTCCACAATCAATCTGATGGTGAAGCACTGGTCAGTGGTTATTCAGTTGGAGTAAAACCAACTCTGATAATCGCCGACATTAACCAACACTTTGTAGGCCGTGTCCAATAAAGCTGTTCTGTGCAGCGGACATCTGAGCTCGGTCTTCCAACTCTTGATAAACTTTTCATGGTTCTAAATAGAGTGCCTCCATGTTAAATTTGATGTCCACATTATTTCGTGAATTCTTCTGATATATTTTATGCAAACCTATCGATTATTGTATAAAAGTCGGCCACGATAACTTTAATATCATTGTGAGGGATGTTATTGATGACCTCGTCCAACTCGACAAAGAATATATCTATGACGTCAACTGATACATTTTCGGTGTTAGGGCATGCACATTAACGATCGAGTAAATTTCATAGTATGGAGTTTGACTGAGCTTATCCGCATTTTAATAGAACGAAAGTCGAGAACGCGTTGCTTCACGTGCCGATGGATGAGAAAGCCAACTCCACGTTCTCCTAATATCTGATAACCGTTGTATTAGTGAGTGTGACCATTGTGGATTCCACTTCAAGACCATCGAAATTCTTTTAGTGCGAGCATATATAATTTGTAAATCTCTGTCTGATCCAACCACGGCGTTTGTGGTTCCATCTGCAGTTTCTAAATGGGTATTTTGTTTTTTCAATGGGTCTCTTACCTTATGTGCTCTAACACTAGCGCCACTGTCTAATAATCTAAATTTTAAATTGTCCTGAATAATGAGTTTTGTATTGGACCGCAGGCCGTTAGGGTTGTAGCATTTAACAATTTTCGAATATTTCTTTACACGTTTCGGTCATTGGTTTTGTCATCACAATTAGTCCCGCAATTGATTCACCAGTGGGTGTGGCGTTTGGTTTTCCATGTCCCAGGGGTATTTTGTGTTTACAGGTAAAACTATCGTTCACATATGCATTCGCTAAGCCACAAGTTTCGCAAAAATTATGTGTCTTTTCCATTTTACATGCCGAAATCTGTGACTGCGATATTGCAACTCCAACATATAAAAAAAAAATTATTGACAGTTCATTATTTTGTTCTTGTTTTATTCTTGTTCTCGGCGTTGTCTTTCACCTACCTTTATGCTACTAAAACGTTTCACTAGCGCTTCCTTCTGCTGTTGAAAGTGATACTCATTTGGTTGGATCGGTGAAATTCCGGGACCTCCTCTAAAGACTCCACTTCCAAATCGCTTTCCGTCCCACTCAACGCATGATACTAATCTGACCCTTTTACTAAATTTTTACGTAAATGGTTTTCAGAACTCATGTATTTGTAAGTTTTCTAAGTTCACCTCTGGTGTCGAATTATCTGTGCAGGTTTAGATCTGTTTAGTTCTGGTTTAGTTCTTTCTTGTTTTCGATTTTTTTAACATCACGACGTTCTATCTCTACAATTAGAAATCGGATTAAACAGTTTTATTTTCTTCAGTTTGAGACTATGTCGACCTGAACTAAAGCATTCTACAGATATGCTGTCCGCTGATTAATCACATTTAACTTCAGTTCGGAGAATCCTTTTATATGAGAGACATCATCGGTTTCAGGCTTACATTTGGATTCTTCTTTTGTATAAATTCATGGAAATTTTTCTCTATGCTGGGCCTAATTATTGCTCAAACTTGATATTCCAGGTTTCCATAATAAATTCGTAAGATTATCATAAAAATTGGTGAGGAAAGGTTTTTATAAAAAATTGTTGGAGGAGCTTTTTTGAGTACCTGCAACCGACATTCGGTTCGATGGGTCCTGATTTAGGGAAAATTAATTTTGGTGGTCATCCGATGAGAGCGGTTTCCGTTATTTAATTGGTTTGATACGCACGACTTTATTGATAATTGGTAAAGAGGAGTTTTAAACGCCAGGAAACGATTTAAGGAGTCCTTCCGTAGAAGGACCCCTGAAATGGGTTGTGATTAGACCTAAATTTGGGAAGATTCGTTTAGGAGGTCCTTTGGTAGAGTTAAATTATATTGGAAACAATATTTGGCCAGGGACGAACGCTCGAAACACCTCTGTTTCATTCCGCCTCAGAAACGCCGCCCTAGTTACTTGGAAACTAAAATTTGAAATTCTTTTTCCCACAAGAAAGATTATGCACTGCAAGGACCTACATGTTTCTAAATCATTCGTAAATTAATCGAAAAGATACGGGTAACTACAAACCCTTGCAGAAAAATCCTTCTATATGAGCGCCAGTCTACAGGCACGCATTGTTCCAGCTATGCTCGTAAGAGCAAGATGACAAGGACGAGGTGTAATACATCACACAAAAGCCAATCAACCGTCACCACAATATGTGACCTAGCAAAGGCAACGCGGCATGGTTTTACTGCCAAAACGATAACGGACAATAAATCAAGAAAAAAATTAAACGTGTACATGGCAATTCACTTAAATTCTGCTAGCTAATAATTGTTGGTATACAATTCACAATATATCATCTAACAGTTGAGGATACGGTAGAAACATGCTCCGACCCGGTAACGAACTTATCGTTAACCGACGAATAAATTGCACAATTTTACCACTAATGGCCATTTTGACCACTGAGATGCACCTGTATAATACGACCAAGATGCTATTAACACACGAGCGTGTTACCTTCTTTGATCATACTACATCTCCGAATTTGATATTTTCTTGAAGTTCGTGCCATTTGTGACGCTGAAGGATATTATTTAAATATTCTAAGACGTACCTTTTCCAAAATGATTGGACTCTTTGTTGTATTGCTTGCCATGTGGATAAACGATTTTCTGGAAAGTTTATGCTTGGTCCAGGATTTGACGCTGCTGATGTATCAATTGGAAAATGTGCTGGAGTTAGTACTTCGTAGTCTTTATCGGTTGAAGAAGTGTACAATGGAAGCAAATTTAAAATATTTTCTATTTGACAAAGCAGGGTTAGCTTTGTGTAAATGCTTTTTGACCGATTTCACGGCCTCCCACAACCCACCAAAGTGAGAAGATATTGGTGGTATAAAGAGGCACCCGATGATATTTTAGGAGTTAAGGATGTAATCCTCTTTTGGCAATAAAAAGAGTTTTAATGCATCTAGAAAGCTTCACTGGTTATGTCGGTCATACTTTCTGTATGAATGCTTTAGACTGAATGGCACACCTTTGTTAAAATCAGGTTTTCTCTCCCCTTTCTCGCCGTTTAGTAAATTGGATACGCAAAATGAATACCGTTATTTTCGAATGGTCTTGTCAGAGTGACCCTACCGACTGATAAATTTTCCAATATTTGTTTAGTGGTTTTAGCTGCATATCTCGTACAAATAACGCATCCTTTCAAGATACTTCAAACTCTACTTCTTCCGTTACTCACCCAATGTTGCTGTCTTATATAACTGGATCAGCGTGAAGTTGTGATATATGAACATCACATACGACTCTGGTTGTAAATATGTGGTTCTGGGATAAAATTACAGGATGTTTATAGTCAAAGTTATAATTCTAATTTTACAATCGACCACCAACTAGCGAGGAATACCATCCTCATCTACAAATGGAGCTAATGGTAAAAGCCCGAGTTATTAGTTACAGTTTTGTAAGTGCTGTATATTTTGAATGTCTCCATAAAACGACCTTCGTTTTACCCAATTGATGCATTTCAGTTTAGCATTTATGATCTCCGGCGCTGTCAGCTGCGTTTTTAACTTCATCTTCAACTTCAAGTATACCACTGAAAGTGGAAGTCCCGCTTTGTCTCCGAACAGTCTCCGAATCAGTTCATGCCAAATTTCTTACATTTGTTTTCAAAGCTTCTCTAACCGCGGACATTAACTTCACAACTAGATGAGCTGCAAATAGATCTAAACGAAGCAAATAAATCTTTTTGATTCGGACTACTTTCGTCTTGAATGTCAATATTTGAGTGGTATTACTTCCGTCATCATGAACCGTTCTACTATACATCACTCAACAGTAGACAAGTTCACTAGCATCTGAAAACACGAGTATTTGTACTTCGTTATGATAGTTCGGTTTCGGATTCTGCTGTACTCGTCTTCAAATTCTCGTGGCAATTGGTCATTTCAGTCTATTTTTTTTTTTTGCTAAGCAGCTCCAACCGAAATTAGAAACAAGCAAATTTCCAAAAAACAAGCTGCAGAAAGGGGAAAAGTTTCCCGTTTTTCCCCGTTTAGGGGTAAAGTTTCGGAAGGTCATACCTGGTCCTGATACCATATTAACCACAAGTGAGGAAAGTGCTATTGCCGAATGGCCCATTATCTGCCAGAAGAAAGGCTTTCCTAAACGTAAAGAGGATGTATTGGAAACTGTTAGAGAATTTATTGAGGCTGACAAAAGACCAACGCCATTTAGAAACAATACACCAGGAAAGGGTTGGTTTATAACAGTATTCTACGATGAAATCCTAATGTAGCCATTAGAGTACCAGATCCGGTCACTGCAGCGAGTTCCAAAGTAAAGTGGAACCGATATTAAAAGATGGTTTGATTTCATAACCCTATATCTGAAGGTGTCGGACAATTTGGGTATATTAGAGTTTCCAGGTCGTATTTCTGGTTTTGTCCTAAAACCCGTTCTGTTCTTGCGGCTAAAGGTGCGAGAATCATATACGAAATTAACCGTGGAGTTGTTACATCGAATCTTGCAGTTATGAGCACATTCAGTGCCAGAGGCCAAACTGTACTGTCGTTAGTGATATATCCATATAAAAGAGTGCCGGAAGAGATTCGAAAGTCGATTCCTAAAAGCTCAGTCTTATTTATTTCAGACAGCGGATGAATATATTTCAAAGCTTTTCCACCCGTTCCTGGTAAAGAATAATACAACATTTCTAATCATTTATTTTGTAGATGGCCGTAGCACCCATATAACCCTAAAAGTAAGCGAGTTATGTGTGCGACTTGGAATAATTATTATTGCATTGTACCCTAATGCCACACGAATATTGCAGCCATGTGATTACGCTGCATTCAAACCACTAAAAAATTGTTAGGCCAAAATTTTTTTTCAGAAAATCTAGGCGCCTTTTTAACTAGAGAGCATTTTGCTGCTTGGCTATTGAAAGCATTTGTTGGATGCATTACACTGCAGATGATAGAAAATGGATTTAAAGCGTGCGTCCTATACCCGTGGAGACAAATACGGCCCCACTGAATGAACTGTGAAAGTTTCTCTTAACATTTCACACTTTGCGGAAATTATTGGGCAGTCAAAAATTACGCTATTTGATGACATTTTAAGAACCCCATTTAGTTTGGAAAAGTATGACGAAAATTTCAAATTATTATTCAAACTATATGCAACAATTTCCGATCGATGTACTTAGCGGAAGCCAAGAAATTGATGTTTCCCAAACAGATAGTTGTATGGTGATGGTGATATAATACACCCAGTAGATGATTTGATTGGAGTAACATTAACGATATCTGACTAGTCAAACATTTTCCACGGAAAATAATCCAATAATATCCATGGAAGACTATTTAGATTGGCCAGAAACGCCAGTTAAAACTGGAAACCAGAATGATAAACCGTCGGCTAAACCAAAAAAACCATTTGTATTAACATTTCCAATATGTATCGTAGCAGAAAGGAACCGAAAAATTGAACAACAAAAATTGTTGCACGGAAAGGAAACACGGAAATTTGCCAAACTTGAAAAACCAAAAAAAAAGAGAAGAAATCGAATTGAAAGCTTTAAGAAAGCGACAAAATCAAATTAAACACGCAATTAAAATATTGTCCGAAATAAATAAAGGAAACCACATTTCTCCAGATAATGTCCTAATTACAAATACGGAATATAATGGTTAGCTTAAAATGAAGTCATAATTGTATCTAATAACTTTTCATTTCAGCGGTACCTGTTGGTTATGAACTTAGTCCAGAGAAAACAAAAACAATTAATACAGAAGGTGATACGACAGATTCAATGTTGTTTGAAGCTTTAACTGGTGACATCGGCAGTAATAAAATAGCCAAGGGCCAAATGTGTTACCACTGTACATATTCTTTGAGCAAGAAACCGCAGAACTTCGACGATATAGGGATAAAATGTTCCAAATGCTTAAGAGAGTACCACATAAAATGCCTGAAGTCACTAGATTGGCCAATCCTGCCATTGTTTCTGTGTGTGGAGTGGAATTTCGAAACCCGATTAGAGAAAGACTGATTAAAGTCATTCTAATTATTTTCTAAGCATTTAGTATAAACTTCAGTGATACTGGTAGACCACTGAAACAAAAAGGAGTGTCCCAAGCAAGTTATACGATTTTCTAATGGATCTGGCAGGTTGCTCCATGAAATTTAAGAATAGGGTTTTTTCACTGAAATCACTGAAGTCATAAATGCTTAGAAGTTAATTAGAATGACTTTGGAACCTACCTAAGACCCAACTAAAATATCACACTTTTAAAACCAATGGAACATCTTGTCAGACCCATTAGAAAATCATATAACTTGCTTGGGACATTCCATTTTGTTTCAGTAGTCCACCTGTATCACTGAAGTTCGTGCTAAATGCTGGAACAGTTTAACCTCAGCTTATGCTGAAGGCCAAACTGGATCATATAATTTTTACCAAAGCTCGTATTTACACCCCATGCGGCTTAGGCACCCGCAGCTCAGTCAAGTAGAGGTCATTGGTTGTGGGTGATGGAGTGCACGAACAGTGTTCTAGATTACCGCACGTAAAAGAAAAAAGATGAGACGGTCTAGACTATGCCGTCAAAATAATGAGTTTAAATTAAGTGAATTTGGGCATCGGACCCAAATTAGCGAGATTCATACCTCACATGGCTGGCATGCCCACCGTGGTTGTTTTAATTAAAAAAAATTTAGGGTAACATCATAACCCAAAGTTAGGCATAAAAAAGAGATTTAAATATTTTGGCCTAGGGCCTTAATAGTTAGTTAGTGGTTTTTATTTGGTAAAGAGTTCCAGCTGAAAGAAAACCGCATGCTGACGCACTGGCGAGATTTCCACATCTTATGAAGCAGCTGGTGGACCCTTTTTCCAAATGGGCCCATTTAGTTTGTAGGCCGATTATATTTTTTTTATAACCATACTTACCAGATCAGGTTTTTCCCCTCGAACCACCAAAAAAACTGAATAATGTGAACTGTGATAATGTGAACATGAAGGCCCTTTTTCCCCCAAAAAAAGACTTCTTCGAACACCGAAAGCCGAACACAATGTACATCAAACTTGAACCAGCTTCGTGTAGAAAATTTAAATATTACAAGTACAAGTGTAAATCAAGTGGGTAAAGTTCAACATAGTCCAAAGAAAACACCTATACAAGTGATTAAAAGTGCTTCTTCGACAGAATTAGTTATACCGCCGTTTAAAATTATAAATCAAAACAGCGAAGAAAAAATTAATTCATCAGCAAATGCAATGCTAAACGAAAACAATAAGAATGAACTCAGTGCGACGAACTCTAGTGACCGTGGTCGGTTTGAAAATAATCTAGTGCAAACGGGATTGGATAGGTATATCACTGTTCAATCTAAAAGAAAACGTAGCCCGAGATCTGCTCAGTTTGCTGGCAGGAGCAAAGTAACACGGATTAAACTTTATATTGCCCCGCTCAAAAGGGGTAATATAAACGAAACAAAGGTTCAAACCTTCGAAATCGATGGCTTCAGAGCCATAGTAAAACATTTTGACGAAGTTGGTAAAAAAATATTACATATACCAGCTAAAATGTCAAAAAGGGCTCACTGTTGTGTAATTCCTTTTAATTGAAAGCTGCGTAAATGTTAGCGACATACAAGCTGCACTTGCTGCGGAAGGTTTCAATGTCAAATCTATTGGTAATATAGTAAACCGTAAGAAGGTACCCCAACCAATGTTCCGTTTGGAACTAGAGCCAGAGGAAGAAAAGTCAAAAGGAGTTCACAAGATTTACAACCTAAAATATTTGCTACATCGTAAAATAGTAATTGAAGAACTTAGGAAGAGGTCAGGACCAGTTCAATGCATAAAGTGCCAAGAATAAGGACACACGAAAGCATACTGCACCTTAAATGATGTTTGTGTTATTTGTGGTGAACTTCACGACTCCAAACAGTGTGACAAATCTCGCAATGACCCATCTGTGAAACGTTGCAGTAACTGCGGTGAAAATCATACTGCAAATTACAGGGGATGTGCAGTGTATCTGGACTTAAAACGAAAAATAAACCCTAAAATGAGAGCTGAGCAACGAATGCTCAATATGCAATTTAATCAGAGGGCCATGTTACCAAAAAATACAATAGTCACCAAACCTGCGAGTGCAAACACACAAAATGATAACTTGGAGACGTTTGACAGTAGTTTTGCACAGCCAGGAGTTTCTTATGCAAACATCCTAAAAGGTAACGAACCGAAATCCAAAGTTCGTTTTAATGAAGAGGACCTAAATATTCATACCACGCTAAATAAATTAACCGAGACCATCCAAAGTTTCATGACGATGATGGAAAGGCAAATGAGCATGATGATGCAAAATGTGAATACGCGTATGCAAATAATCGTTAAAAATCAAAAATGACAGTTCTAAAAATAGCTATTTGGAATGCGAACGGGCTTCCGCAACATAAAGCTGAGGTACACACCTTTCTTATCGAACAAAATATAGACATCATGTTAATATCTGAAACACACTTCACCAAACACAATTTTTTAAATATTACCGGCTATTCCGTTTATGACACCAAACATCCGGATGGAAAAGCACACTGCGGCACCGCAGTCTTGATAAAAAGAAGGCTAAAGCACTACGAGCTCCAGAAATATGCTAAAGATCACATCCAAGCTACAACTATTTGTTTGGACGAATGGTCTGGGAAATTTGTAATATCGGCTGTTTACTGTCCACCGAAACATGCAATTAAAAAACAGCAATTTATTTAATCAGTTGGGAATCAAATTTCTAACAGGAGGTGATTACAACGCTAAACATGTGCAATGGGGTTCGAGGTTGACGTCACCCAAGGGCAAGCAACTCTACGAAGCAATAAACGAGAAAAACCTAGATTATTTATCATCTGGTCATCCCACTGGACATCCCAGGCCAATAGCCTACCGATAGAAAGAAAATTCCAGATTTAATAGATTTCTGTGTAATACGAGGAATAGCACGCACCAATGCTCAAGTCGTTGACTGTTATGATTTATCATCAGATCACTCACCAATAATCGTAACACTAAGTACGCAAGAATTAAAAACTGAACCACCCCAACGTTTAACAAACAAACGAACGAAATGGGTTCTGTATAGAAACATAGTAGACGTAAATTGTCATCTGGATGTCCCACTGCAAACACCAGAAGATATCGATGCCGCGATAGAAAACTTAAGGCAAATAATGGAAATGGCTGCAAAAAATGCTACTCCGGAGTGTAAAAATTCGGAAAAAAGTAGGAAGCTTTCAAGTAACATTCAAAAGTTATTGGCAGATAAGCGGGCGACTCGGCGGCTATGGCAGCTACACCAATCTCCATTTCATAAATGGAAATTAAATAGAGCTATTAAAGCTCTAAGAGAAGCAATACGGGAAGAACACAATCTTGGAATGCAGAATTACCTAAGTGAGCTCACAGCAACAGAGAAAACAGATTACTCACTGTGGAAGGCAGCAAGAAATTTAAGCTATCGAACCCACCGGTAAGGAAACCAGATGGTCATTGAGCCAGAAGTGATTTAGAAAAGGCTATCGCTTCCTCTAACCATCTACAAAAAGTATTCATTCCAAACGAAAAAAATAATGACTGCCTACTACCACAGTTTACGAGGGAGAAGTCGAACCCAAATGCAGTAAAATTTAAATGGAAATGCGTTAAAACGGTTATCAAAAACAGGATAAATCCTAAGAAAGCTCCAGGCCATGATCTAATAACTGAAAAAATGATCAAAGAATTACCCGATAGATGCATAAAATATATGACATATATATTAACGCGATTATGAGATGTGGTTACTTTCCCCAAAAATGGAAAATATCTCAAATTATCATGATTCCTAAGCCAGGTAAAGACGAAACCTTAGTCTCGTCGTACAGGCCAATAAGTCTACTTCCGATAACTTCAAAGCTTTTCGAAAAGATGCTACTAGAAGAACTAATCCCTATATTAACTGTAGGTCGCATTATACCAGATCACCAATTTGGATTTAGAGAGCAGCACGGCACAATAGAACAGGTGCATAGAATTGTAAACACAATTAAGCTCTCCTTAGAAGAAAAGAAATATTGCTCGGCAGTTTTCTTGGATATTGCGCAAGCTTTCGACAAAGTATGGCATGAAGGATTAAATTACAAAATGAAAACTCTTCTGCCTATCCAATTTCATGCAATTCTTGAAAACTACTTAGCCCAAAGGGTGTTCCAGGTGAAACAAAGTACGGCCACTACTGATTTAACCGAGATAAAGGCACGAGTACCGCAAGGTAGTGTATTGGGACCTGTGCTATACTTGTTGTTCACAGCTGACTTACCAATAACTGAAAACAAAATCACTTCAACTTGTGCTAATGACACAGCTATATTGTTTTCACACAAAAATCCTCATACAAACAGCATCGAGAGAATTACAAGAACATCTGCACAAAATAGAAGATTGTTAAAAACTTGGCGGATAAGGACGAATGAATGTAAATCAACACATGTAACATTCACCCTGAATAAACGCACATGTCCGGCAGTAAAATTAAACAATATCACAATTCCTCAGCAAACAAACGTCAAATATCTCGGTCTTCATCTCGATAGAAGATTGACATGGAAAAAGCACATTGAAACAAAACGTAATCAACTAAAAATAAAATTTTCTAAAATGTACTGGTTGATCGGAAGAAAATCGAAACTCTCTCTAAACTGCAAGGTTCTACTATACAAAGCGATCCTAATCCCCATATGGACATATGCACGGTTAGAAATTTTGGACTAAATTTTAATATTTTTTGTATTGTATATATGATTACACCAAAAAAATATTATATTTTAATATTTGCAATATATTAAAAATTTATATTTAATTCAGCTAATATTAAATTTAATATTTTAAACTATTACATGTGGTAACCCAAATTTCATTAAGAATAATACTAAATGTATTTAATTTAAATTGTTGAGAGTTTAGCTTTGAATATTAGCTTAACTTAAATTTAAAGATTTAATGATTTAAATTTAATTTTCTTAATTTTTAGATTTAATACCATACCGTATTAAAAATTAATACTAAAAATACTAAAATTCAGAAATTGTGATATTGAAATATAATATTAATTCCAATTACAAATAAATTCAAATTATATTTAAATTAAATAGTTTAAATATTAAATTCAAATAAATCTACTACTAAATTTTAATATATTATCATTATAACCTAATAGAGTATTATAATTATTATTAATACATTAGATTATTAAAATTTAATATAAATTTTTATTTTTAATAGTTCTGCCATTATTTAATTGTAAACATACTTACATCTTATTTATTATTATTCCCAAATGCTCCAAACGATTGGTATAAGAAAATATAAAAATATTAATTTTTAATAAAAAAATTATTGTTATTTATTAAACAAACTTCAATACAATTTTGAGTAAAACTAAAATTTTATATAATATAAAACGAATGGCATTAGTCTTAATTTACATTTCATATTTTTTAAACCAAATTAATCTTCTATTGCAGCATAATTCTTAATTCTAACATGAAATTAATAATTATACATAAATAAAATAATTAACATATAAATAGAATAATTGTTTAATTATATTGTTAGTACATTTTATATGGTAGTAATATATACTTATTATTATTAAATTCATAAGACTCGAAAGGCTTTTTATGTTTTATTTCTTTATAATTCAAAATTATTTCTGTTGTTTTACCTTCAATACAATAACAATTCAATAAATCATTAAATTTAACAGTAGTAAATTCTTTGCAAATGAAGTAAGGGTCTTGGTCAATACAACAAATCATTTGAATTTGAAGATATTTAGAATTCGATTTGTACAAAAAAAAAACACAGCTTTGTAATGAAAACCGTTAGAAAACTCAACAAAATTAGTCGAAAAAATTGTTTTTTTACAGTGGTCTTCAAAAAATGATTTTAAAAGAGTGGATTTCTCATGTGCCTCTACGACAAGCAAGGTTAGTTTTCCAAAAGTCGCAGTTTCGAGAAAATCCTTTTCATTCCATGCATTAAAAGACATTTGTTGGTGTCTTGTAGCCAATGTTTTACAAATATTTATATAATTGTTAATGCCGGAATTAAGTTTGGTGAAATACCTATGCTTAGATTCGTATCTACATGTAGACAAATTTATTAGAGGGCCCATCAATCGAATAACACGTGGGTAATGAAGCATTAAATGATGTTTAGGTAAAAGATGAGCTTTAAAATCATTTAGGATACAACGGCAATGCATTTCTATAAAATTGGTCAATTCAGGAAGTGATGATTTTGAAATTGTGGGAGCAAATATTATTTTCATTATATCCAACAACGATGTTACTCCAAACCATAGCTTAGGAAATTTATTCGAATATTCGTGGAAAATAAATGGGAAATGTAAAATTAGGCAATGATTCTGACTTGCAGTTAAACCTAAATTAGTAGGACTTTTTTCTAAGCTAATAGTTGATAACAACGATTTTCGATACAAATATCCAAACGAAAAAGATTGAATTTTGTTGTTGATTAAGTCAACCTTAGTAATTTTGCTGTCTACACACTTTTTCAAGAAAGCCCTCATAATAAAAGGTGCTGCACCCTCCAAAATATCATGCATAATATCAATACTTGGGTTTTTAAAAATGTCAAAATTTGTGAGATCATTAAAGATACAGTATCTTTTAATACCTTTCGATTCATTATAATCTAAGAATGTTCTTACTTTAGAATTTTCAAATAATTTATTGTATTGTGTCGAAGATCTTAAAAGATTTTTGTTTTCCTCTAAAGATAATTGCGTTTCGTCTCTATTCATTTCACAAATTCTGCAAAAATATGTACCACGAAAAGATTCTATAAATCCTAGTGCCGTGTTTGCACCTAGGTTATCATGACAAAGGCTGACTAAAGTTCCTTTAAATGTGACATTTTTAACACTAATTCCTACCTTTTCTAAGATTTTAATATCGTTGATGATAGGCTGGAGGACATTATTAAAATTACAACCTTCATTTCTTAGTTCATTGACAAAAAATAGGGCCAGTAAATGAATGTTTTCTAATCTAGAATTAAAATTAAAATCTTGATTTGCTAAAGTGAAATAAAATGCACCAATTTTATGAATCGTTGTTTTACTACCTAACGGGTTAACCACTTCGAAATCATCGTAAAAAATTTGCAATTGAATAGCTTTATGATTAAGAACAAAAAATTGATTAGTTTTAAAAGCCTCACCGCAACAAAAATTTTGTAAGATAGCGTCCTCGCAAATATGCTTATTATTAGTATATAAATTAAAAAAACATTCATTTGCGAAAATTGATTTTAAACTTTGCAATAAAGGAATATACTGGAATGTACATTGGACAAATAAATTTTTATAAAATTTGCTTTTAGTGTCAAATTTTTTTTCCCATCTACCACCTAAGTTAATTGGAACCGGACTCACGTAACTAAGTTCAGATTTTATTAGCTTTTGTCTTTTATAAGGTGTGCTAAACTTTTTGATAATATTAGAAAATGCTTGTTTACATGTTTGCAGATTATTAATTTGTTCCGCTCCTAATTCATTAACCGCTTGTATTTCCATAAACTGCTCAATACTAAAGAAAGCTTTATAAAAAAGTTCATTAACATTTAACAAAATTTTCGAAATATTGGTTTGAGAAATTCCCATTGAAGTTATGTCATTGCAGAATTTATTAACTGAATTATCAAAATTAACAAAACTATTGTAATCAGGTCTAATGTGATCATTATTTAAACAATTATCTTTGTTGTCAATAGTGCTTTCAAAGGAGCAAACATTTTGAACTATTGGCTCGATTATCTTATTAGCAACATCAGGTATTTTAATAAGATGGCATGCTAATGCATGTCGTCTTAAACCACTAAATGTGCAAAATTCGCGATTGCAATTTTTATTTGATATGCATTTTAATGAAATATTTTTTAAATTATCAAAAATATGATCACATTTTAAATGCGAAATCACGAACGAAATAGACGGAAAATTTCTTTGACACAAAAAGCAAAAGTAATCCATTTTAATTATTCTGGAACTTTTTTTCAAAGATTGAATTGATTTCGATTATTCGACTTGATTTGGTAATATTATTAGTTTTGTAAATGCATGTTGCCAAAAATTCAAAAAATACTTTAAGAGAGTAACTGTACTCAATATTAAAAACATAAAAATTTTTGAATAATAAATCAAAAGCTTGTATGAAGGTGTAACTGAAAGGTACACAAATCAATTTGTGATCCAGAACAATATAATACTGAGAAATAGCTTGCCTGTTAGCCCCTACAATTATTATATGGGGTTGTATCTCCGACAAATCGTAATTTTCTCTTGGGGTATTTATCTAAAACGAGAATATAAAGTTTATTAGTTATAAATCTAAATTAATTTGATCAGTTACCTACATTTTCAAATTTGATAAATTCTTTAACGGATTTCGAAAAATTAGCTCTTTTTTTCTTTCGATCTAGCGCCTTGCGCAGTAGATGGTAAAAGTTTAATTAAAATAATGAAAGGGTTGATTTCTGCGTTCCAATCTTTAAAAAATATTTTAGTTGAAAATAAATAAAATTAAGTGTACAATCTCTTTGGCTATTAAATTAATACCTTCAATATCTCTTTCGCTTTTCCCCGATAATTCCAAATATATCTGGTTTGCGTAGGCTGCATAATCATTCCATTTTTCAATAAACAGGTTTCTTTGTTCTGGATAACGAATTTCGAAATCATACAATATCTGAAAAATAAGAAATCGATTTAAAATTAAGCAAAACATGCAATTAGCATAAAAAATTACCAGCTCAGGATTATAAAAAAAAAATTTGAGATTATCAAAAATTTGGTCAGAACAGCTGAAGATCCTTTTTCTGATTTCTACTGTTTTAAGAAGTCTTTCTTCAATTGATTTTTCTTGTTCTATTGCAAGACAGTTTTTAAAAAATTCTTCATCTTGTTCATCTAGAAAATCATTTTCACTAATATTCGTCACTGTCTCGTTATCCTTCTTTTTAATTTTTGATTTACCGTAAGTGCCTTCACATTTATGCCTTTTTACATTTGTGTTTTTGATTTTGCTGCCAAGGTAACCTCCGTTTGTATCAGGTTTATAAAAGAGATCCTATCGTGATAGAAACGTATATGTAAGATTATATACTTAATTTTGAACTAAAACGTGTAATTTGTTTGAAACTTACGATTCCATTGAATTTGCTGTTAGGAATTTTGTAGCACGGAAAAGTTTGTATAATTGAATTGGCGCAAGCTATTTTTTGTTCCCTTGTAGGGTAATTACCACAGTTAATTCTTAAAAAATTTGAGGCTATTCTAACTAATTCTCTTCTAGACGTGTCTTTCAATTGGTTTGCGTTTTGATATTCCGACAAAAGAAACGAGCTTTCACTATTTTGAATATATGACTCCAATGCCTAAGATTAAACAAAAATATAGTATAGTGATACATAATTTAAAAACATCATATGATGTACTAAAAAATTTACTTAAGTATATTTATTTATTCAGATGTGTTAACAAATTGCAAAATATCTGAATTGAAATATTTACCAAAATCGTTATTTCAATTAAATTTTGTTTATACAAATAACTCATTGTTCATTATTTTAGTTGAGTTCATCATTCTGTGTAAAACTTATTACAAAATAAGTGCAACCTATTTCAATTGTGGGGAATCATTTAAAAATTAATTGCATTTATTTTTAAAATATTAATTTTAGGAACGAAAGCCGACCGCACTCAAAGCCATTGTGCATTCCACCTATTCAACTATTCTCACAATTACAGAATACCATCTACACTTTCCCAACGCCATGTCAGCCTGTTCATGGGTCAGCGCTGATTTTTGTACTCCAACAGGCGATCGTAGTTCTGTTATTAACATCACTGACCATTATAGATGATGAACATTTGCAGTTTGCACGTGCCCACTGCTAACAAATAAGCGCTGCATTAATTATATTCCGGTCCGACAATTATTTTTAAGTTGCACAAAATATTTACCGACGGGATAAATAAGGATAAATTGCATTTTTAATTGAAAATGTATTTGAAATATGTTGCACGTAATTTGTAAATAATTTAATATAATTTGAATTTTTTATTATTCTCATCAAAATACGAATGTCAACTAATTTTTTCATTGTAAAAGGGCTCATACTAACTCGTACAAACTACTCTAAAATATAATATTACATTAATAATTCACTTACTTGTTTATTTAAATTGAAGTCGGAGTCTAACACCGCATTTTGCCTTTTAACGCAACCTGCTTCTGAAACTGTGGTATCTTCTGTGTCCTTTATTTCCAATAACTCCAAATGTATAACAAAACACGTGCAACCGATATATTGCGAAATTATTCTAGGTAGATTACCAAGTGAAATTTCGGTACCATCCCTATCTTTTATTATATAAATATCAGTGCTGTCTGATTCTGGAAGCACTGCAAATATTGTTAAATTGGTTAATTTACATGTTATTTGATTATAATTTGAATAATTTTACAGATATAAATGGCATAACCTAAAAAACTTACACGATAAAAATACATCAGTTGCATTTAAGTAACTGCTGCCATTATCAGTTTTCTTTTCCAGCTCAACATATTTAGAAATATTTTGCTTAATATATTTAACTTTAATAAAAACACCACCTAATAATTCACTCACCATACTGAATTTATTTTTTTGTTGCACTTGTTAATAATAGTTAATAATCACAAACACGTGTAATCTGAATACTTGCCACCGATTTAATAAATTCTAATCTAGCCCGGCAGCAAAATACAGTAATTTTATTTAATTTTAATATAATTGTATTAATTATTAATACTTAAGTATTAAAATTTAATTTTACAGTATTAGATTTAATTTCGGGAGTGTTAAAATTTAATTTAATTGGATTAGATTTTAATCCCGATTTCTAGTTTCCGTCGAAATGTTATGGTCATCGTGAATATCTCGGTTTGTTAAAAATCGTTGTTATGTAATACCGCCGTATTTAATCTTATTACTTGAACATATTACTTTTTAATCATGATGTATTTAATATTAATATGATTTCGTAAATAAATTTTAATACAAATATTATTTTTTTAATAAGTAAAATATTTAATTTCATTAAACATTAAATTAAATTGCAATATTCAATTCTATAATTAAATCCAAACTATTACGTATCTAATACAGTAAAAAATTAAATTTAATATTAATTCATATTGAAGAAAATTTTCCTATGAAATATGTATTGAAATTTAATTAAATTCTTATTAAAAATAGTTTTTTAATAGGTTTTAATATTAATATATTAAAAATTAATTACAAAAAATTAAAAATTTAATTTAATAAATCGAATATATTAAAAATTAAACTTCATTGTATTGCATACAGCTGTAATCCGAACTGAGTATTAAAATATAGTACAACATTTTTAACCGTGTGGTATCCAACTATGGGGCTCAACTAGTGCCTCAAATATAGAAATTGTACAAAGAACGCAAGCAAAGATACTTCGTAGCATTACAAATGCGCCCTGGTATATTCGAAATAGCAACATCCATAGAGACCTAGGAGTTAAAACGATTAAAGAGACAATAAAATCATGCAGTCTAAAATACCATCTGAAACTGGTATCACATCCTAACGAACTAGCTAGAGAACTACTAGGGCAACCATGACATTTAAAAATAGGTTTTTTACACTGAAATCACTGAAGTTCATGCTAAATGACTTTGGAACCTACCTAAGGCCCAACAAAAATATCACATTTCATGGCACATCCTGCCAGAACCATTAGAAAATCTTATAACTTGCTAGGTCTCCTTTTTGTTTCAGTACTCCAACAATACCACTGAAGTTCATGCTAAATGCTTAAAAAGTACTAAGAATGACTTTGGAATTTACCTAAGGCCAATTAAAAGCACATCACCTCTAAATTACTCAATGTAAATTCGCCTGAATGTTTACTTACACCAAAACTATTACAAAAAGTTTGTTGTTCTTGTATTTTTTGGATTTGTTTGGATAAACTTCACTAGCATGTTGGAAGTTGAGTGGGTAAAATTTTTATAATAAGCATCTCTAAAATGATTTATGTGTGGGTATCGTACATTGATCTCAGCACAATAGTTGATGCCAAGATGTCAATCCTGTAAACTTTATGCCTTTTCTAATTGTAATTGTAACTTCCGGGCGCACAGTTCTCTGATATGAAGAATGACTAGGATCCGGAGTCCAGTAAGCCGTTTAATTATTAATAAATTTTACAGGTACATGTACACACTCGACCCTCTTGAATTAGTCGATAACTATACTAAGTATTTTAAAAATGGTAATTGATTTTTTGCTTTACATAAAAAACACGAAAAAATTGTAACGGTAACCTTTCCCTCAAAAGCATGCCATTTTTTAGCTAATTTGAACGTTTGCACAACTTTCATTCATCTTTTTGCTCCATTTTCAGGTAGATGAGCAAACAGTTTCTTCTCAACCGATCATGCATATAACCATTAAAAATTCATTATTCATACCCACCCACCCACGTCTCGTGTGTAATTAAAATCAAATTTTCAGCCACACGTAAAAAGCTTTTAAAATAAAATGTTTCACAAAGTTCTAATTAAACTTTGTGCCAAGATAATTTATATAAATTTTATAATTTAATTATTAGTTTTTCTAAAAATAATGAACAAGACAAAAGTTTTTTATTATTTTTTATTTTTATAAATTTTGTGTTGATTATACCACAAACTCTTCAATATTATTTATTAGAAAATTGAGCTTTTCTTAAACTTTTAGTTTAAAAAAATATGTACGTATATATTGTGTTTGTAAATATAAAACCCAAAACTTTTCAATTTAACAAAATTATACAATACCAACAACAATAAATTTATCACTTTTTGAAAAAAAAAAAAAAAAAAAAAAAGAAATAGCAAGTTGGTTTTTCGGCAACGATACAGCAAGAAAATTTCCAAGAAATTTTATGATGCGAGAATAATTTTCCGATCAACTTTGACAATTGTGTGCGTTCTATCTAGTGATTAAAAATTGTATTTTCAATTTTAAATCGCATATAAATGGGTGGGAGGGCTTTATTACTATTATTCGCCCCATTTTATTACAGAGATAGAACGATGATGGACGGATAGTCGTTAATCATTCTTATTACCGAAAAAGTGGCACGGGCGTATAAGATTCATAGTTTTTTGGGTGGTTTATTGTTTTATGTTTCATGTGCGTGTATACGGAGCTTTTTATATCTCCAAATCCTAAAAATATTATTATTTGTTGATTGTTGTTTGGATGGATATACAAACCATACAGATGGTTGTGCTATAATTCGTCCATTTTGATTAATCTGTTGTTTGTGTGTAAGTCATTTATATTTCACCACAAATTGCTTCTGAGATAGATATTGAGAGGGGGGAACATTATGTTGAAAATATCTTTTTGGTCAGTGAGTGCAAAAGTTACAGAAACATCTTATTCAGGAGCTTTATTTGACTCAATCATATTCAAAGAACTCGTAAAAAGCTCTAGGCCACAAAACCTTTTAGTATTAAAAGCTCAAAACCATCATTTATAAAAATATAGATTTTCTTACTTTTGAGAAACTGTAACAGTTTTATTCTGAGCTACCAATTTTTTTGATTGAAAAAGAAAATAATTCCAAAAGGAAAAGTATCGCATTCATACCCTACCTGAGGGTATAACTTATCCACTTATACATAAAATTAGGCGCCTCTATATACATTCGATGATCATCAGACTTATTATTAAGAACAGCAACAACAACAATAATAAAAAAAAACTTAAATCATACAAGATTTTGCTAATCCACCCACATATCATACACGCACAATATAAAGCGTCATCTTTACATATACACAGAGTATATGTATCGAGTATTTGTTCTGCCCACCAAAGTGCTTTCACAAAGGAAGGAATCACTTTATGATGATAAAAAAGCAAAAAAACACAATAAAAGCACAAGCAAAAAAGCATCACAAAAATTGAATTGTAAATTGATTTTCTCATGTATTGTATTGTACATCTATACATGAAATATGGTATAGAGCGCTAGATCCTAAGAACATCTTCTATGTATGTCGCTTTGTTGTTATATACGATATTGAGGTTGTCTTATTTAATACAGTCTATTGAGTATCATTGTCCGTTCTATGAAAAGTTTTTTTCTTTTTTTTTTTTTTTTTGGATCGAATCTATCTATACATAGTGTATTAAATTTGGCAGAAAAATATAGATATACAAGCACAAAATAAGTTGGAAAATTGTTATAACATAGCATTATGCGAACTACCGCTCTCCCGTACCTATACCACCGAGAACCACCCAAAAGCGACGAACGAACACAATTTTATTGAATAAATTTTGTAATATTGATTTTGGATTATTTCCAATGGACTTGATATAAAATGATTTGGTCTTTTTTATCCGTTGGGTGTTGTTGTTGCTTCCTGTGTTGTTATCAAGAACACTGCGAAGAAAATTCTTTTTGTTATTAATATCACACACAATTTTTTTTTTTTCGTGTAACGACAATTTACAAAAGAATTGCGAGGACCTAGAAGTCCGTATATTTTCTATCTTCCATGTTATCAGAATTTTTTAAAGCGTGCTTAGAGTGGTGTGCGTATTGTCAAAACGCTGCACACTCGCACAAAAAGCTCGATTTTATTAATTTTATTAGACTTTTATAAAAAAAAAAACTGAAGCTTTTTTTATTTAATTTATTTTATTGACATTTACCAGGATTATTATTATGATGATTTAGTCCCATCCCTCGCTCGGTCCATTGTAAAACGAACGAAAAGCTGATAAAAGAAAAAGCTTTTTTTTTCGGTATGACAAAAAGACACAAAAAATTGATATTTTGGTTTGGATTTTTTATATTTAAATTAATAACTTTATATAATTTGAGATTAGGGACGATTAGAGATGCGATGGATTTTAATTTAATTATCTGGTGTTTATTGAATGTTAAAATAAAAAGGTGTTTGTGTAATACGGTATTATAACAGCCACATTTTGGATTATATTATTGCTTCGACACCTGTTCAACAGACAAAAACTTCTGGATGGTGTCGTATGCTGTATAAATAATTGTATGTGTTGAATAATAAAATTTTGTAGAACAAACTTAACACAAATTTTATTTGATGTTGTAAATTGTTGATTAGACTGTCAGAGAAGAGTCAGATTAGTATGTCACTTTATTTTAAAAATAATTTTATGCAATTAATGTTTGAATATGATTTCGGACTTATGGCCACCAATCACTTCGCAGCATTTCTGGTCATATTTCGGTAATAACAATAAGTGTTCAATAGTCTCTGCTTGTCAGCGTAGACAAGTT
Organism: Nephrotoma guestfalica; assembly: GCA_963691935.1. NCBI lineage: Eukaryota > Metazoa > Arthropoda > Insecta > Diptera > Tipulidae > Nephrotoma > Nephrotoma guestfalica. The sequence goes on from OY829915.1 coordinate 31,360,269, forward strand.
GACTTCGCATATCAACAAAGAAAATAGTTCAGCTGTGTTAAATCACACGAACCTGGTAACCAGCGAAAATAATCGTTCATCAAATGTTACTTTCAGTAAATTGCTCGCGCACTGTATGTCATGTGGCCCCCCCGTCTTGTTAGAACCACATTTCTCTGATGTCAGTACCATCTAATTGAGGCACAAAAAGTAGTCTATACCACGTATGTGAAGCTGGCCCGAAAACCATCCCGAAAAACGTCTTTAAAATTTAGGTGTATTTCTCCGCTAAATTCATTAAAAGGCTTTTCAGCCCGAAAAATTAAAAAAAATATGGAGAAAATCAAATTACATCCCGAGAAAATAAAAACAATCTCACAAACAGCAAAATTTAAGTATAAATTTAATATTCGCTTCTGTTAGATTAGGTATCGGAATTATACTCATACGTCACCATAAATTTCTGCGGTCAAAGAGTTTGGCAGATGTAACGGTACATGTCTAATTAATGCACTGACCATCAGCCTTAAACACACAAATGTTCATTACCTTACAGTGGGGATAAGGGACCTCCCCAGCTGATTTAATATTCGCTTCTGTTAGATTAGGTATCGGAATTATGCTGATATGTCACCATAAATTTCTCCGTTCACAGTAGCATTAGGCTCACAAATGCTCGAATATTAAATCAACTGGGGAGGTCCCTTATCCCCATTGTAAGGTAATGAGCATTTGTGTGCTTAATGCTGACAGTCATTGCATTAATTAGGCATGTACCGTTACATCTGACAATCTCTGTGAACGGAGAAATTTATGGTGACGTATGATCATAATTCCGATACATAGCCCAACAGAAGCGAATATTAAATAAGCTGGAGGGGTCCCTTATCCTCACTGTAAGGTAATAAGCATTTGTGTGCTTAATTCTGATGGTCAGCGCATTAATTAGGCATGCACTGTTACATCTGCCAAACTCTGTGAACGGAGAATTTTTCAGCGACATATGAGCATAATTTCGATACCTAATCTAACAGAAGCGAGAGAGAGATTGTTTTTATTTTCTCGGGATGGAATTTGATTTTCTCCATATTTTTTTAACTTTTCGGGCTGAAAAGCCTTTTAATGAATTTAGCGGAGAAATACACCTAAATTTTAAGGCGTTTTTCGGGATGGTTTTTGGGCCAGCTTCACATACGTCTCTATACCGGTTTCTGTTGGCTGTAGCGTTTTCACCAGCATAATTTTTGAACACATATGGTCGAATCGAACGGTAATTTTTTTGGATCTAATGGTTTTTGAACAAAGGCTCGTGGATTCTTTTTACTCCAAATGCGACAATTCTGCTTGTTGACATAGCCATTCAACCAAAAATGAGCGTCATTCATCGAATTGGCGGTGCGAATGATATAGTCGTATGGTTTTAATTCCAACACAAGTTGAATCTTGTAAGCATGTAAACCAAGATCCTTGTAAAGATTCACTCTTGACTTGTGGTGAATCAAGACCTAAAAGCTAGTTTAACAGCTCAACAAGGGTTGATGGCTGTGTGACGAGCCAGATTTAAAACACTTGACTGTTTACTTGAATCTGACCACACACAGGAAGTCTGACATTATGATAGAATCGCATAATTTTGTGGGCAATATTTATGCTTCAGCAAAATATGATCCTATACGAGCATATGTGAGTTGTTGTTGTGCCATAACCGTTTATATGGATGACATAGTTATTGGTATGGTGGTATGTTAAATCAACATGCTCCGGGCCCTGAAATCTGTCTGAACTATTGTGGTGATGATATTTAAACGAGTGGTGGGATCGGCGGATGTCTGCGTTGTACGCGAATGTATTGTGTTATTGTCAAAATCCCAAGGGTTATGAGAGTCCAGAACATTAGGTGAGGCATGACGTAATGATGGATATGTTGTGAAGCCAACGACTTTGATTCGTCTATTTGTTGGTCCCGTATTTCTTGCTCCAACAGTCTCGTATCTGGAGTTGTAAAGTTGAGGTTAAGATGGTGGTTTATTGATGGTCGTGTACTAGTTATGGAGGATGATATACTAAATAACGGTATAAAGGCGTCATCTATTTCGCTGATTCTATTGCTGCTAGCATATAGATGTAAATTATTACTCCTGAGTGTACATCCGGGCTGTAGTTTTAGGGTGCCGTAATTTTCCAGTACTATTTTTGATGTTGATGATCCGCATATTGACTCGATTACCATTGGTTGTTTGGTTCCGAAAATCCATTGATTTCCTGCATGAAGTTTGATGAAGAAGTTGTGAGGTGTGGACACCTCGAATGCACAGGATTCATGTTGAGTTGGTGCGTCCAAGAACATGGATAGTTCGCATTGATTATACTCACTTTGAAGAGTGTATATTGTGGAAATATCGCAAAGAAGAAGTCCAGGAATTACGCCGTGGCATTGGTCGACAAGTAGATATTTTGTTGATGACAATATTCGCAGCTGAGTGTTATTTATGATGACTGAGACCGGAATTACTTCGTATAAGTTGTATGTCCATGCGTGAACTAATGGAAATTCGATAGCGATGATGACATTTGACTGGGTTACGCGGGTTCTAACCGTCATTAGTTGGTATAGATGATGTAACTCCAAGAGTCCGTGTCCGGGAAGAATAGTTGATTTTGGCACATGCTTCAATATCTTTGCCAGTTCTTGCTCCATCTGTACGGGAGGGATGAATGATGTGATGGTTAACCCCGGTTAGTACTTGTAGTAGATCTCGTTAAGTGTCTTCAACGTGCTTCATGGCTTGTCCTAATTGCAATGAGAGCAATATTGTTGCTAACGCCTTATCTTGAAATGTCCGGTACTCGTTCAATTCTGCTAACTCGTGTTCCAAGCGTTGGTGTGCGTTCACGAGTTGTTCTAATTATTGGGCTGTTATATCGCTGCTGTGTTTGAATAATTTCACCGTATTGTCGATGATAGATGTTTCATTTTTTAACAATTTTAAGGGTATTCTTCATTGCGTTGAATTCGTTCAAACTATTCTTCATATTGCTCCGCTTCCCTTTGAGATAGGATTCCGAACATGTCCCCAGCTATTTTGCCAATGGTATCGCTCAATCCTCGTTTTCTTCTGTAATAGTTTAAGTCGTTGCGTGTTAGAAAGTCGTTGTCTTGTTTTATGTTATTGAATTGCCACTGTAATTGTTGTATTAAGAGGTCGCAGTTGATGGTGATTACATGACTGCAGGCTGTTTCAAGTAGAGTAAGACCCTTTTCCATGTTACGCATTTCTCGCCAATAATTGGTCAAGTTATACCGAATGACCAGAGTCCATTCGCGATGTTATCAAAGTATATTCCTGAGTTGGCGCAATCCTTGATTATCACTGATGGCTGAGGTTGTGTGACATACGATTCCCTTCCGAATGGATGAGTATGTACCGAACTGATGACACAAATCACTGCGCAGGTCAGTAGTAAAATTCTACTAGTATGATTGGCAGGACTTCGGTTTTGTTTTATTTAGCGGGTTTTGTTTAGCGGGATGGTTCGATATGTCCTGTAACTTCTCACTCTCTCCCTCACTTAATGGTTGTTGGATAAGCAATGGTGACACCTTTGTTATTGGTCTCTTGATGTTGGGATGATCAGTGGTTTTCACAGTTACGACCCGGCTTAGTCTATCCCTGCCGGGATCTAACTCCAGAATTCGGCCTAGCTACCTTCTGGTTGGGGGTAACAGTTCATCTCGTAATAAGACAATGTCACCTTTGACGATGGCTTTTGATTTCTTTCGCCAATTGGGCCGCTGCTGTAGACGATGTAAGTAATCCCTTGTCTACTTTTCCCAAAACTGCGACCGCATGTTCTCCACCACTCTCCATCGAGATGAAAAGTTTTTTGGGGCGTCTGGATGTTATTTTTCTCGAGGAGCTGTAAGTGAATTTCCAATTAACAAATGGCCTGGTGTTAACACCTCGAGGGATTCTGGTTCCTCATTTAATGGGCAGAGTGGCCTGGAATTTAGGCACGCTTCTATCTGGTTTAGTAAAGTTGTCAATTCCTCGAATGTTCGCCTATACATTTTTTAAAATGAGTTTTGATGGACTTTATTCCTGCTTCCCACAGTCCTTCGAAGTGTGGTGCTGAATGAGGAATAAAATGCCAATTGATGGGCTGCATTAGTTTGCTAGCTCCTACAAAGTTGGTTCCATTGTCGCTGTATATATGAGTTACGTTACCTCGCGTGCAGTGAATCGCCTAAAGGCGCTTATGAATCCTTCCACAAACATATCGTAAACTTCTAAGCAATTTTTGACCATTCCATAAATTTTTTAAAAAAATTACACATTCCTTACATTTTTAAACATGTTGTAAGCTTTTAAACAATTTTTAATTTTTAAACATTTTTTTAAACAATTGTTTAAACCAACCTATTTTTTAAATTTTGTTTAAACATTTCTTAATTATTTGTTAAGCAGTTCTTAAACATTTCGTAAACTCTTATTAAACATTTCATAAACTTTTAAAAAATTTATAAACTTTTAAACAATTATTTTAATTATTTTTTAATTTTAAACAATTTGTATACATCTTTTAAACAAAAGCAACAAGATTAAAAATGTTATCTCAAACTTAAACATAGTTTTAAAAATGTTTTAACATGTTTTCTAAATTTCTAATTTTCTAAATTTCTAAATTTTCAAATATCTGAATCTCTAATTTTTTTTGTATCCCTGCTATCTGTTCTGAGGCCAAGGCTCTCCCAACACTTTCGCGGTTTGCTTATTTACGTCCTTACTTTTACGCCTGTATCGACCAATTCGAGGACGTACGGATATAGGTCCGATTTTATCACCATCTACACATTGCCCGAAGATGGGTCTAAATTTCTAAACTCCTAAATTTCTAAATTTTCAAATTTTTAAATTTCATAACTTTTGAATTCCTTGATTTCTAATTTCCTTATTTCTAAATTTTCTAATTTCTTAATTTCTTAATTTTTTAATTTCTGAATTTCCCAATTTCATAATTTCTAAATTTCTAATTTTCCAAATTTCTAAATTTCCAAATTTCTAAATTTCTAAATTTCCAAATTTCTGAATTTCTAATTTTTTTGTTCTGGGGCCAAGGCTCTCCCAACTCTTTCGCGGTTTGCTTATTTACGTCCTTACTTTTACGCCTATATCGGCCAATTCGACACATTGCTTAGCACCATGCCAGCCTATACTGGCATGGAAGATGGGTCGGCCCATGAGTTTTGCTCTCCGAGGAGGATCATATATGTGTTCCATTTCATTACAAATCGTAATTTGTTGATGAAAATTCCCTTTGCATCCTGCCCCAATCGGGATTCAAACCCGCTACCTACCGATCCAAACGTCAAAGCTTTAACCACTATGCCATTTGGTCGGTATTTCTAAATTTCTTAATTTCTAAATTTTCAAATTTTTAAATTTTTAAATTTCATAACTTTTAAATTCCTTGATTTCTAATTTCCTTATTTCTTAATTTTTTAATTTCTTAATTTCTTAATTTCTTAGTTTCTTAATTTCTTGATTTCTTAATTTCTTGATTTCTTAATTTCTTAATTTCTTAATTTCTTAATTTCTTAATTTCTTAATTTCTTAATTTCTTAATTTCTTAATTTCTTAATTTCTTAATTTCTTAATTTCTTAATTTCTTAATTTCTTAATTTCTTAATTTCTTAATTTCTTAATTTCTTAATTTCTTAATTTCTTAATTTCTTAATTTCTTAATTTCTTAATTTCTTAATTTCTTAATTTCTTAATTTCTTAATTAATTAATTTCTTAATTTCTTAATTTCTTAATTTCTTAATTTCTTAATTTCTTAATTTCTTAATTTCTTAATTTCTTAGTTTCTTAATTTCTTAATTTCTTAATTTCTTAATTTCTTAATTTCTTAATTTCTTAATTTCTTAATTTCTTAATTTCTTAATTTCTTAATTTTTTAATTTCTTAATTTCTTAATTTCTTAATTTCTTAATTTCTTAATTTCTTAATTTCTTAATTTCTTAGTTTCTTAATTTCTTAATTTCTTAATTTCTTAATTTCTTAATTTCTTAATTTCCTTATTTCTTAATTTCTTAATTTCTTAATTTCGTAATTTCTTAATTTCTTAATTTCTTAATTTCTTAATTTTTTAATTTCTTAATTTCTTAATTTCTTATTTTCTTAATTTCTTAATTTCTGAATTTCCTAATTTCTTAATTTCTTAATTTCTTTATTTCTTACTTTCTTAATTTCTTAATTTCTTAATTTCTTAATTTCTTAATTTCCTAATTTCTTAGTTTCTTAATTTCTGAATTTCTTAATTTCTTAATTTCTTATTTTTTAATTTCTTAATTTCTTAATTTCTTAATTTCTTAATTTCTTAATTTCTTAATTTCTTAATTTCTTAATTTCTTAATTTCTGAATTTCCTAATTTCTTAATTTCTTAATTTCTTAATTTCTTAATTTCTTAATTTCTTAATTTCTTAATTTCTTAATTTCTTAATTTCTTAATTTCTTAATTTCTTAATTTCTTAATTTCTTAATTTCTTAATTTCTTAATTTCTTAATTTCTTAATTTCTTAATTTCTTAATTTCTTAATTTCTTAATTTCTTAATTTCTTAATTTCTTAATTTCTTAATTTCTTAATTTCTGAATTTCTTAATTTCTGAATTTCTTAATTTCTGAATTTCTTAATTTCCTAATTTCTTAATTTCTTAGTTTCTTAATTTCTTGATTTCTTAATTTCTTGATTTCTTAATTTCTTAATTTCCTAATTTCTTAATTTCTTAATTTCTTAATTTCTTAATTTCTTAATTTCTTAATTTCTTAATTTCTTAATTTCTTAATTTCTTAATTTCTTAATTTCTTAATTTCTTAATTTCTTAATTTCTTAATTTCTTAATTTCTTAATTTCTTAATTTCTTAATTTCTTAATTTCTTAATTTCTTAATTTCTTAATTTCTTAATTTCTTAATTTCTTAATTTCTTAATTTCTTAATTTCTTAATTTCTTAATTTCTTAATTTCTTAATTTCTTAATTTCTTAATTTCTTAATTTCTTAATTTCTTAATTTCTTAATTTCTTAATTTCTTAATTTCTTAATTTCTTAATTTCTTAATTTCTTAATTTCTTAATTTCTTAATTTCTTAATTTCTTAATTTCTTAATTTCTTAATTTCTTAATTTCTTAATTTCTTAATTTCTTAATTTCTTAATTTCTTAATTTCTTAATTTCTTAATTTCTTAATTTCTTAATTTCTTAATTTCTTAATTTCTTAATTTCTTAATTTCTTAATTTCTTAATTTCTTAATTTCTTAATTTCTTAATTTCTTAATTTCTTAATTTCTTAATTTCTTAATTTCTTAATTTCTTAATTTCTTAATTTCTTAATTTCTTAATTTCTTAATTTCTTAATTTCTTAATTTCTTAATTTCTTAATTTCTTAATTTCTTAATTTCTTAATTTCTCCATTTCTTAGTTTCCTAATTTCTCAATTTCTCCGCTTCTCAATTTCTGAATTTTTCAATTTCTCAATTTCTTAATTTTTTAATTTCTGAAAACTGAAAACGTATTTCTCCTCATTGTAACTTCATAACCAATTCCCTTCTGCCTCCTCATCCGCAATAGTTTGGTTAAGAGTTCTAGTATTATTTTAGAAACAGTCACCGTTCATTTGGCCCAAACAAAGTTTTAAAATTATCCAAGGTTATACAATACGATATATTTTTTGTACGTGCCCCGTACCTGTCAAAAGGTGACACAACATAACATTTCCTGACAATTCAATTTGTTTGCTGATCAAGTTCATCAACTTTTATGAATCCAATTACAAAATGACATTTCAGATTTGGTTTTCTACTGAATTATTATCATAATTATTATTTCATGAAGATGAAAATTCAGAATAATCAACATAGCAAAGTTAGTAAAAAAAAAACTAATAACATCATGACGATGCGAAAATATTTTTATTTTTTGCTACCCGATATTATTTTCAAAACGTGTATACGTAATATCGACTCTACCCTCACTTCATTGTATATATTACACCTATATTATAGAGATGTGTGTACTGTGCTGTTAATTATTAGTTTTTGATTACTTTAGTTCATGGTCTAGTACCTTTTGAAAATTAGGTTTGAAATATATGTGTGTGCTGGGTTGCGTACGAGGGAATACACAATACAATGTATGTCAAAAACACTCGAAAATTTGCCATAAGGTTCTACATATAATAAAGGATTATAGTATTTCTATAGCATTCCGCGGGGCATCAAACTACTTGAACTCTTCCATATGCAATACACAAAAGTTATTTTTGAAATATTTTATTTGTATGCAGCACACAAACGATACACGCTCTTAGCTGCAAACAAATTCCTAATTAAATATATAAAACAATGAGCACTGACATCTATATATACTTGTACATGTACCATGCAGCTAGATTAATGAAAATAATTGGTTTAAATTGTTCAGCATTTTGTGCTCTCAAATAGAATTCGGATTACATGTAATCCGAATGTGGTGGATTTATCTAGAGCTAATTTAGATGAAAATACTTTTTTCTAATTTCAATAATTATTTCGAGTATTTTGTTGTCTGCATACCCAAAACTGAGACATGCAGAGTAAATCTTGCGATGAGATTTGTATTTTAGAATGTTTTAAAATAATTACGTTGTAGTATGTGATCCGAAATTTAATGAAATTAAAAGATTGGTTAATTTCGGGGTCATTCAAATATACAATTCGTTGCCATATTAAAGGTGGTCTGAATATAACGCGGCGTTTTAACAACAATTGAATTTGCTTGCGCAGTAAAAGATTGACTGAATAATGTAAATAAAACGCTCTCATGGATTTAAAAGAATTAGAAACTGAAATAGGGCGATTTGACTAAAACTACCTGTTCTTTCTGAAAAAGCAGTTATCACAGATGGAATAAAGTAAGGGACCAAAATAACTGGTATGCTGTGTAACCAACCTAACCTGTGTTGACTGATCTGAAGGATTTTTTAATTTTTAAAATTTTGCTATAGTAAAAAGTGTAGTGGCGGTTCGATGGTCAATGGTAAAATTTTAAACTTGAAAAAAATTATGATTCGCCCATCTTCGAACCGCCACTACACTTTTTACTATGGCAAAATTTTAAAAACTAAGAAATCTATGCCTGCCCACCGCATAAATATGTTGACTTCTAGAAAACATTAAGAATTGGCCAAATCATTAACTATTGATCCTTACTACTTTTCAATGTATAAAGCGAAGAAAGTATTCTAAAGGACTATGATATAGTAAAGGATAAACCAGTTTATAGAGCCGTATTGCAGGATATTAGACAAAAATATGAGGAACAGCTGATTCGGCTCTCGTATCATATAACATCTTCGCTGAAAACTGGCACGCTATAAAAGAATGTCTATTGCTTCATTATGCTGACTAAAGGGGTGTGAGAACGCTGGAGTACCCGTTGGGCAGCCTTATATAAGGAAAGAGAAGCGTTGACGAGTTCTACGCGACAGTGAATCACCAATTATCCTTATTATCAACAAAATTAAGACAGAAAACTACAGTGCGGACACGATGCCAGTATTTATCGACACATATCGAAACAGAGCATTTGTCGTATTTATCAAAGGCCTCAATGACGATATTTCAAAAATGCTGACCATCCTAAACTTTCGGAGTATGCCAATACATAGTAAAAATTTTAACAATACAATCACAGTCCCCGTAAATCAAATCAATGCGGGCGGACACCACCAATATACACCTATACCTACACCCATTACCACTATACCGGCAACAACAATATCCGCAACAACAATACCAACAACAACCTAATCAACATCAAAATTATTATGCAACATTACCATTGCAATGGCACATTTTACAATGAATGCCTCTTCAGCATTCCTAACTTAGAATGTCGAACGAAGAATAGCAACACCCTAAAATTTCTTGTCGACATCGGGGCAAACAAAAACTTTGTAAGACCAGAAATTGGCAAAAATCCTAAACCAATCAACAAAAAATTTAATGATAAATCAGTGGGGGGTGACATCAAAATCCAATACAAAATATCAACACAGCTCTTCAAAAATCTTGGTAATGACATTCAACTGGATTTTCATATTCTGCCGGGATTAACAACGTTTGACCGAATAATTGGGGATGACGCGCTGAAACAACTGGAAGCTTTAATCGACAGGAACAACACTCTCACGATAAAACCAGGCATCAAAGTTCCTTTGAAGTCCAAGACGTCAATTCAAGTAAATACCATCGAAATAAGAAATTATCACCTAAACCAGGAAATAAAGTCTAAGCTAGAGATTATCGTAAATATCCTATTTTCGGTGCCATTTGATTCGAAACGAACGTTAGAGCGGAGATTTGGACCACCACCGATGAACCAATCTACACGAAATCGTATCCATATCCGATCTGTATGAGAACCGAAGTAAACTAATAAATAGCGCCATTGCTCAAGGACGGTATCATAAGACCATCAAAAACTCCATATAGATCATCCATTTGGATTGTAGAGAAAAAAATGGACGAATCAGGAATTAAAAAATATCGTATCCCTATCCAATACTCGACATATCAAACACCATAGCAAATCTAGGCAACTCAAGATTCTTTGCCACAATAGACCTAACGGCTAACATCCGGTTTCCACAACATAAAGATGTTGCAAAAAGATATACCCAAGACGGCATTCTCGAATACGCGAACGGGAAATATGAATTTACTAGGCTATCATTCAGTTTGAAAAACGTTCTGAAGGAGGGAATAAATATTCCTGAAGGAATATATTGGAAATATATGCCGTGTTTATGTCGACGACATAATCATATTCGGACAAAATATGGAAGAGGAGCACCTGGAGAATGTCAGCAAAATTCTAGATAAACTATGGAAAGCTAACCTCCGGTTAAGGGAATATTAACGGATCCAAAAAAATAATGGCTGTACAGAAACTAAAACCACATGAAAACCTTAAAGAGTTTAAAAGTTTTCTTGGTCTAACATCGTACTACAGGAGATTCATTAAGGATTTTGCTGAGGTAGCAAAACCTTTGACCCATCTTACAAGAGGGGGAATGCGCAAATAAAGGCCAACCAATAAAATAAAATAAACATACAGATGCGTCGAACCACAGTATCGGAGCTGTACTTTCCCAGAGTGAAATTGGCAATTATCAACCCGTAACTTATATATTTAATAAGATAATTTAAGGAATTATTTCAACGAAGCAAAGAAAATCGGGATTCTTACCGACCATCAGCAGCTGACGTTCGCGCTTAGTAACAGGAATAATAATAGAAAGAATAATAAAGTTACCGTGACAACGGTCTCGGGTAAAATAATACATAAGACTCACATTAAAAACATACCCACTTAAATCACTTATGTTTTCCTTCCAGTTCATGCCTATGTGAAGCATAACGACATCCCTAATGGAAACATTCTCAGTGGAAAATTCAAAATTATACATCGGATCGATTCGAACATCATGAAATCCCAATTAACATAGCAAATCGATGAAATAGAGAAACTAGTAGGAGAACTTCGAGGTCAACAATCGAAAACAAAGCAATCAATCAATTGGATAGGATCTGCTTGGAAATGGGTTGCAGTCTCTGCAGACGCAACCGATTGGGACGAGATCCTTAAAAGCCAGAATCGGATCATCGAAAACGATAAAGAACAGTACAAAATAAATACTGCCATGACGGATAAGGTCGAGAAGATCCTCGTTAAACATAATGAAATAATGCGGAGATATGGCTATAAGCTGTTGAAGAAAAAAATCGGAATAGAGAAATAGATGAATATTAATTTGTCAAAAATATTTTGGGGGTAAAGCATTCCGTACATTAAATTGAAATTCATCATCTATACTATGGATACCCCAACTGTCGGAATACGAATCGTGTTGCTCAAACGTGATTTAATCTGAATATTTCAAATTAATCTTCAAAGCTTTGAACAAACGACATAATGAAGATTAAGGTTGGCTCAAAAACTTTTGGGATTCACTGAAGCTTTAAAAAATTCCTTAAAAATTTCTTTTTTCAATTTGAAATTCTTTTCAACACCTACAATATTTCCACAATTAAGTGCCTATATTGATTTATTTGCGCGCACAAAAAAAAAGTTTTAAAAGTTCCACAGACAAATGTAATCACTCAAACGGGATAACTTCAAAGTAGATTTGATTAATAATTTCCTGGAAAAAAATTTATTTTTTTCGGATATCATTAAAATCAAAACTTTTATTTTTTTGTAAGCTGCTGCCAAAATAAAATTAAAAAATATGGAAATTCATAAAGTAGATATTTTTCCTGATAATTTAAATAAAATAATTAAATAGGAAAATATTCATTATGTATTTGTTGTTTTTGTATATCAAAATAAATATTACAACTTCCCAAGTATTTATTTTTTACGTAGTGTTGTTAATTTAAAAATTTATTTTGAATTAATTAAAAAACTAAAAAATTCTACTCCGTGAATTCGCTGTAGGTCAACAAGATAAAATATTACATTTCGGAAACATTTGTGATGAGAATTATTATTACGAAAATATATTGATTTGTGATGTGCTATATGAAACCCAAGAACTGCTAATTAATTTTTTGCCACACGCAGTTTCGTAAGGGAGCGGCATCCATTCATTACGAAAGCATGCGGAGTAAACTGAACAGAATTAAATCAGTATCCCATTTTCGCAATTAGCATAACAAAATGAAAAAAAAAAAAAAACGTTCGGTAAACGAGCAATATTAGCGACGTAACATCAAAGCAGATAAATTCTTGTTAACAAAAACAAAAAATAAAAGTAAAAATTAAATTAAATTAAATTAAATTAAAAATCATAAAATAATTTTAATTATGCATTCGAAAATTTATTTAACATAAAAAACCAGCCGTAAGAAATTTCCTTATGATGTTTGTACCCTTAAGTACAACGAACACATTTTTTATTATTACGTTGCTCGTTCGAGGAATGGAAGATGTGCCTGCGCCTGGTACACGAGATATCTCGCTCGAAAATATTCCTCATAATAAAAATTACAAATCTAATTTACGTTAAAAATAAATAATAAAATAAGCGGAAAGAACGGTTAAGAATAAAAAAAATAAACGTGTGTTTGTATTTATGGATGTATATGTATATATATATATACATACGTAAATAAATAAAAAAAATAAAAATTTTATTTTGAAAATTCACAAACGCAAAAAAAAAATAAAACATAAAATGTATATTTAATTGAATTGTAACAATAAATTAAAATGGCTTTTTTGGATTTTTGCCAAAATGATTTTCGTATATTTTTATGTGTGTATTTTGGCTCTACTATATGCTTTGTTAGAAACGTAATGTACGATGGTAAAGTAATTAAATGGCAGGAAATATCATTATTTTGCTGGCAAAGCGTTTTGCTCAAAATGCAATCAAAAATGCATTTCAAAATTATTATTTCAAATTTGGATTAGAGATGGAAGCTTTTTATTTATATTATCTGCTTTGTGTATAAACCAATTTTAGTATAATTTCAAAATTTTAGAACTATATAGTGGTGTTTTTACTAAATTTATAGTGATGTAACAATCAATCCTTGGTGACTCATTTCATTACATTATCAGCATAAAGGATAAAGCATAGCTTTTCTATCCATACAAATTAGTAATAAAAAATATGCAAAACATAAACTAAAACATAAATTAAAATATGCTGTATAAGATAGCGGAAATTTCTCAGCGGAAAATAAGAGATTTCGCTACTCGCCGCAAGTGGCAGCACAATCACAAAAGAGAAATTATTTTGTAATATAATTACCAGCGAAAATTTTTTATTTATTTTGTATCTCTTTTTTCACTAAAGCGGAATAAAATATTAAAAGGAATCCTTAAAATGACAAATTGATTGATCTCCGAAGTAAAGGAACTCGGTAAATTAAATCTTGAAATTTAACAATATTCCGTCTTTCCGCCATTCTAAAATAATGACGATAATATTTGGATAAAAGTATTGATGAGGGGTCCAAAACTTACGACAAACTTCTAGGATCTCTTCATGGTGGACTAAACTAGGCCATTTCATAACCAATACTTTTGAAAGTTTAAATATTTTATTAGTTTATCTTCTGTCTTTTTCTCAAAATCTTCCACTGGTAACCAACACTTTCGATTGTTTCTCTAAAAGTTTAGGTCATACTGAGACCACGAGGAATTTTTGGGAAAAATTGATGGATTAGAATTTTCACTATAATTTTTTGATTTTCTGCGGCCAAATAAGTTATTTTCAGTTTTTGGCCAATATCTCAAAAACTTCCACTAGTAACCAATACTTTCGATTGTTTTTCTAATAGCCTAGATCATACTGAGACCACGAGGAATTTTTGGGGAAAATTGATGGATTAGAATTTTCACTATAATTTTTTGATTTTCAGCAGCCAAATAAGTTATTTTCAGTTTTTGGCCAATAACTCAAACACTTCCACTAGTAACCAATACTTTCGATTGTTTTTCTAATAGCTTAGGTCATACTGAGACTACCAGGTAAATTTGGGGAAATTTGATGGATTTTCACTATAATTTTTTGATTTTCAGCAGCCACTTAAGTTATTTTCAGTTTTTGGCCAATATCTCAAAAACTTCCACTAGTAACCAATACTTTCGATTGTTTTTCTAATAGCTTAGGTCATACTGAGACTACCAGGTAAATTTGGGGAAATTTGATGGATTTTCACTATAATTTTTTGATTTTCAGCAGCCAAATAAGTTATTTTCAGTTTTTGGCCAATATCTCAAAAACTTCCAATAGTAACTAATACTTTCGATTGTTTTTCTAATAGCTTAGGTCATACTGAGACTACCAGGTAAATTTGGGGAAATTTGATGGATTTCCACTATAATTTTTTGATTTTCAGCAGCCAAATAAGTTATTTTCAGTTTTTGGCCAATATCTCAAAAACTTGCACTAGTAACCAATACTTTCAATTGTTTTTCTTATAGCTTAGGTCATACTGAGACTACCTGGAAAATTTGGGGAAAATTGATGGATTAGAATTTTCACTATAATTTTTTGATTTTCTGCGGCCATATAAGATATTTTCAGTTTTTAGCCAATATCTCAAAAACTTCCACTAGACCCCAATACTTTCGATTGTTTTTCTAATAGCTTAGGTCATACTGAGACTACCAGGTAAATTTGGGGAAATTTGATGGATTTTCACTATAATTTTTTGATTTTCAGCAGCCAAATAAGTTATTTTCAGTTTTTGGCCAATATCTCAAAAACTTCCACTAGTAACCAATACTTTCGATTGTTTTTCTAATAGCTTAGGTCATACTGAGACTACCACGTAAATTTGGGGAAATTTGATGGATTTTCACTATAATTTTTTGATTTTCAGCAGCCAAATAAGTTATTTTCAGTTTTTGGCCAATATCTCAAAAACTTGCACTAGTAACCAATACTTTCGATTGTTTTTCTAATAGCTTAGGTCATACTGAGACTACGAGGAAAATTTGGGGAAATTTGATGGATTTTCACTATAATTTTTTGATTTTCAGCAGCCAAATAAGTTATTTTCAGTTTTTGGCCAATAACTCAAACACTTCCACTAGTAACCAATACTTTCGATTGTTTTTCTAATAGCTTAGGTCATACTGAGACTACCAGGTAAATTTGGGGAAATTTGATGGATATTCACTATAATTTTTTGATTTTCAGCAGCCAAATAAGTTATTTTCAGTTTTTGGCCAATAACTCAAACACTTCCACTAGTAACCAATACTTTCGATTGTTTTTCTAATAGCTTAGGTCATACTGAGACTACCAGGTAAATTTGGGGAAATTTGATGGATTTTCACTATAATTTTTTGATTTTCAGCAGCCACTTAAGTTATTTTCAGTTTTTGACCAATATCTCAAAAACTTCCACTAGTAACCAATACTTTCGATTGTTTTTCTAATAGCTTAGGTCATACTGAGACTACCAGGTAAATTTGGGGAAATTTGATGGATATTCACTATAATTTTTTGATTTTCAGCAGCCAAATAAGTTATTTTCAGTTTTTGGCCAATATCTCAAAAACTTCCAATAGTAACCAATACTTTCGATTGTTTTTCTAATAGCTTAGGTCATACTGAGACTACCAGGTAAATTTGGGGAAATTTGATGGATTTCCACTATAATTTTTTGATTTTCAGCAGCCAAATAAGTTATTTTCAGTTTTTGGCCAATATCTCAAAAACTTGCACTAGTAACCAATACTTTCAATTGTTTTTCTTATAGCTTAGGTCATACTGAGACTACCTGGAAAATTTGGGGAAAATTGATGGATTAGAATTTTCACTATAATTTTTTGATTTTCTGCGGCCATATAAGATATTTTCAGTTTTTAGCCAATATCTCAAAAACTTCCACTAGACCCCAATACTTTCGATTGTTTTTCTAATAGCTTAGGTCATACTGAGACTACCAGGTAAATTTGGGGAAATTTGATGGATTTTCACTATAATTTTTTGATTTTCAGCAGCCAAATAAGTTATTTCAGTTTTTGGCCAATATCTCAAAAACTTGCACTAGTAACCAATACTTTCAATTGTTTTTCTAATAGCTTAGGTCATACTGAGACTACGAGGAAAATTTGGGGAAATTTGATGGATTTTCACTATAATTTTTTGATTTTCAGCAGCCAAATAAGTTATTTTCAGTTTTTGGCCAATATCTCAAAAACTTCCACTAGTAACCAATACTTTCGATTGTTTTTCTAATAGCCTAGATCATACTGAGACTACCAGAAAAATTTGGGGAAAATTGATGGATTAGAATTTTCACTATAATTTTTTGATTTTCAGCGGCCATATAAGTTATTTTCAGTTTTTAGCCAATATCTCAAAAACTTCCACTAGTAACCAATACTTTCGATTGTTTTTCTAATAGCCTAGATCATACTGAGACTACCAGAAAAATTTGGGGAAAATTGATGGATTAGAATTTTCACTATAATTTTTTGATGTTCTGCGGCCAAATAAGTTATTTTCAGTTTTTGGCCAATATCTCAAAAACTTCCACTAGTAACCAATACTTTCGGTTGTTTTTCTAATAGCTTAGGTCATACTGAGACTACCAGGTAAATTTGGGGAAATTTGATGGATTTTCACTATAATTTTTTGATTTTCAGCAGCCAAATAAGTTATTTTCAGTTTTTGGCCAATATCTCAAAAACTACCACTAGTAACCAATACTTTCGATTGTTTTTCTAATAGCTTAGGTCATACTGAGACTACGAGGAAAATTTGGGGAAATTTGATGGATTTTCACTATAATTTTTTGATTTTCAGCAGCCAAATAAGTTATTTTCAGTTTTTGGCCAATATCTCAAAAACTACCACTAGTAACCAATACTTTCGATTGTTTTTCTAATAGCTTAGGTCATACTGAGACTACCACGTAAATTTGGGGAAATTTGATGGATTTTCACTATAATTTTTTGATTTTCAGCAGCCAAATAAGTTATTTTCAGTTTTTGGCCAATATCTCAAAAACTTGCACTAGTAACCAATACTTTCAATTGTTTTTCTTATAGCTTAGGTCATACTGAGACTACGAGGAAAATTTGGGGAAAATTGATGGATTAGAATTTTCACAATAATTTTTAGATTTTCTGCGGCCAAATAAGTTATTTTCAGTTTTTGGCCAATATCTCAAAAACTTGCACTAGTAACCAATACTTTCGATTGTTTTTCTAATAGCTTAGGTCATACTGAGACTACCAGGTAAATTTGGGGAAATTTGATGGATTAGAATTTTCACTATAATTTGAACAATTTTAAACTATTTATAGTGAAAATTCTAATCCATCAATTTTCCCCAAATTTTCCTCGTAGTCTAAGTATGACCTAAGCTATTAGAAAAACAATCGAAAGTATTGGTTACTAGTGGAAGTTTTTGAGATATCGGCCAAAAACTAAAAATAACTTATATGGCCGCAGAAAATCTATGGAAATTTATGAAACGCTACTGACGCCAGTTGAGATTCTTATGTTACTCGTGTGTATAAACTATGATCTCAGCTACCATAAAAACATAAACCCAGGGTAGTTACAGGGGGGTTTTTCTAACACTTTTGTTGGAAAACTGAAAACATTTCACATTAAAATGACTTCAAAATTGTATGGAACGCTACTGACGCCAGTTATGATTCTTATGTTACTCATGTATATAAACTATGATCTCAGCTACCATAAAAACGTAAACCCAGGGTAGTTACAGGGGGGTTTTTCTAACACTTTTGTTGAAAAACTGAAAACATTTCACATTAAAATGACTTCAAAATTTTATGGAACGCTACTGACGCCAGTTATGAATCTTATGTTGCTCATGTATATACAGGGTGTCCGCCGGGAAAGTATACTACTTTGTTTTGCCGCCATTTAGGCGAATATTAGTATTGACAGTTCGTACTTGACAGTCGTGAAGTAGACACGTGGCAAATTCTTCCACAAGACCATTTACGCCGCCGTACATATGCCAATAGGATGTTACAGCTCGCCCATGACAACCCCGATTTTCATGAAAAAATCATAATGAGTGACGATGCACATTTTCAATTAAATGGATATGTGAATAAACAGAATAGTCGGTTCTGGGCAATGGAAAACCCTCACATTATTCATCAGTCACCTTTACATCCATTAAAAGTGACAGTCTGGTGTGCAATTTGTTCAGGAGGAATCATTGGACCTTACTTCTTTGAAAATGAAAACTGCGTAACGGTAACTGTGAATGGGGAGCGATATCGTGATATGATTGAAAACTTTTTAACGTCACAACTGCATACTTTGGGCTTGATTAACATGTGGTATCAACAAAACGGTGCCACATCGCATACAGCCAGGATTACAATGGAGTTACTGCGAGAACTCTTTCCACAACAAGTTATTTCAAAAAATGGTGATGTTGATTGGCCTCCACGGTCGCCTGATTTGACTGCTCCGGACTTCTTTTTGTGGGGATATCTAAAAAGCAAGGCTTATGCAAACAAACCAGAAACGCTTGAGCAACTCAAACAAAATATTCGTGATGAAATTATTGAAATACCGCGTGAAATGTGTGAGAATGTAATGAAAAATGTGCTCAAAAGGGCTCGCATTTGTGAGGCTAACTGAGGCGGACATTTATCTGATATTGTATTCCATATATAATTGCCGACGTCAAAAATCATAAACAAACAAAGTAGTATACCTTCCCGGCGGATACCCTGTATATTATGATCTCAGCTATCATAAAAACCTAAGCCCAGGGTAGTTACAGGGGGGTTTTTCTAACACTTTTGTTGAAAAACTGAAAACATTTCACATTAAAATAACTTAAACATTTTATGGAACGCTACTGACGCCAGTTATGATTCTTATGTTACTCATGTATATAGATTATGATCCCAGCTAGAAAAATTTCCTTTTTGTGATAGTGATGCCTCTAGCGGTGAATAGAAAAAATAATTTTTTTCTGCTGGAAATTTTCTGCTATCTTATACAGCATTGTTTTGCATTGTCTATGCATATCAAATGATCATCCGGTCCCACGCTTCACAATTGTTTGCCCTGGTGGGAGAAAACTTGTTCATGACTGCCGGGCAACTGAGAAGGTTATATTACGCTGTAGCGTCCACAGATTGATTGTTCTGACGATAAAAGCGCTCCAGAACAGAATATGAATCATAGTGTAGTGATGAACATGATGTTGATTTTGGTTGGTGAAGAACTCATTCCTCTGGACCAAGTGCTCATTTTCCCGAAGAGCTGCTACCTTCTTTCAACTTTTGGGTGTCCAAAACGTAAACGAGGTCAGATGCGGTGTCATCACGCACCTTGGTTTTGATGTGACTTCCAAGATTTTTCAATTGTTTGGGAGTGGTAATGCCCGTGGTTGATTTTTGAAAAGCCTTGCTTATACTGTTGGATGCTGTGCCCACAGCTACAATGTATAAATTCCTGTCTCGCAATATACAGCCTGCATCGATGCTAATTATTCCCGAGCCTTGAAGAGGATGCGGACTAGATTGAGAGCCACATAAAATATCGACTGTAGTTTCGTTGGGAACTGCATAAATTCAATAATTTGGTGCCTTCAGGGGAATCCATCTATTCGTGGAATTGCTAGTTTGAAAGTTGCAAAACTGTTCAAGAGCGGATTTCCGCTGCAGGATGGCTATCTCGCATCGACCGCTGTTAGTGAATGGGTTGAAGACTGGTGATCTCTCGTATAAAAAATCCGTAGAGAAAAACGCGAAAAATTCGCGATGGCTGTCCATGGCCAGATATTCAGTTGAAGTTACTATGCTTGATTGTGAAGTGTGTACTTTGTGGCGAACGCCAGTGGAATGATGATTTTGATGAACACATTCTGCTTCTAACTGTTAGACTCTATCTATTAAATCTGTGAATTAAATCAGACAATTGGTGACCAGGGACACTGACTGGAAGTTGCTCTTCTAATTGGTCCGGCGTGAGTATACTGGGATGCAATTGGGTGTCTTCCAAATTCTGTAGGATCAAGGTTTACTCGATTAAGTTCGTTAGCACCGAGCGAACCCTGTCCTCATAGCTTCGATACTCTTGCAGCACTAGTAATTATTGCCTTAGTCGCCTCTGCGCTTGTAATACGTTGTTCATAGACGTCATGGTGAGGTTGGAATTTCCATTTTACCTGGTTACCTTGTATCGATGCTTGATTCTGTATTAATTTCATAAGATGGTTTTCGTGTGCGTTGATCATCTCAAACTGGGATTCGTATTGTTCAGTATCGCGTTGCGACAAGATTCCAAATATATCGCCCAACGCAATACCCAGCGTATCTTCTAATCCTCGCTTGGATCGCGTGTGCTTCTTATTGCTATGTTGTAATAGCTTGTTTTTTGCTATGAGGTTGTTGAGTCGCCGTTGAAAATGTTGTAGGGTAGTGTTACAGTTGAATCCTGACAGATATCTACAAGCTCCTTCTAGTTGGACTACGGCTTGCTTGCAGTTATATACTGATCCAATTCGCTCTTCTTGGCGGTTGCTTCCTGATTGGTGGAGCCTCGTTGTTGGCAGGAATGTCTGTCGTCGGAGACTTCAGAATTTCATATGAATTAATATGAAAGTTCAATTTTTGAGTGTTTTTTTTTAAATTTAAGTACTTAAGGAACACAGTGTACTTTAGTGTGTATGTCACACCGATATATCATATTTTCTAGACAAATAAATAAATAAATCCAAATATAATTTAATATATGGCTTTAAACACGATACCATTATGTGCTTAATTGTAATTAATTGTATTTTGAGCTTTAATAACGATCCGATACTTGTCCAAATTTCCTCCGAATTCGAAATTATATCACCAAAACAAATTTAATTCTAAAATGAGTTCATCCTTCTGCGTATTTGACGTGCTACAAAATACGAATAAATTAACAACTTAAAATTCTTTCAATATACCATACCTTTAACAAAATTCGCAAGATAGGAGGCAAGCATATTTTTAAAGAATTTCGGTTGTATAAAATGAGTGAAGACGATTTTAAGATTTTCTTTGTTGTCCCATCTCACTATATATACAAAACTGACGTCTATACAATTCTTTTTCTCCTCCTGAAAACATTATTCGGTTGTGCTAGGTACGGCATAATCTCAAGGATATTTGTACATCCCTTTTCTATTTTCGTTTAAATATTCGAAATACTAATTACCGATGTGTATTGGGCGTCTTCATTTTATTCTTGTGTAAGGAATTCGTGTATGCGGTGTATCGATGTCATAAAAATATTTCGGCAATTCCGGTTATTGTCTCTACCTTTGGGAATATGAGCAAAACGAAATAAAATAAAAATCAATTCCCATTCTTAAATAATAATTATTTTATCATTAAAGCGACATATTATTTTATTGATAAGTAGCTCAATATATACGGAGCACCTATCTACCTACGTATGCATGCTATATCCTATCTGTATTATGTATTACAAATATATGTATTTTATGTACATACGAATGTAACAGGAACCACATAACAATACCAATTTCATAAAATCAACATTTTGTTAAAGACCATTAAACAGGAAAAACCAAATATAATATTATTATTATTATTGTGATGGGAAAGAAGATGATTTGAAGAAGCAGAGAAAAATCTTTAGAAATTTTTCCACTTTCCCAGTGGCATGTATACGTATATATAGTGAGTAATTGTGTGTGGTTAGATATCATGTAAGTACCGAATGAGTCTATATACATAAAAATAATAATATCATAGTGGAAGGAAGACGGGAAGGAAACCAAAACCTTCAAGTTTATGTTTAGCATTATACCTTTTGTGTTTGGTATATAGACAGAGCTTTTCAGCTATATGTATTCATAAGATGTAATATACATTAAATGATCCATTATTTTCTTTAATTATTATTAATTGCGAGCATAAGAGTACACCCAACATAATTATACATATAATAACATTAATAAACATAACAATAACAGTATTTTGGTTCGATGTTGATTTAAAAATATAAAACATTTTAAATGTATGTGTGTAAGCGGAATAAAAATGGAAAGTATATTTGCTTTGAGCTTTTAAGTTTCGGTATAATTTATCAATTTGAATAATTTTTTTGTAAATATAAAAGCGTTAACTAGGTTGGAAATTAATGTATTAAGGCGAGATTAAAAATATATAATTTGAATTTTTATTTGGGTCTCTATGTGTAACGTACAAAGCCCAGGGGTTTTGTTCTACATTAATTAAGCTAATTTAAATGCTTCAAAGTGGAAACTGTAAAGTTTTTCAAAATAAATAAATCTTTTTTATCAAAAATGTTTTATCTATCGTAATGATCAGGTTTTGGGTTTTAAAATGAAAGTTTTTAATGGTTTTCAATAAAACAACATCTAAACACCATAACTTAACAAACTTCTTTTTCTAAAATACTAGACTATGCTAAGTGTTACCATTCCAAAGTTGGCTGGTTCGAATTCACTCCTAAGTAATAATTTTATTGGGCAATTATTATTATAATTATGCGACTCTGTTACTGGATCTAGTATTCCTCCAATACTGATTGGAAATTGCATTTTAGAATGGCATTCCATGTGGAGAGAAATATTGAAATAACGAAAGTAAATGGCGACGATAGTCATCATGAAAAATACTGGAACTAACGACGGCGTTAAATATGAAGACAGGCTAATTGGAGAAGTGAAATTATACACACATAAATTTCACTTCTTCAATTAGCCTGTCTTCATATTTAACGCTAACGACAGCGTTTTGGTAGCATTTTGCTAACTCTTCCCCCTTTAAAGATCCCCAGCCCGTGGAGTCACGTATTGAGGATAACCGTGTGAATTTCTGGTAGGCAGCTGAAGATCCCCTGCTGTTGAGCTAGTTTCTGATGTCGCACTTAATAGAAATGGTTCCTTATTGTGATTAAGAAAATCGAGATAATCGTTAAAATCAAATTTATGATTGCGAGAACTATGAGTCCTGATTTTTCGTAGTTTGCGAACAATTTCTGTAGTTTTTCCACGTTATTCAGATGCAGGCTGTGAAGATAGTCTTTGGTATAGTTAGGATGGGATTCCTCACGAGCATAAACACCTTTGTTTTCCGAGAGGATGATTTGATTTCTGAATACATTTATTGGTGCATCACAGTATGGTATCAAATTGGTGCTGTTCTATTCTGCGCTATGAATTGTCTCATTTGTTGACAGCATATTTGTCTCTAATTCTAAGCGTGATAATGCATCTGCTACCTTGTTAATGGATCCGGGTTTGTAAATTATCTCATAATTATACTCTTCCAGACGCGCCTTCCACCGTTTTAATTTCGCGTTGTGGTTACGATTACTTAGTGAGAAGGTTAGGGGTTGATGGTCCGTGATGATTTTTATTTTTTTTGCGCCATATAGGTAGTTTCGCAGGCTGTCCAATGACAGATGATAGCTAGCATCTCCTTTTCATTTGTAGCATAATTTTCTTCTGTTCTATTTAGCGATCTGGAGATGAATGTGACAGGTCTATCCTTACCTAGTTCACCCTGCGATAGTAATGGTCCAATCGCGGTGTCCGATGCATCCGTTGTTAATATGAATGGTTTCTCAAAGTAAGGGAAGATGAGTATTTCCGTTGATGACAATAATTCTTTGAGTTTTCGGAATGCGTGGATTTCTTTCTCTGAAAGGCAGATTTTGACCTTTTTTGACGAATTTGCCTTGATTTGCCTTGTAAGCGGTTTGGCTAGCTTGGCGAAGTCTTTTATAAAGCGTCTATAGTATGACGTCAACCCAAGAAATGATTTTAGATCTTTCAAGTTCTTTGGAATTTTAATATTTTGGATTGCATGCACCTTCCGTTCATCGGGTTTAATACCCTGGTTGGTTATGACGTAACCGAGAAATTCGGATTCACTCTTGAGGAATTCCGTTTTATTGAGGTTTACGCGCAAAGTCGCCTTTTCCAGTTTGAAGAATATCTTCTCTACATTGTTTTGGTGTTCCTCTTCCGTGTTTCCTCCAAATATGATAATATCATCAATATAGACATAACATAATTTTCCAATGAACTCTTTTAGCACGTTGTCTATCATTCTCTGGAAGATCGCTGGTGTGTTTTTTAATCCAAAAGGAAGCCTTAGGAATTCGTACTTCCCGTTCATTGTTGAGAATGATGTTTTTTTTTATGTCTGAGTCCTTCATCCGAATCTGATGAACGCCGGAGGTGAGGTCGATCGTTGTGAATAATATAGAGTTTCCTAGGTTTGCCAGTGTATGTGAAATGTCTGGAATTGGGTAGGCATCTGATACTGTTACGGCATTGAGTCTTTTAAAATCAATGACCATACGGTATTGACGTTTACCGGAAGCGTCCAATTTTTTCTCCACTACCCAGATTGGAGCGTTGTATCGGCTCTTGGAAGGTCTTACAATACCGTCATTTAGCAGCTGTTCGATTTGGGTTTCCATTTCACCTCTCATGTTTACCGGATATGGGTAAGATTTGGAATAGATGGGTTCCTCTGTTGTTGTTTTAATCTCTGCTCTTATATCCGTTTCGATGATTTCATGGTTGTTAACCGGCCCGAACAGTTTTTTGAATTTTGGCAGCATTACTTGTAAGTTCTGTTTTGTCTTTTGCGAGAGTTAATTGTCTCGGATTTCCAGATTATTGACTTGTGCTGACTGCTATTCCTTTAGTGGTATCTTTATGTTTGGTCCTAAAATTGACGTATTATTTTTCCTGTCGATTATGGCCCCTGGTTCTTTAAGGGTATCATCTCCAATTATTCCGTCGAATGATTGAAGTCCCGGTAACACGAAAAATTCCACATTTTTGTAGATTCCGACACTTTTAAATAATGGTCCAAATTTTTTTCTTTAATCAGTATGCTTCCACCAGCTGATTTAATATTGAATTAATTGTTGGTCGGAATTGGGTTTTTTGCTAGTTCGGATCTGATGAAATTTGTATTTGCCCCGGTGTCGATGAGGAATTTGAATAATTTTTTGTCTCCAGGTCTGTATTCTAAGTATGGTACGCTAAAGAGCCGTCCATCATAAAATTTAGTTCGGTGTTTTCAATTTCTTGTTCTTGTCATTAGTGTAAATTTGAGCGCTCTGTCTGCACTGGTTTGACAGCAATGACAGTCTGACGTTGGTAAGACTTCGTGTCAGTCACCCGGTAGTTGTTATATTTCCAGAGTCTACGATGTTACTAGTGAAATAGCTAGTTTGCTGATTTTTAGCCATTTTTTGCAGGTGTAATATTCTGAGTGTGTAGGTTATGCAGGTATTCTAAATTCAATTTAATCTTTTGTTCGGTGATATTTGTTTGAAGTACTGGTGGTAATAATATTTGACCTGTTCTGATTTCCTTGTTCGTAAATACCCAATCTTTGATTTCTACGGTTTCTTTCTGATATTGAATCAGATAGCTTCCTTTTAACGGTATGTTTGATTTGTTGCAGGCCAAAATTCCGTCGAAGTTACTTAAGATAATCGTATTTTCGTTCAACTATTCTATAATTTCATTCTCATTGAAGGAAAATTCACAACCAGCGTTTGAACCTTTCATAAGTTGGCTAATGCAGTGGATTTCTCTTATTTGCTTTAGATGATTCGGTTCACATACGATGACCTCTCTTATTTCGTGACATTTTTTAACTATGCCAAAGATTTTATTTTGATTTATTAGGATATTGTCATATTCTTGCTTGTTATCTCTGCTGGTTGATCTTATCTGGATATGGTGGAACTCTTCCTTGCTGGTCTTGTCTGGCTCTGCATACTCTATAGATTCTATCTCGTTTGTGTAGGGTAATGTTTCTATTTCAGTTATCAATCGGTTAATCTCAGCTTTGTCTAGCAGATTTGAATTTAATATTCCCGCTTTAACAAGTTGTACTGCCCTCACGATTTCCTTTATATCCTCCTTGGTCAACAGGAGATGGTTAAACATTGTTTGTTGGATGACCTCGTTAGTGCCATTTTCTAGTTGTAATAGAATCCCATTGTATTGACTTATCATTTGTTGTGTTTTTGCGTAACTGCTGTATTAATTTTATACTGTTCATTTTTGTTTTCAATTATCCTATCTTGACTTCTTAGGATTTCGTTCCAATCGGTAGCGTCTGGTAACCCAGCGATCCATTTTCAAGCGGAACCTATCCAGTCGATTGAACGTTTAGCTTTCGATGGCCGTCCTTTGAGTTCCTCTAGAAGTTTTCTCATCTCCCTGATCTGGTATTTAAGCTGCGGTTTTAACTTCTGATTCTATAGTGCTCAAGATGTTTTCATAGCCGGTAAGATCGATTTTGTGTATTATTTTAAATGTTCCACTTATTATATTGCCATTGCCTTGTTTAACAGAAACGATTGGTGTGTTATATTCATAAATACTTATAGAAGTTGTTATTGCCCAAAGACAGGAGCTGGAAGTAGAAGAAATGTTTTTCATTTAGCTGTGTTCTTAATGTGTGACTTGTGGATTCTTTTCCGGAAGCTGTTATCATTTGCCACAATTACCTGTCGAAGCCTGGGTTTATCTTTCCTCTTAATTTATTTTACTGTAGTGTAAATTATTTCGCCGACTTCGTAAGGTTTTGGTTCATTCTTCTTAAGATTCTCACGTTGATCCTTATTCTTTTGGCTATTTCTAATTCGTTCTGCTAAATCCTTTTTTTGTAGTGAGATCCTTATATTCAATCTGTAAGCATCTTGTTACTTTGATTATAGTTGAATGAACCCTTTCGATAGCTCCATTTACTTCGCTTTTGTTGGATGGTGTTAAATAAATTTGTATTCCAATAGTTTTTAAGTAGTATGTTATAATTGGACTGATGAAGCTAGATTCGTTGTCCATAACTATCATTCGTGGTGCAGAAAAATAGTGTAGAATCTTGATTCGGAAGAACTTTGTGAACTTAGAGAATTTGTCCACGCTAGTGATAAATTTTTCTTTGTTTATTTCCATCAGACCTATATGGAGAATTTCGGACGGGTAGGTTGGAACTGGTGTTTCTTGAAGCGTTGGTTTGTTTGGGTGGCGATCGTCTTTGCGATAATTCTTGGTTAATCTAGCCATTTGTAGGAAGTAATAGATCTCAAGGATCTGCTCTTTATTTTCCTTCCAATTCCTGTGTTCCTGTTCGTCGATCTTCTTTTTCGATGATTCTAAATTTATTATCCTCATTATTGATATCCTCAACCACTCTCTGTGTTATTCTTATTTTATAGTTGTTGAGGTGCGTTTGGTAGATTTCGGGAATTTATTTTCCATCGTACTGCATTTTTTTAACTTGTGCGAACTTTGAGGCATCTGTGGTCAAATATGGAATTCTGTTTTTGAAATCGGGGAATGATAATATGATCTCGTTTGAAGTAAGATAATTGTTTACTTCATTAAAAGCACAGATATGTGCCTCATTAAATTGGACTTGTTTATGCCTTGAAATCGTTTTGGACACATGTCCATCTTCCCCCTTTAAGAGTGCTTAACTGCACTGGTTTAGCTAGTTTAGTGTAACCCTTGATGAAACGGCGGTAGAATCCAGCCATTCCTAAAAAGGATCTAAGCTCTTTCACTTTTTAGGGGATGACGAAATCTGTTGTAGCCCAGACTTTTTTTCTTATTTGCTTTATTCCGTCTTTACTGATGACGAATCCTAGGGACTCAACTTCTGCCCTTAGAAATTCGCATTTGTTCAATTGAATTTTAAGGTTGGCTCTTTCAAGAACTTTGAACAATATTTCGATGTGTTGAAACAGATCTTTTTTGTCTTTTCGGAATATAACTATGTCATCGATACAGACATAGCAGCGTCTTACTATATGTTTACGGAGGATATCATCTAAAGCACGCTGAAAGGTAGATGGCGCATTTTTCAGGTCGAAAGGAAGGCTGATAGAGAAGGCTGTTTTCTTGATATCCTTATCTTTGATAGGGGCTTGGTGAAAGCCGCTCTTCAAGTCTAAGACAGCGAATAACTTATTTTCGTCTAGATTTGCTGAGATGTCGTTAATCTCTGGGATTGGATATTTGTCGGGGATCGATATCGATCGTCGTATTTAGTTCTCTGTAGTCGATGACCATCCTATACTTTGTTTTACTCTTGACGCATCTTCATTTTTGAGTACGAGCCTAATTAGGAAGTTGAGTGATTTCGATAATTGTTGTATTTGTTTTTCTATTTCATTCTTGAGGCATATATGATAAGGATTGAGACGAGTATAGACGGGCCTCATCAGTCTGGGTCCTACTTTCTTCCTTTATTGTGGTAGTAAACGTTATTTTTTCTTTTGGTTCAATTTTTTTCCTGTGCTGGATTGAGATGTGAGGTTCTTAAATTGATACTATTTGCAGAATCCGATACGTGTTGTTTAAGAAGGATCTTAATGTTAGGATAGATAGTCATGAATCCACTATTTGTGTGGATGGTGGCATCAAGATCTTTTAGGCTATCGTTACCAATTATACCCCCAAAAGATTTTAGGGTGGGAAGAACAAAAAATTTTAATTTCCGTTCAGGACCGAATAGGTCAATCATAGAATGATGAGTGATTTTATACTCCCTGCTACTGAATTGGCCTTATGTATAGAGTTACGAATATACTGGGGCTGAATGTAGTTTTTAGTAGAGCCCGTATCTACTAGAAATTTTACAATTTTGCCGTTCTTCGCTCGGTGTTCTTAGCATGGGGGCGAATAACTCTTTAATGGGTTAATAGGTTGTGTCCAACTCCAGCCTCGTTTTCACTTCTCTCATTTACACTTTTTCAATTTTCGGTACACAGATTTCCTCCAAATTTCGCAAGGATTTCTCAATTAATAAAAAAAGTTTAAGTGTGAATTTTTATTCTGAATAGTAAATCCGTCTGTATTATAGATAAAGCTTTTTTGATCAAATTCATCATTTCCGGTAAAATTTAAAAAAGTGATCTGAACTAATTTTGTTTGAAATTTAATTTACAATATTTTGATTTTTAATCGCTTTTTCGTAAATATTTTTTATACATTTCAAAATATTTCATCAAAAAATCACAGACATACCCCAATTTATGCAAAAAGCTTATGTATAGTGAAAATTATCATTTGGCAATCGCAAGTCAAATCATTTACTTCCTACCTGGAGGTAGTGGGAATTTCACCCCTTTCATTGAAATTTTAGAAATTATGTATGTGTTGCATCGTAAGTACGCTGGCGGAGTTAAGAGTGATGTTATCTCCATTGGTACTCTAAAGTCTTAAACATTTTATTTATTTATATTATAATACAGTTATGTCGCTGGACTGGCTTCTGATTTGCTATATTTTACTATTTATAAATGTAGTTCTTTAAAGTTTCAATAAACTATGATGTGTGAATTACAACTTTTTGTAAATAGCCAAATATCAGTTCTATAATTTCTAAAATATGCCATATTCGACGGATACGAGAATTCAAAATGATTTTTGAACTTTATTTTGGAATTTGACTAGTTTGGTAGAAGATTTTTTAAAGTTTTAGACGAAGTACAGGAATATTGAACGAGGGATTAACGTAAATATGATCATATGACGCTTTCCAAACATAACGCTCATATATATAAAATTCAGGCTTTTCTTTATGAATATGACGAAATTTGTTTGACTAGATGGTTACCGGAAAATAAATGTGATGGAAATTCTAAGATATGGTTGACTAGGACAACAACCACACTAATTCTTAGTCGTTTTCGATTAAATCCGTGATGTTATTTGGAAATTGGAGTTTAATATAACTTGAGAAGACAAACAACTAAACTTTAATCATTACTGAGTGGTGAAACACTTTTTTATTGAAATAGAATGCCATAATATTTTTTAGATTGAGCTACAGCACCAGTACACCCAAGTACAAAACAGGATTGCATATCCTCCAGAATTAGAAATAAGCTTCCGATTAGCGACAATCACCGATATCACAATTAGGAATGCTACCGTATCCTGAAAGGAAGTCAAAATTAAAGCATTCTTTTTTTTTCAGGGAATGTTGTCATAATGGAAATTATAACCCGAGACCTTGAATTACAAGCATCGGCCAACTTAATTCACTGTATCAAAACTGGCATAGCAGTCAAGTTATAGTAACCTCCAATTTAAAAAAAAATCTTATAAAAGGATAATTAAATTTCTTAATTAGTAAGATAATTTTCAATCGCGCAGGACAAGTATTTTGATTATCTGATATTGGAATACATCTGAGCATTTCATCAAAATAAAATAAAAAATTATGAACTAAAACCTCATAATATGAAAGATAACATATTCATTAATCAAACTGTGTCTACATTTTACTCTTATTTAAAAGTTTAACAACCTGCACTAAAACCAACGTGAAATAATTTGAGTACACCAAATATTCCCTAGTTCATATTATTAAATCCCAGGATTGTGTACACCAAGGAGACCGAGAAAGAAACACTGTGCATATAACGTTTCTATGTGCTAATAGGAAAAGATGACGGCACAACTGTACAAAACAAAATTCAATTAACCTGAACAACATAAAACATAAGGCATCATCTGAAGTTGAAAAACACCGCACCGACAGCACAAAAAAATGCTATTCCATCGTTTCTATACACAACATTACACAACCGAAAAGAACAAGAACAAAAAAATTAATTCGAGACACAAATGGTCTTTTCTCAAAATAATGTATGTAGTAGCTTAACAACAATACGTACACAAAAGAATAATAATTTTTATCCACCATCATGACATAAGGTGAGCTTTTCAATTTATTCGTTTTGTCGTTCAAGTGTATGGAAACCTTAGCATTGTGTCGCTTATCTAATTCATTGCACAGTGGTGTCAAAAGATATTTTACGTCGAAACATGACGACATGCATGTATAGACTACACATAAAATTGACTCGAAATTTTAAAATAAAAAATGTGAGATGATTTTTCATAATCAGAAGCGAATGAGCGATAACATAAATTATTTGAAGATCAAGGTTTTATATGACACATTTCGTGCGAGAAGTTCATTGTCTTAAAAAATGTCTCAAAATGTAAAATGATTAATTTTTATTGATTATTGCGGTTTATGGTTTAAAGGTCATGCGACCTATAAGGTGATAGAATCTATATTTTATGTTGTCTCGTCAAAATAGAAACAATGATTTTCGAATTTGGATTATCACATTTTCATTTGGCAATAAGCGTTCATTGAGCTCAAAATTGATATCAAAAATTATAAATTTACGTTTACAGCATTTGCCGAAGGTATACAGCAACTTATAGTTAACTAAAAAAATTAACAAAAATGATATCAAACCGATTTGGGAAGTCGAAATTATGTTAAATTGTCAAAAATGCATATAAGGTGAAACGAATGAAGCTATTTTATATCTCGAAATCTGTACACTAAAAGCGGAATCAACAAAGTATCTCAGCTAGAACTCATTGAAAAAAAATTTTAATATGAAAAGGGAAAGGGGGACTCGTATCAGTTCCAGAAACTCACGCCCGAAGAACACAGAACACTAAATGACATTACGAAACCATTCCCGTCATTTGCACAACTCGGCCTGAACAAGGCTAATCTAGTCACTCATTTCATCGATGTGGGCACAGCTAAACCTATCAAATAACGGTTAAATGATATATCGATCGCTGTTCAGACTCGCATGTACGTGGAGTTGGACAGAATGATCTCTTTGGGTGATATCGAGGAATCCCAAAGCTCTTGGTGTTCAACGGTCACCCTTGTATCGAAGGCAAACAGTAAGGTTCGTTTCACTCGTTCGTATCAATTCACGACCTTGCCTTTCGGATTGTGCAATGCACCACAAATGATGTACCGCCTTATGCACAGGGTGATCCCGCATCAATTACATGATCGTGTGTTCGTCTACTTGGACGAAATCCAAATAACCTCTGCCACTCTTGGAGATCATATCGCCCGTCTTTGCGAGGTTGCGCATCTTTTTAAAAAAGCGTGATTGACCGCATAAACGCTGAAAAAGTAGGTTTTTGCTGAAGGTGGTGAAATATTTAGGCTACGAGGTAGGAGATGGTTGTCTTCAGATCGATAGCGAAAAGGTTAAAGCGATTGTGGATTATCCTGTACTCAAGACCACTATGCAAGTTCGGTATTTTCTCGCTACATTTTGCAGGCGTTTTATCCGAAACTTTGCCACCATAGCTTCTCCACTAACAGACTTTACAAAGAGGGGTTCTAAAATCAACTGGTCCGAGACTACTGACAACTCATTTAATTTAATAAAGCATTCCTTGACCTCTGCGCGCGTCTTGACAAACCCCGATTTTCATAAACCATTTTACATACAACGTGACGCCACTACCGTTGGCGTAGGAAGCGTGTTATTTCAATTAGATTCCGCCGGAGAAGAGCACCCTATAGCCTTTGTATGGCAAAAGTGGAATGCCGCTCAAAATAGTTACTCCATTACGGACCTAGAGTGTTACGCAGCGGTACTGAGCGTCAAAAAGTTCAGACCATATGTAGAAGGGTATTCATTTACGATTTATACAGATCACGCAAGTTTTCGGTGGCTTATGTCACAAAAGGATTTGTCGGGAAGGTTAGCTCAATGGAGCTTAAAGCTCCAAGCTTTTGACTTCGAAATCGGCGTTATCGCGGGCATTTTGTAACCTTTTCGTGAAAATACCGAAAATTGTCATAACTCATCGATTGCAGTTATCAGAAACCATAGCATACTAGAACCACTCCAGATAGATTTAGAGGCACCTGAATTTGATGAACCTGTGTACCAGGATCAAGTTTTAAAAGTTGAAGAACTACATCCAAACTGCCATAGTTTTCGTGTAGCAGGCAAAAAATTAATATTTGCTCCCTACTTTGATAAACGATACGAATCTGGAGATACAGATCTATCTTTTTGGTGGCTGCTGGTTCCTACTAGCTCTTTGATTAATCAAGCCCACTCTTCGCCATCTTCAGCTCATATGGGGACTGCAAAAATACGGGGATGGCTATTTCAAATTAAAAAAGGTTCTTTTAGTTGCGGAACAAACGCGAATACCGCAGCCTCATGAAAATTACAACAACGTATCGATGGTATAGATTTCTTGGAACACCAGCAAACAATCTTAGAAGAAATGTCAACGATAAGAAGAGCGGGGGAAACTGGAGTTTGGTTACCAAAGGTAAATATTCTTACATTTTCTGATCGGTACTCGTATTTCTCATCTTTCAAAGATTTGTTCGAAGCTTCGCTGCATAACAACCCAAAAATCCTGCAAATGCATAAACTGCAATATTTGTAGAGTCTTCTTAAAAATGATGCAGCTCGATTAGTGAAACATTTTGAGATAACCGAAACCAACTACGCTGAAGCTTGGAAAAAAATAAAAACGCGACAGAAAAAATCAGGTCGTGAAGCAGCTACTTGATCAATTCATTCATCAGCCACGAGTTAAAGGATGATCCAAGCAATTAAGTCAATTATGTGATACCTGCGATGATGTGATTCGTGGATTATAGGTCCTTGGTCAGGATGCCGAAACTCGTGATCCGTGGATGATTCACCGCATTGTACGACATCCGGTAATACAGGATTATCCACTAGCAATAAAGGAAGGCCTCAAGTGAAGGCCACGCATTCAACAGTGGCGAATACCAAGGTGTGTCTTAAATGCGACGAAGAAGAAAGTATTCACGTACGTCCAGAGTTTAAGGAACTGACTGTCGAACAAAGACGAGCATTTATTGCCGAAAAGTGATGTTGCTTCAACTGCCTCAGCCAAACACACTTTTCAACTGTTTGTCGATCTAAGTTGTAGATGTAGTTTATATAAGACGCGACACCACACATTGTTATACCAGGCAAAACCGAACAGGCAGGAAGGACTGGAAGCGATTTCGAAACCAACGGATTGTCAGCAGTCCTCCACAAGTGGTGGTAATAAGGTTCGAAATCGATTGAATGCCGTATATTGTAAGACACGGGTTCGCAGGCGTCGTTCATCATTCTGGTTAGTGGGATTTCCAATTCTGGACTCCAAACAAAAGGCACAATGGAAGTGAAGCTTCAATCACGAGTTCACCCTCAAGAAGTTTTGAAAATAGAAGCCTTCATATTAAACAAACTGTCAAAGTTTCCCAGTGGCGATTTTTATGTTGATGAAGAAGTTACATATCTACATTTCAACTTGTTGACCCGGGATATTGAAAGTTTATATTGAACCGCCTTATATTGAAAGCCCGAGGCCCTACAGCTTCTCCTTCAACTACTGTGATGTTCATTTAGGTGTTTAGGGTTTTAACAATTGCTGGTATTTGCAAAATCCCACTTCCGAC
This sequence comes from Nephrotoma guestfalica, assembly GCA_963691935.1. Classification (NCBI taxonomy): domain Eukaryota; kingdom Metazoa; phylum Arthropoda; class Insecta; order Diptera; family Tipulidae; genus Nephrotoma; species Nephrotoma guestfalica. The sequence continues at coordinate 31,395,128 of OY829915.1, forward strand.
TCCAAATGTTACGAATTTCGGGCGTTCGTTATAGATTAGTACTTGGTTTTTTTGCAAATAAAATACTCAGTGCTTCAAGTTACAAACTTTATTGACCAACTCCTTTATTTTCTACAGTAATTCACTGCTCACTAATTCGCTTTTACTGTTTTAGTTTAATTGTTCACTTGCACTGTTCACTACTGTTTGCACTGTTTACTTTTGACTTGTTGACTTGCACTATTCACTGGTTAAATTGCAACTGTGTCTGCGTCTGCGTCCCAAACTGCTCGCGCTTATATACGAGGGCTGCCGTAAAATTTTTTAGAAAATGTGATAAAAAATTAAAATTTTTCATCAAGAATTGCTTTTCAAAATATTCGCCTTTAAGATCTATACACTTTTGCATACGCTAAAACCATTTATCGAAACACTTTCCGAAGATGTTAGCTCCAAAACATGGTTTTTGAACGCTTCAATCGCTTCTTTAGGCGATAAAAATTGCTGTCGCATTTTGGGAACAGGAAGAAGGCATTGGGCGCCAAGTCGGGCTGTAAGGCGGATGACCCATCAATTCGATCGTTTGAGTGCTCAAATACTCGCTTGTTTGTTGTGATGTGTGTGAGCTCGCATTATCGCGATGCAAAATGATTTGCCGTTTTGGGTTATTTTCTCTCAATTTGTTGAAAACCTCGGACAAACAAATGGTCGTATATCAAGCTGAATTGACTGTCTTTTGATTTTAAAGAGCCACAGTAGCCACATGTCGCACAATTTTTGTTGGTTTTTCTTCGAATTGCAAGACCCAAACAGTCGATTGCCCTTTTCTTTCTGGCTCATATGCATATATTCATGACTCGTCACCTATCACGATCTTTTATACGTTTTTGGAAGTTTCTCCAACGAATTTTTCAAGCAGTTGGCGCCATTAATCGACTGGAACTTTTTTGTGTGTTTGTCAGCAAACGTCAAATCCAACGTGCACATAGCTTCCGCACCTTTAAATGTTCATGTTAGATCGTATGTACGATGGTGTTGCATGCCTCGATTTCACGATAAGTTTCTTCACGATCCTCTTCAATCAGTTTTCTCACAGCATCGATGTTTTCTGGCACAACAGCTGTTTTTGGACGACTTTCCCAAGGCTCGACTCTGAGTGAATGTCATTCGCGTTTAAATTAATTGTACCAATTATAAACACTAGCCAAAGATCGTCGTCAAAAGTTGAATGAAGTGATTCGAAGCACTGTCCTTGAGTTCGAAACGAAACGACAGGAAAAGATAATTCCATTTTTTCACCGAATTCAATTTTTCAAGTAAATAAAAACAATGTTGTGATGCGAACTGACCGATGACTTCTGAGAAACATAACCTCCAAAAATGTTACACTTTTTGCCTGATATAGAGATTTGCATCGGAAATCACTAGTATTGCCATTTTCTTGAAAACTTTTACGGCAGCCAATGTCTATCGTTGTTCCAGATTATTATTTTTATTGCATCTAAGTGATGTATGCATATTGCAGTTGTAAATCACTTTCATGAAATTGTGTTCGCGAATATTCCACGTCATCATTTCCTTCGTCTTGATGATTAACGCTTGTTGTTAATTCCAGTATCTTCCATGATAATTTTTGCTGCCGTTTACAATTAACTCCATATTCCCTTCCACTTGGAATGCAATTCTAATCCAATTCTCAATCAGTATTGGAGAAATACTTGATCCGATAACATCGATCGTTGATGTGAAGAATAATAATCGCTTGAAAACAGTTGGTGGTGTATCGCTTAAGCTCTCGACCACCGAGCGATAAACGTGTTTAGAGTAGAATTCGTAATAGTATTTTGCATTTTACTACGTAAAATAAAGTATAATGGTAATTTAATTTTAGATGTGCTGAAAAAAATACCACGCACCGCCGCTACTGAGTATTGTGGTATTTAATAAATATTAAAGTATGTCACTCCAAGTGGCACTAGTCTGTTACTGGCTTGTATACTCGCTTATCTAGAAGATGGCAATCCAAACCACTTTTTATATGGAAACAACGAATAGCAAAAAAATTCTGTTTGATTTGTGATATTCATTGTTGTGAGTAGCTGCGAATAGTTCCAGAACTAAATTAAGGCAGCAAACTACTAAAGCTAAATCGCAAATTTTGTTTTTTGTTTAATTTTTTCTTAATGAAATGTGGTTCGCAATTTTGCTTGTCAAATTTAAACACCTTTGCCATATGGTGTGCAAATAACTTTATCTCATGAACTTGCGTGAGTATACTTCTCGTAAATTCTCATAAAATATCGATAAGGTCATCAAACGTAACATTACATGAAATTCCAAAATAACTATTCCACCGTTCACAAAATATTTTGACATGTATTACATTGAAGAGGCCAAATGGCGTAGTGATTCCCGTTCTGTGGACGTCTTCAAGAGCGACACATATTAAATGATTAGCCTTGACTAGCTTAATTTTGGCGAAAATCATACAACCATGCAAGTGCTTAAAGAAATTTGAATGTGAGGTATCGGATATGGATCCGATATTGTATTCGTATTTAGTCGGCGATAGTAATGGACAATAGACGGGAGATGCCGGTGGTCGGAAAATGTGCTGAATTTCTGTTCAGACACGTTTTTGTGAATATAGTGTAGTGAAAGTTTTTGTGATTATGGCGCAACCAATAGAAGTACTAACGCGCCGACGAGCAAGCATCAAGGGCAGCTTTACCAAGTTAAGGGCGTACGTTGGTAATTTATCTACAACCACGGCAAAGTTAGATGAAATCCGAGTTCGTTTAAAACATACCGAGCAGCTATTTCAAGAATTTATCGAGGTGGAAGAAAAAATCTTCGCACTCAACGCTCTAGATCAGTCGCAATATGATTCCATCGAGCAGATATACTACGAGCTAATCGCTGGACTAAATGAATGGGAAAGAAACACGAGTATTACCATTGGTGTAATAGATACGCAGATGAATGAAAGCGGTGCTCGAATGGTAGCACCAGAAGTGAAACTTCCGGGATTACGGGTGCCTAAATTTAGTGGACAATACACCGAATGGCAAATGTTTTATCAGTTTTTTACCACTACTATTCACAATAGCGCCAATCTGCATCCCGTACAAAAATTCCAATTTTTGGTGAATTCACTTGGGGAAGAACCGGCACGATTAATCTGTCATATGGATATTACCGAAGCAAACTATATTCTGGCCTTAAATAAATTAAAGGAGCGATACGACCGCAAGCGACACATTGTGAATAAATTTATTCAAATGTTTTTGGAGCAGCCTAGCATTGTGAAACCAAGTGCTCATAGTTTGAGAAACATGTACGATGTCTCGGACGAAGTGGTACGGGCCTTGCATGGTTTAGGAAGTGAAGCCAAGGAGCGTGACGTGTGGCTACTATATATTCTCGTCACAAAAATCGATGATACTACCCGGACATTATGGATACAACATTCAGTCGAAGAAGATTACCCGTCTCTCGAAGCCTTTCTTAAATTCATCACCAACCGAGCGGACGCCTTAGAATACCAAGCTAAATCTGAAGAACAGACAAGAGTACCAAGGATAAATACTGGGGTCAAATCACAAAGTATTAAATCGTTGCTAACAGTGTCAACTAACTGTCCTATATGTAACACGAATCACCATCAGATGTATCAGTGCCAGCTTTTTCAAAAAATGGATATTCCGAAGCGAAAGGACGTAATCATATCCTCAAATCGATGCTTCAATTGCTTGGGTGCCGACCATACAGTACGAGAATGCCGATCACGACGGAGTTGCCAAATTTGCCGACGTCAACATCATTCGCTTATTCATCAGACAGAACATAACTCATCCAAGTTAGAGAACACCCCCAGACGAAACGGGACTAGCCATCCAACCACGCATAGTCAACCTGACGACGATAAAACCGACCGAAGCAAGGAAGTACAGGTGAAATCTACTACCGTAGAAGTGTCTAAGGCATCATCACAGTTAGTAATGTCAACGATCTGTGCCGAACCATCATCAACCGTTTCAGTGTTGCCTACTGCACTGCTAAGGATACAGGATCGTACTGGGCAGTGGCAATTATGCCGAGCGCTATTGGATTCTGGGGCAGAGTCCTCTTTCATATCGGAACACTGTGCCCAGAGGTTAGGTTTAACTCGAATGAAAGCAAATATGACAGTAATGGGTTTGGGTGGTCAACGAATGGGTCAAACTCGAGGCAATACGCAGTTCCAATTAAAACCACACTTCTCGTCGGAATTCGTGCTGTCCATTCAAGCGTACATAGCACCAACCATTACTAATATTAGACCTCCACTAACATTCAATCATGAATTCTTCGATACGCTAAAAAATGAAATGCTAGCAGATCCGAGTCCAACCAATAGCGCAAGAGTGGATATCTTAATTGGGGTTGAGCACTTCTGGTCATTGTTATTAGAAGGGCAAGTACGAAAGGAGAATAAAATCATTGCTCAAAACAGCAAGTTAGGCTGGATCGTGACAGGAACCGCCAGTAATGGTCAAGTGGCATCTGTGATGTCAATCACGATCGAAGAAAATATAGAGAAAACACTTTCGAGGTTCTGGGAAACCGAGGAGATATTCCAAGACAGCAGAGACAGGAATACTATCGAGCATAACATTTGTGAACAACACTACTTGTCCAACTATACTAGAGACGATGACGGTCGATATCTCGTGAAATTACCATCTGTTGAAGCACATGAAACATTAGGAGAGTCATATTCCATTGCCAAAACCCTGCTTCTCGCGATGGAGTGGAAATTCAAGAGGGATCCACATTTTCACCAGTTATATAAGTCGTTCATGAAGGAATACATAGACCTCCAACACATGTCATTAATCAAGAATCGAGGTTCAGAATTCGAGGTTTATCTTCCGCACCACGGCGTAATCAAGGAAACCAGTACCACAACCAAATTAAGGGTTGTCTTCGATGCGTCGGCTCGAACATCATCTGGAGTATCATTAAACAACACATTGATGGTTAGGACAATTCAACGAGAGCAGCTTGCTGCATGGGTTTTCAGATGCCAGCGAGAAGGCGTATGCTGCTGCCGTATATTTAGTGACCAATACTAATGGGATCAGATAGTGTCGATTAATTACTGGCAAATCAAAGGTGGCACCAGTTCACACCGTGTCCGTACCAAAATTAGAATTATGTGGAGCTTTATTGGTAGCTGAATTAATGCGGCACGTAGGTTGTATTCTAGACGTTCCAGAGAATCGAATGTATGCATGGGCAGATTCTCGCATAGTACTTGACTGGCTGTCAGATGTTCCACGAAGATGGACGGTGTATGTGGCTAATCGTACCAGCAAAATCCTGAAAATGCTACCGCGTGAGCGTTGGTTTCATGTTCCATCCGCCAGCAATTCAGCAGATTGTGCCACTCGAGGTTTAACGCCAGACGAGTTACAACAACATCGATTGTGGTGGCATGGTCCAGATTTTTTATTGTCATCACAAGAAAATTGGCCTAAAATCGACAAGAAACATAAATTTGAATCGACTGAAGCGCGAAAGCCGATCGTTACCATGATGTGTCAGCAAAACTTGTGGGAAAACTTCATTTACGAACTACAAGAAAAGTATTCGAGCTTCAGCAAATTTATTATGGTGTTGGCATATTTTTGCCGCGCGATCAACATTTGGACAAAAAAACCAAAAACTGAAATCCAAGGGTTACTTACCAAGAAAGAGATGTCTGAAACCACCGAAAGGGTAATTAAGGTGATGCAGAATAAACATTTTAATGTTGAGATCCAGAGACTAACATCCGATAAAGTTATACCCAAGAGAAGTCCATTGGCAACGCTCGATCCAATCATTGATGAGGTTGGAATATTAAGGGTTGGAGGGCGAATTGAAAATGCACCAATAACTACTGACCAGAGACATCCAAGTATCCTAGCGTCCCACGATCCAATTGTAAGGAAGCTAATCGTCGAAATACACATCAACAATTTTCATTGCGGTCCGTCATTCTTGTTGCATACGATACGTCAGAGGTACTGGATAATTGGTGTCAGGAAAACTATTCAAGGTATACTACGGAAATGCGTGCCATGTATTAAGCAGAAGCCAAATCTTATTAAGCAAAAAATGGGTGTATTACCTCGTGAGAGGATTGAACTCGTAAAGCCATTTCAGCGAACTGGCTTAGATTTCTTCGGACCACTACAAATCTATTTAATCCATGGACGGGGGCAAAGAAGTCAAAAATCATACGGCTGTGTATTCGTCTGTATGTGTACAAAGGCGTTACACATTGAGATCGTTACGCGTTCGATCGATTTGTGGCAAGGCGAGGCCCTGTAACCGACGTCTACTCAGACAATGGGTCAAACTTTCGCGGTGCAAAGCGAAAATTTGACGAACTAAACCAATTTGTGATAAAAAATGCGGAGAGATTGGAATCCTCGGTACTAAAAAAGCATCAGATAACATGGCATTTCATACCAGCATATGCCCCACATTTCGGTGGGCTTTGGGAGGCCGGAGTTAAATCCATAAAAACACATCTACAAAAAGTCACCGGTGATAAAATTTTGTCTATGGAGGAACTACATACATTATTAGTTCAAATTGAAGCAATGCTAAACAATAGGCCGTTGTATATCAGTGGTCCCGAAGTCCAAGACGTATTAACGCCATCACATTTCTTATTGGGAACACAATGGGTTGCACTCCCGAAGTCCAAGACCATATACAATTTGGTTAGGCAAGTGGACTGTATTTTATGTATTTGACTCGGCGATCATCGATTCCCAGATCACGTAACACACGATTATTTGCTTGTAGCAGCACACACAATATCGATCCAAAGACGAACACAAAACAAAAAAAAACCACCAAGGGCTGACAGGAAGAAAAAACAAACACTTGGATTTTTAGTTGCTAATATTTTATTTCTATTCTGGTGGACGGCTTGTCGGTTACTGCATGACTTGCCTAAAAACAAAAAATAGGCAATGTAAAGTCTACAATTCTATTTTACACGATTTTGACTGCCATCTAACGAGTTTTGTTATGGCTCTATTTTATCCATGCTGTATTATCATCTGCTTGATCGACTCCGTGCTATGTTATCATCTGCTTGATCGACTTCGATTGACATTTGACATTAACGAATATAAATATCGCAAGCCGCTGTCACTCCAACAATTTTCATTCAGGCACGGAAACTTAAATAAATTCTGACTATTTGACAAATACAGCTTTCTGAGACACTGGATCTAGGTCACTTTGGTCCAAATTCAGGTAGATAACGTGTATAGTGACGATATGATGGGCCACGGAGTGTCTAACCTGGAGCAATCTATGATACCAACAAATGCCTTGTAAATTTACAACTGGTACCACCTAAATATGAACGTGTCGCTCAAGATCGTGATTCTATGCGTTCGTACATTTTATTACCCATTTTTGCCATTAATCGATGAGTACTGTTTCGTCGTTCGCTAACATTGTAATTTTGATCGGTTCGGTCATCGGATCCACAACGAGTTGATTATACATTCTGTAAAGTTCTCACTGGAAAAACGTTGAATATATATCGCAATGTTTTTGAGGGGCTACGGTTGCCAATATTTTGATCGCTAAGCAGTGCTTCTTGCTGTTCCCCTGCTGAGGGTGCTAACCATTCCAAAAAAGATTGAGAAAGGAATGGTTACTTTGTTAAATTGATCCGGATACGGTATGGTGCCCTTGGAGTCGTAAGGATCCATTTTTCCTCGGCTTGGCGATCGTTAGACGAGAAAATAAGTATAAGATAAAATTTATAACTAATAACAAACTACGATTGCTAATTTATTAAATTACAATTATTTTGAGTTTCGATTAATGCTGAAGACGTACAAAACTGTGATACTATAGAACAGATAAATGTTGAAATTTCTACTTTGTGGTTTGTGACCTGACAAGGAGCCTAGATCTTGAAATTTAGCAAATTTTTCACAAATTTGCGATTTACCACACGCAAATTGTTTACATTTATTCAAATTTCTAAGAATTGGAATCATTTTAATAAAAATATTAAAGGAACGCACAAAAACGTATATATCTGAAAAAAGCATGAATCTAATTAATTATTGGGCATACATTTTAAAATTAATTAATTCATGCAAAAATAATTTAAAGCAAAATAAATTCAATAATATGTTTCTAAATGGTTCAAAAAAGCTCGTTTCTGAGCCTCGAAAAAAAATCATTATTTTCAATTAGTTGGAAATTTAATTTTTATTATTTGCGTGGCTGAGCTTTTTCCAGTTAAACGACCACATATATATCGTAAAAAATGCAATCTCACACAAATAAAAGCTCACATCAGCATTAATAGTTTATAATTGTATGTATATTGTGTGTTCTGCACGTTATGTGCAATTAAAGCATACAACATGAATAAATCTCTACAGCAATAGTTGCAATATAAAGCGAATTAAAGTTTGCAAAAGTTGCAATTGTTTCTGCCATTGCAAACAATTATAATAATAATATTCATAATACACACACACATTGAAAAAAAAACAACATAATTATGACAGTCGTTACAATTAATTCGAAATTGGTGTTGTTTATTTAATATAGGGGCGTGCAACAATTTCATCCCGTTCCCTTTTAAGTCACCAATACAATAATATTGGTATACAATGGTTATAAATTCATTCATAATATACACAGAGGGCGAGAGCTTTTTTTTTTTTGTTATTGTTGGTTGTGTTTCGGTATATTAGCTTAAACCGATTCACTGTATGACAGTGCTACAACAATAAAAAAAAACTTTCCCATCGGAATAAATTTTAAATGTATGACCAAATTTTGCCATTGTTGTTGGATATTTTTGTGTTCGCTTTCGAATTCGATGCTATATGCATATATTGTAGGTTGGGATATGGTTTTAGAGTTTATTGTGCAACTCTACCAGTATCGCAATAAACAAATAAAAACAATAAAATGGCTGGGAGGAGAAGCACAGAAAAAATAGTTTTCGACCACATTTTGAGGTGGAATTCTATTTTAACCGCGAACAATTGGTCTGTTTATTGTGGTTAGTCGGCACTTTTTCGCTTAACATATAATATTTTGATTTTACGTCGCTAAACTGGTAATAGGTTTTGTAATTTTTGATGATTTTATAAATTTATAATCTGCAAATGGTTTTTTTATTCAATTAATTGTGTAATATGGTAAAAGCTTTCATAATCACCAACAAAATAGTTGCATAGAGCACAAGAAGAGAAACATTATTCAAAATAATGGAATTTAATCATCATCTTCTTCAGTAATATCCGGATGAGTATCGATCTGGTTCTCAGTATTTAACTTCATATAAAACTCATGAACAGATGGATCTAATAACGAGAGAAGATCAAACAAATCGCGTTTTTTTGCCTCTGAAATTTTAAGACGATTTTTGTAGCAAAGCGCTAGATCATATAAATTTATATTATTAAATCCGCGGCGATTTATATTCAGAACATGAAGTGGCTTATGTTCATCAAAACTTGTTGTATATGACACTTGTCCACGATCTTTAGTGTAGCGCATCCATTTAATATCGTGCCATACAAATTTTTCCCCATTTATGTTGACTTTCTGCCACATTGCGGCGTGGTCGCTGTCACACTCCATGTGCGTATGACCAAAAACTTATGATCAGTAAATTTGAGATTAGAATTAGAATATTCTTGCATATAGCTGTAGAACATCGTTCTTACGAACGAATTTTTATTTTTCCTTGTGCAGCAGTCGCTGTAAAAATTACCCGTTTCACTGTATTAAGTGAGCGAGTAGGCATGAAGCAATTTCGTTCCCTTCTCTTTGGCCTATAACCTCATTCCACATATAGCAGTTTGATGCCCCCGTAAAGCAGTCATGAACAACTAAATTGTATGTCCATAATAGCCGCTTATAAAACGACACTGATGTCATCACGTTGGGAGTGGGCAAACATTGTTGCAAATCGAACGTTAGGGTCCTTATTTCAACAGGGTTAGTCGCAGCAAGCAGTTTGTCACGATGTTTTGATTTATAGGCTTCATCTGCTAAGGCGTGGTGATGTTGTTGTTCTGCAATAAGCTCTTGTTTTCGAACGTCGTATTCAGCAAGATCTAATTTTGCTGCTAGTATATCACATTTATGACATGTGTCGGTCTTCGGGGATTTAAATTTTATATTCATTGTTCGAAACACCTTTGAAAATTTTGTTAGTGATACCGGGTGTTCTACCTTGTTTCTGTTTGCAGCTGAAATATTTTGGTCATAGTTAAAGCACTATGAAAATACCTATTATAGTAAAGGAAGACAGTTAGTAGCAGTTTTTTATTAAATTTAAATGGGTTACGTTTTAGATGAGTACCTTCTGGTGTAGTGACGGGAACGAATTAGTATGACAATTTTCTCGTTCGATGTCAAATTTGAGGGGGTTCTAGATTCTCGTTTGTCCAATGGAAATGCTGAACTTGGAGATTGAAATTTTTTATTTGTTATTGTTCTTATAATACCGTTTGTTTCTCCAAAGGTTCTTTTAAAGCAATTTTTGTAAACCGAAATTTTTTAGGGCCAATTGCAACAAAATAATAACAAGTATAATTTCGAGACTTGGTGGATTTCTTTTGTAATTTATGGTATTTTTTGTTCTCAATTTCAATCCACTCCGAAAAAAATGCACAACGTAAATTATAAGAATTTAAACTCCAATATTGATCAAAAATTGTTTTTTGTTCATCGAACGTTAACTTAGATTGACAAAGCTTACGGCATTTATCTGATGGCTTGCATTCTCTTGAATTTACGGATCGTCCGCTTCAACAATTATAAGATTTAGCTGTATTGCGCTTAAGTTTGATTTCTTTCAAATATGATTTAGAAGTAGAAGGTGTTTGATTGCTACTGCTAGGTAAAGCAACGCTATTCGAGTCTTGTCCAAATTTCGTTCAATGCTTCGCGCAATCATTTCAATTTCGTCATTTTCATCCTCAGATTCGTTATTTTCTGGAATGTAATGTGGATCAACATCTGACTCATCACTATTTTCGAACGGATCATTTTCCAAAATATTTTCTTTTAATATATTTAGTAAATTGTCGTTTATTTTGTGTTTGCCAAATGTATCAGTCTCATGACCTTTGTTTTTGTCAAAAAATTGAAAATTTTGAAATGTTATTTCCGTACCAAGGTATTTATTTCGATAATCAATCTCGTCCATACTGACTTCAAGTGTTGTTGCAGTTGGCCTTTCAGGTTCTATATTTGTATCTTTTAATCTTCCTTTCGAAGCTAACTCAATCATGAGTGTCGATCTACTTTTCTTGTTACTCATTATCGATCTACAATGAAATTTTAACTTTAAAGAATGGTCTGGTCTATATACGTTATCTACCTAAACTATTGAAATCAAAATGCCTCTAGAGGTGATTATATCGTAAAAGTTGAAAATTTTGTATTGTCAAAAATACCTTAGTTCTACTTATTTTCTTTAATAAAACAACAAAAATTATTAAAAACGGCATAACAGTACTTAAGTCCCTTTCAAATATTAATTCTTAATAAAAATAGAAATAACTACACAAGTTGACTTAATATTACAATTTTCTTAAAACTAATGTATAGGGTTTTCCAATAGGAATCATATGATTTTTAAGTGACGTTTCGGCCATTTGTAGTATTCATGATCTGTCACTTTTTGCTTCATTGTATTCAGTAATGTTTACAATTTCATCATGGTGAGATATACGCAAAAACAACGTTTACAAATTATTCAGCTTTATTATCAAAATAATCGTTCTCCAATTGCAACTTTTCGTGCGCTTTGGCTATTTTATAGTCGTAATAATCGTCCAAGTGTGCTCGCTATTCGTCAAATTGTTGAAAATTTTGAGCGTACATTTTCTTCACATAATGTTGAAGTGCCAATAAGTAAAGTAATGCAAATTTTGCTGCCGTTCAGGCAAGTGTTGCTGAAGACCGCAATTCATCCGTCGATTCCAAGACGTTCTCAAGAAATGGGACTGTCTCAAACCACAACCTGGCGGATTTTGATCAATACAAAACTCATAAAGTAATAATTTTATTGCTTTTTATATTGGCAATCAAATTTAAAACAGCAACAACAACATCCTGGTAAGATTAACGAAATCCTATCAGCAGATGACAACAAATTACAGTCGAAGGAGTACTACGTTAGTAGGTATATGATTTGGAACAACTGGATTGAGTAGTTCATGATCAATTAGAGCCACAGCTCGCGATCAAATCTATACTATTACCACCAAACCCATCTGCCTGCCAAACATTTCATGTTTCGATCGAACTTGCGTTTCCTATGCGGCGTATCAATGTTGTGCAAGTCAACTGGTCAGGACGAGTCACGAGGAAAGAATGCATCGTGTCTTCAAATCCCGCTTGTAACGATCGTTCAGCTCATGTTGAATTTCATTGTCGTCTTTCTTCAGGTCCTAAACAATGGATGGTATAACAAGACACTTGAACCAATTTTAACCCAAGCTTATCCAACCGCGCATCGATATCGCTGCCGCTGTGTTTGATGCAAGTGGTGCTAGAATATAGCAATCCAGTTACCTCATATCCCAGTATCTCGACGTCTATATGTGGTCTGTTATATTCTTGCACATTCACGACGCACTCTATTAGCTGTTGGCCACCATTATCATATTTGTGTTCAGAAAGCTCGTTGTCTGTTTCTTACGATCCATAAAAGTTTGAGTTATTCTTGTTTTTCGACTTTCTTCGACGACTTCCCAGTCGTTCATCCTTTTGCGTTCCTGTCGTTATGAATTTTAGGAACTTGTTTATAAACCACGGACACGGCAGATTTTGTAAGTACCCGCGCCACTATTCCCCCCAGTTCTATTTTCTTCGTTCATTGTTAGGCCCGATATAGTTGACAGCCTTCCTCCAGGATGATTTTTGGCGATTCATCGGTCAGCAGTGATTCCTTCCATACCACAACATTAGCAGTAAATTCTGTCGCCAGGCTTAGAATAATCAAAATGACAATGATCTTTCGTTTTACAATTCCAGCAGTCTATAGAAACATCATTTCTCCTCGTAATTCCTCCAGCTAATTGCGCCTTTGTACCAACTTTCTTTGTGGCGCCACCGACGGTTTTGTAGGTGGTCTTAGAGGCATTTTCCCGGTTGCCCATCATCCTTGATTCGTCTATATTTCTGCGTAACTCCTCTAACTGAGCACCCGAAGTAATATTGCTGACGACTAACTGCATCCGTTATTCCGTCATGTTAGGCTGTAATACATATATGTTATATTGCTCTGCTATTTGTTTTTACCTCTCCAGCTTTGAGTGCATCTGCGCTATGATTTTGCTGAGATGTAGTTGGTTGGCACTGGTCCGTGTGACGATGTCATTTCCTATTGAGACTCGAATTATTTTACGAATGTCTCGAACGATTCCATAAAGTATTAAATGTTTCTCTCCGTCGTTTACTAATTAACAAAAAGCTCTATCTTGATGGTGCCTTATTCTAGATTTTTCTCTACGCTTTCCGTTCTCATTTTGTTCCGACATAGCTGCCCAATGTCATCAATTTCACTCATTCAATTCGATAATCAGTCTAAAAGTAAAACTCGGAAGGGCGTTGCGTATCCTGTGGCCAACTTGCCACGAAAAAATTGTTTTATTATTATTCCAACAGTTAGGCACGAGTGTTGCCATCTTAGAATCATATGGCCAAAATCAAATGTAATTTAATATACGAATTCTGAAGAACTCGTTCAAATGCATGGCTAAAATTTGCAAAATTTATTAAAAGGAACGAATGATGTTTTTGTATTTAAAGTCATTTTTAATAAAATCCGGGCTGCACTTATATTTGTAAAGTTTACACTAATTAGGTGGACTCAAGTTAAACAAGTTCTGCAGCAGATGGATCTTTTATTGATTAATAGAGTGATTGAGAGTATATGAGAAGCGGGGCTCTTATTAATAATACAAAGGTGTGCGAGCAATTTTTCAATAAAACCGTACGCAATGAAGCAGGAAACAAATTTGTAGTTCTTTGCTCTTTCAAGTATCACAAAACCATCTGGACTTAAATCGATGAAATGCAGATTCAAGCAAGATGCCACGTGAGCGGCTTGATAATATTACGAAAATTGGTGTAGCAGATTAGAAAGGGTATTACTTGCCTCATCACGGTTGAAAAACAGCACAGGCACCAAATTGCGACAGCTCTGCTTTTAAATGGTAATTTTAAAGCGAGGCCTGTTATTACGGTTTCAAACACACGAGAATATTATAGACTGGGGCCCAATAGTTGGAGATCTAATTGACGCGAAAATTGGGACGGTGGAACGATTTAAACAAAAGGGGCGTGCTAAAGATCCTGAACTAAAAAAGAAGTCAATAAAGTTGTTGGTTTACCAGGTAATTATGTTCTACCTTGTTCGAAGCAATGAAACAATCCAATTAAGCAAACAAAATAATAAATCACTAATCAAAAACCGTGGGTAGTGATTTGATTTTAGTTTTCAAGCGCTTTTACCAATGCGGGGTTTCGTTCAAATTTTAATGTACTGATTGCTTGATATCGTTTGACCACAAAAATTTTGGGCCGTAATGTCGAACAGTGTGACTATATCACATTGTGACTTTTTAAGAACTCTGTCAACTTCTCGATGAATTTGGCAAAATATTATTCAGTTGTTGTGCGAATGACTCAAATCGAATGCATTTTGGATTTTTTTCAAATTTTCTTTTAACGAGAACACTTTTCAACATCTTAAATTTACGAACGGATACCTAATCAGTTACTACCCCATTTACATTTAAATTGCACCCCTAGTTTACATAAATAAATTTCCTAGAAAAACACAGAGATCAACAACAACAAACAAGTAAAAAGCCCTTGTATTTATAAGAAGGGAAAATTAAAAAAAAATATTTTCGAAAAAAGGTGAAAAGTGAGGTGAAATTTTGTTTTATATTTATTTTAAATTAATTTTTCAATAAATATTTTTTTTTATCTTGTTTTAAGATTGATGATATTGTCGAAATTAAATTTTCAAGAACAAACATTTTCAACTAAACATAAAGTTTGAATATAATATGTCGTTGTTGCTGTAGTGATGTACACTGCCTAGTTAGCTTAGGGGGATGTAAAATATTAAGATGTCATTCAATATTCGAGTACTTACAGTCGGAGTGTATATCGTACCTAGTTTAAATTCACTTGAAGATAATCAATTATCGCTTCATTACGTTTATGTCTGTTGAACGTGTATTTTTGTTCGCGTTAAGAGTCTATTAAGACGCTTGTGATGTTTATACCGTTTTGTCTGAGATTTCAATAGATTACGTAGTATATATGTATATATATTGTTGTTTGGGATTCAAATTGTTGTATGTGTACCCAAAACATTATACACTTGTAAATTTATAGAGATTTATCCTATAATGTACTCCGTATATGTGCTTATATTTTGTGTTCGTATAATTGATTAATTTCCTCACATAAATCTTTTAACCGAAAAACTACTTTCAAGTGGTTGGAAAACGAACGACATTTTTGCATTCGATTGTGCTTTAACACAGTGTATTGTTGTTACTGTTTGGATAGATTTCAGAATTATACAAAACATAACAATAGTCTTGCCGTTTGTAAAATATATTTATATGTTTCGGATTGGTATACAAATTTTCCAACCCCTTTCTTTTCTCGACTCTGTATATATACCCGATATAGACTATATACATAAATACCGAGAGAAAGAGACTTTTTTAAAACTTGATTTATTGTGTAATAAATTTTATTTAAGAAAATTTGTTTTATTATTGTAAAATATAAAATTTGTAATATTCAAGTCTAGAAATTTTTTTTTATCAATATATCACAACATAAATAAATATGTAAATAAATAATATTTTGTATATTATTTATACCTAGACATGAAGAATAAGAAATAGATACAAGAATGTATGTGAAATATTATCAAGACGTGTGATATTATTTGACGAAAAAATTTATGAAAATAAGCGTTTGCCATACATAAAAGGGTATGACCAAATATTTTAAAACATTATATATGGGGAAGGCTATAAAAAACGAAATCCCGTACTCATAAAAGCACTTTGTTTAAACCTACTGCTCCATAAAACTATTACGGTTGAAGTAAGTGCAAAATTGCGACGCCACCTACCTTTGTAAAGATGCCAAAAATTTTCGTCCCTGAAAACAGAAAATTTCCTTATGGCAACACTCTTTGATAAAATTCTATATATGTACGAGTTGTACGAGACAGTCATGCGTGAGTCATTAGTCTTTCGTACAAGAGAAATCATAGTTTTTAACAATACCCCTAAAGTAGTTCCTACGTACGTCAATAGATGGCTCTAATTTAAAAAAAAAAAATAAACATTAAATTTTTTTAGAAGTTTAAAAATAAATTGCTCTCTTTTCGACTATCTGTCACATTGTTTGTGTCTTGTGTCATCATTTGTCAAATAGTGGGCGAATCAGCATGAATTATGCAAACAAAATATGTATGTGATACAAGTCTTACCCAAATCAGACCACTGTATTTTCAGAGCCATACGGACATAAATTCATTTAAAAATGTGAATCTGCATCCGAAACTTTATTCCATTTCACCAAAAATTATACCAAACCGAAGGTCACGATACATTAATCCGATCCGTTATATATGATATCAATTGCAATAATTTATCCATATAATTTGTGTGTTTTTTTTTTTTTTTTTATATATAAAGGGTGATTTTTTTGTGGTTAGGATTTTCATGCATTAGTATTTGACAGATCACGCGGGATTTCAGACAAGGTGTCAAAGAGAAAGATGCTCAGTATGCTTTGACATTTCATAATGAATAGACTTACTAACGAGCAACGCTTGCAAATAATTGAATTATATTACAAAAATCAGTGTTCGGTTCGAAAAGTGTTTCGCGATTTACGTCCGATTTATGGTCTACATAATCGACCAAGTGAGCAAACAATTAATGCGATTGTGACCAAGTTTCGCACTCAGTTTACTTTATTGGACATTAAACCAACCACACGAATGCGTACAGTGCGTACAGAAGAGAATATTGCGTCTGTTTCTGAGAGTGTTGCTGAAGACCGTGAAATGTCGATTCGTCGCCGTTCGCAGCAATTGGGTTTGTGTTATTCGACGACATGGAAGATTTTACGCAAAGATCTTGGTGTAAAACCGTATAAAATACAGCTCCTGCAAGAACTGAAGCCGAACGATCTGCCACAACGTCGAATTTTCAGTGAATGGGCCCTAGAAAAGTTGGCAGAAAATCCGCTTTTTTATCGACAAATTTTGTTCAGCGATGAGGCTCATTTCTGGTTGAATGGCTACGTAAATAAGCAAAATTGCCGCATTTGGAGTGAAGAGCAACCAGAAGCCGTTCAAGAACTGCCCATGCATCCCGAAAAATGCACTGTTTGGTGTGGTTTGTACGCTGGTGGGATCATTGGACCGTATTTTTTCAAAGATGCTGTTGGACGCAACGTTACGGTGAATGGCGATCGCTATCGTTCGATGCTAACAAACTTTTTGTTGCCAAAAATGGAAGAACTGAACTTAGTTGACATGTGGTTTCAACAAGATGGCGCTACATGCCACACAGCTCGCGATTCTATGGCCATTTTGAGGGAAAACTTCGGAGAACAATTCATCTCAAGAAATGGCCCGGTAAGTTGGGCACCAAGATCATGCGATTTGACGCCTTTAGACTATTTTTTGTGGGGCTACGTCAAGTCTAAAGTCTACAGAAATAAGCCAGCAACTATTCCAGTTTTGGAAGACAACATTTCCGAAGAAATTCGGGCTATTCCGGCCGAAATGCTCGAAAAAGTTGCCCAAAATTGGACTTTCCGAATGGACCACCTAAGACGCAGCCGCGGTCAACATTTAAATGAAATTATCTTCAAAAAGTAAATGTCATGGAACAATCTAACGTTTCAAATAAAGAACCGATGAGATTTTGCAAATTTTATGCGTTTTTTTTTAAAAAAAAGTTTTCAAGCTCTTAAAAAATCACCCGTTATATATTTATTTATTACAACTGATTTACAAATCATCTAGTAATCTATCTTGCATAATTTATATTCTTGTTTGGAGGGTTGTAGCCCTTTGGCTAGCCCCCTTTACAATTTCATTATATTTTTAGTCGAACCTGATTGGATATTGTAGATCATGCGGTTTCTTCCTTCGCAGCCGTCTTACTGGGTTTGAATCATCCAACATACGACGTATCTCAGCATTTTGGTGTAGACTAATACTTTGCATGTGTTTTCTCGCGTGTTTGCTTATTTCTTCACTAACGAAATCCATCTTCAGATCTCTATGGAGGTTGTCATTTCTAATGTATCACGGTGCATTAACTATTCCACGAAGGACTTTGCTTTGGAATGACTGGATGATATTGACATTGGTTTTCTTTGTACAGCCCCAGAGCTGAATACCGTAAGTCCACACAGGTTTTAGGATTTGCCGGTATAGTAGCAATTTATTATGTAGAGTTAGCTCAGAATTAAGCTCCTAAAGGGCCAATCCATTTTTCTGTATTTGATGTTTAACTCTTCTTTTTTCTTTTTAACGTGCTTTTTCCATTTTAGTTTCGTGTCTAGGGTCACGCCTAGATATTTTGCCGTATTTGCATAGGGAATTTGCTGGGAGTTCAGTTCTACTGGTATCCAGTTAATCCTCTTGTTGGTAAAATTTACGTGAACAGATTTTGTTTCATTAAGTTTTATTCGCCATCTCTTGGTCCAGGTACTGACAATATTAGAAGCTCTTTGCAATTTGCTTGCAGATTCTTCTATGCAGTTAGCAACTGCTAAGATTGCCGTATCATCCGCAAACGTCGCTATGTTAGTTATAAAGTTGGTCCCAAAACGCTACCTTGTGGTACCCCAGCTGATATTTTCTTTATTTCTGAGTATTCGCCATCTAATTTAACTCGAAAGTGTCGGTTAAATATGTAAGATTTTAGAATTTCATAAAACTGCTTTGGTAAGTCTCTTTGTAATTTATATTCCAAACCTTTATGCCATACTCTGTCAAAGGCCTGTGCTACATCCAAGAAGACGCTTGAACATACTTTCTTTTTTTCAAGTACGTCTTCAATTATGTTTGAAATTCGGTGTACTTGTTCTATTGTTGAATGGTTTTCTCTGAAGCCAAATTGATGTGGAGGAACAAGATTTCTTTCTGCTATTATTGGTTTTAGTCTCTTTAGGAGTAGTTTCTCGAATAATTTTGAAATTATTGGGAGTAAGGAAATCGGCCTATACGAATTTTTGTCATTAAGTGGTTTGTTTGGTTTAGGTATCATAATTACTTCTGCTACTTTCCATTGACTTGGAACGTGTTTAAGTCTGAACACTGCATTAATTATTTGGAGTAGTTTACGTAGACCTTTTTCAGGAAGAGCTTTTAATATTTGTCCTGAAATTAAGTCATATCCTGGAGATTTATTTGTATTTGGGTTCAGATTGATTTCCTCTTTTAATTCTTGTAATGTGACAGGTGATATATTGCAGTTATCCATTTCATATATTGGTGGTATGTTTTCCTCTGCAGTTTGTCTAGGTAGTGGCTGAAACGTGTTCTCGAGGTGGGTTGCAAACAACGAAGCTTTTCGCTTTGCACTTATAGCCCATGTGCCATCTTCATTTTTTTCTGGTGGAATTTGTAGTTTAGGTCGTTTTAAACTTTTTGTCGCTTTCCAAAGGGAATACTCGGTATCTTTTTCCCCAGTAAGGCCACTCAAGTATTTATTAATGGATTCGTTTTTGATTTCTTTAATTAGCAACTTTAGTTTATTGGATAAAAAATTAAGAGTTGTTTTATATTCTGGCGCTCGATTTCTTTGCCAGGCCTTTCTTGCTTTTCGTTTTGCTGCAACCAGTTCCCTAACTTCTAGAGGATAAATAGCATTTCGGCGCATTTCCTTTGAACTTGAGGGGGTACTACTCCACGCCGCTTCTTGTATACTGTTGTTGAGTTGTTCTAGTTCTCCTTCTAGCTTTATCGGGGTTTTAATTGGTACCTGAAGATCAATATTATCCTCAACAAGTTTCTGAAATTTCTCCCAGCAGGTTTTTTTGTTCGTTAGCGAAGGTGGACTAGTTTTTTTTAATAATCGTTGCACTGATTGTCATAATAACAGGCGTATGATCCGACATAATCCCCTCGCTGCTTTCTAGGTATATGTAGTTTTCGTCTATACCTTTGGTGATAAAGAAGTCAATGATATCGGGTATTTTGTTTCTATCCGTAGGTCAATAAGTTGGTTGATCTCCAGAAAGTAAATCGCAGTTGCATAGTCTTCCTGCTGCAAACAGCTCTCTTCCTGTTTTAGAGGTTACTCTTGATCCCCAGTAGGTGTTTTTTGCATTAAAATCACCTCCGATTATGAAACTTGATCCAAGTGATTTAAATAACGTGCAATAGTCTTCTTTAATTAAATTATATCTTGGGGGGCAATATATTGACGATACACTATATTCGTTGTTGTTATTTATAAATACTTTTAAGGGGACTATACTTGCATAAATTCCTCTTCAATTTTAAGATCTATAGAGTGTTTGATGTTTTCTTTTATAACCACCGACGATCCTCTCCTTGCCTTTCCTGCTGGATGAATGGCGTGGTAACAATTGTATCCATATATTTCAAGATATGAAGTTGAAGTAAAATGGGTTTCCGATACTAGGCATATATCTATTTTTTCAGTATTTAGGAACATTTCTAATTCTGGAATATGTTGCATTAGCCCATTTGCATTCCAGGTTACTATTCTTAATGTTTTATTTGTTGTTGTTTGCATCATTTTAATAGAGCATGTTGCTTATCTAACCTGTTGCTTAGAGCTTGAAGGCATTTCTCTTGTTTAGTTAGACGAATGTTAAGAGCTTCCATGCTTCTTAGTATCTGTTGGAGCACTGCTGTACCTTCAGTAGTGTGCTCCGAAATAATTGGTTTCGTCATGACTACTTGCGAGTACAGTTTTGGTTTTGGTTCTCCCGTTTTACTAGCATGAGGTTTAGGTTCCTCTTTGGTGGAAATTTGATAATTTTTTACCGATATTCCTGGACTCTGTTTTCGCGTTTTATTTTTTATTCTTTGTAGCTCCTTAGCTATTTCACATCCCCGGTAGTTTGCGGAATGTGACTTATTGCAATTGACACATTTTGCAGCAATATTTTTACTAACTGGTCATACTTGGGCATGCTGCTTTCCGGCACATTTCACGCATCTAGTCTCTCTTTGGCAAGATTTCTGCGTATGAATATAACCTTGACATTTTTTGCACTGCGGTATTAATCCGTTATTCTTTTTCAATGGCTCTATTTTAATTCTCATGCTAAGTATTGGCTTGATATTATACACATCTTCCACTTTTTGTTTGTTATTAAAAGTGAGCATAAATAGTGGAAGCCCTCTTTTGTTAACTTGAACTCCTTGTTCAGTTTCAATTTTTTCTTTCTTAATTATGTTTACGGTATTTTCTATTTGATAACCCTTTTGCTTGAGATCCTCAATAATTTCCTCTTTTGCGCAGGTTGGGTGAAAACCTCTAGCCATAACTTTAATTGGGCGATCATTCTTATCCTCATAGGTAAACCACTGATGCCCCTTGGAAATAAGCTTTGTAGACAAAGCACTATAAGTTTCAGAGTCTACAACATTAATTATCCAGACGCCGTTGTCTAGAGATACGAGTTTGTACTCGGCTATCGTAATCGATTTCATAATCGATTGTATAGTGGAGAAATTTGATATCCCGACGACATTTATTGGATTATCACCTGATTTTTCTTTCGGTTTAGCTGGTTGTTGTTCTAGAGCTAGTTGTTTCTTGATGATTAACTGATTTCTGCCAACCTCTTTTGAAGTTGATGGTAAAGTCTCCGCCATTTCTGGTGAGTTTTGCACTTTCCTTTTCTTACTTGGTCTTTTATTCCGGTTCAACGTCCAATTTGTTTCTCTTTCTAATTCTTCTTCATCCGTATGGAATGAATTAATGCCATCATCGACTGTTGGGCTAGGTGTCGTCCCAAGTTCTGCACGTGTTTCAACTGCTTTTTTGAGTTCTTCATTTTCTTTCCTTCAAATTGTAAATTCTTTTTTCAATTTATAATTTGTGGTAAAGGTTTTTCCAGATCAAACAAACTTGTTTGCCATATGCGTGTTCATACCCCGGCGTTCGGTTATATAAGTGTACACATTGCGATCGAGGTTTTACTCAATCAAGTGATTTAACACGTCACATTCGGCGGTACACTGGAGAAAAACCATACGGTTGTGGAATATGTGGGGATCGGTTTATTCAGGGTACCACACTACAAACACCACAGAGTAAATCGCATTGTATACATTCCACTAAATACTACAAATTCCGTTATAAAACCTATCAAGACGTTCCACACCAAACATGAAAAATTTAACTGAGTCTAGTGCACCATCGCCATCCATCAATATAGCTAATCGACTTCACCAAACTTAACACATGATATGATACACATTCACCAGGATCCCAACTCTCATCTAGCTCGACAACTCCTACTCCGCTCGGGATTCCCCTACTTGCAGATCTAGTAGGGAATAATAATATCCATAATACGCCATCTATCCTACCACCACCTCATCCCACATCACGACGAATTCTACCGAATCTTGGATTCCCAGATGCTCCAAATGTAGAAATATTTACAATTTTAGAAATGTAAATAAATACAAAACCATATATCAAGTTTTAATTCTAAAGTTAACCCTTTCAGTGCATTTTTCGTGCACTTGTCGAATTTGGATTGATTCCACTTCTGGTATTGCAGAATACAGATCTTCCCACGCGTTTCTTATGACATTGGGTAAACAGGCATCCCACTCAATTTTAAGTAACCATATCTTCTGTAGCAATATTTTAAACAACATTATTATTAGTGCAAGCCAACCCAGCGGATCATATACTTAGGAGGCAATTGATAAAAGTTTTCTTTTAGTCCATCGTATATTATTGGTATCTTGCTGGACCTTAAAAAAAAGTGATAATTTCAGCTTTCCACAATATATCTAACGTCTTTCTCGATACATCATCCTCTATTAGTCTAAATGCTTTTGTAAATTCTGGTGAGTTTGATTTCCATGTACGAAGGTGGAATCCACTTTTACTGAGCATCTAGGTCTTTCAGTATTACAGCCTCGTTAATATTATCACAGCCTGCCAATAAGTCGTCAATGAAGAATTCATTGTTAATCATTTCCGTACCCTCTGGATATATCTGATGATATTCTTCAGCTGATTGATTTACTCAGTGATTTAACTGCAAGATACGGAGCGCACGCTGTGCCATACGTTACAGTGTTTAATTTATATGAGTTTAGTTTTTCAAGATGATGATTACGCCATAAAATAAGTTGGTAATTTGCAGCGTCAGAATTCATCAGAATTTGTCGGTCTGTGGTCTTGCAAGAATCGTCGAAAACCACACTCAATTTGGTCGTTCTGCTACTGGTTTTGAACACAGCGTGGTGTGGTAGAAAATATTTGTCATCATTTCGAACTGCTTTGCTACAAGGCTTTGATGTGCAGCCCCGAATTATGTGCCCAATATCGGCCTTGGCTTCTTAAACCGCAGTCTCACAATGTTTGGTTATAAAATTCTTCGCATATGTTGATTGAAACTTCTGCTTGATATGAAACTTCCTCGATTTGCCAAAATTTTTCCAACTGTTGGTGGTGATCCTCATTTAAGGTTTGAATAACTGGCTCGACGTCTACATGCAAGTTTTGGATGGTTTTTTGTTTAGTCTATATTCCAGGGATTAACCACCCAACCTAGGATGAGTATGAGGTTGGGAAGTCGTGAACAGTTTTTCTTCGCTTAACACATCAACAAATACATCAGCTCCTGGCAAAACGTCTTTTTGATTAGTCGATTGAGCTTTAACAGAATCAAGTATTAGTTTATTAACGTAAGGATCATTAATTTGTGTTTTGAATGTGTTTCACTTTGGCCTGGATGGAGCAGAGTATGGTGACGGCTATTGTAAATCCAAACATCTGAACAATGGATGTTGCTGAAACGAAGCATTCTAGATTGTTGTTAGAACTCGAAGACACTAAGCACCAAGGGATGGTTCTTGGACCAGCATTTATTACAAATTAATTACATTGAATAAGTTAAATCAAGACCACCCCTATAACTTGCCTAAGGGTAAATTTTACCCCACAACGATTATTTATTTCCAAACATCAAATTTAACCAAATTAATAATTTTTTTACACAAGACTGCCAACAGATTAAGGGAAAAATGTTGCTCTAGAAGTTTTGTCGAGAGCAGGTCAACCATATCCAAGTGTGTAATAAATCATTTTTATGTAAGGTTGGACGGAATTGGCTCCGAACGATAAAGGCTTTAAATTTCTAATTTAAAGGTCGATTAAGACCGCCACCAAATTTACTACACACTTAGATATGGTTGACCTGCTCTCGACAAGACTTCTAGAGCAACATTTTTCCCAAAATCTGTTGGTAAGGTAAATAATTGGTAAAAAATTATTAATTTGGTTAAATTTGATGTTTTTGAAATAAATAATCGCTGTGGGGTAAAATTTACCCTTAGACAAGTTATAGGGGTGGTCTTGATATATAGTAGCCAAACCCAACTCCCAGTGATTAGTAAAATTTTAGAGGACGATCGTGTCATAAAATCCAATATTTTATCAGACGTTACAACCAGAATTAAGCACTGGAAAGACAGGAAGTACAGGCTTAAAGGATGCTTCCATCAAGATAATGACGTAAATAACCTAATAAACCAATGGCGACGTCTCGAACAACTATTCGAAATCTGTTTAGAAAACTACACGCAAAATCTGGCAACTATAGAGTAAAAAAAAATTTGTACTCCGGTTTCTACTGTCCACCTTATCCGTATCTACCTTACCAATGACTTCTGACTCAACACATCCTGCTAATTATGCTGCAACTAACCCGAACCTGATAACATTGTCTCGAGACACTACTCAGGTGACGTGGAGCAGAAATCCGGTTAGCATAGAACCTTTAACAGCTTCGGTAGCAACTGGTACTATTCCTAAGATTTCTAATCGCAACCTACCAACTAGTAATTATATATTTGTGGTTTATAAACCAAACATGGGATTCCAAAAGGTTCCGGTTGATTACTCGCGTCCATCAGGCAAACTTATAATTATGAAATAGATCCGTCCCACACACCGACGCAAGCAACAATGCCACATATGATCAAAACAGAACCAAAATGGAATATTAGTTTTTCTGGAACTAAAGATGGTTTGGACGTGCACGATTTCGTTTTCAGGCTAGAATCGTTTGCAAGACGTGAACAGGTACCTATAAGTCAAATATTTGCCTTCATACCGAAATTCTTCAGAGGTATGGCAGAGTATTGGTACTGGGTTTTTACTCGTAATTACCCACATGCAACGTATGAGGATTTAAAACAGGCCCTTATTCAGCGTTTCAGTAGTGATACAGATCACGCCACCCGACGAATGATAGAAACTCGCAAATAAAAGCTTAGTGAATCTATCGGTGACTTTATTCTTGAAATTGAGAGTATTAACCATCGCCTTAACCGTCCTTTTCAAGAATTACAACTTTTAGATATAATTCGCGAAAATATGAGTTACGACCTGTACGTGCGCAGGCACATTGAATATGTTAGTTCATTTGTAATAAATTCTGGTCCAAGAACCATCCCGATATCACAGCTACATCAAAAGTTACAATTTTGGCGGTGCAGGTTTAATTGTACGCTAACCCAGCCACTCGTTCCTCGAAAATGGTAACTGTAATAAAATCGAGATTTGTTGTAATAAATTGTAATAAATGTGTAACAAATTATGGTACAGGTTTCATTGAGGCGGGCTAATTTGGTCGGTGCAGATTTAGAGCACTGTATTTTTGTTGTTATGCCCGGCGGAATTAAATAAATCGTGGAACGAGGCCCAACATCTATAATACCCAGAGAATTTTTCTCTTTGGGGATCTTTGGTAATCGTACTTGTTGTGATGTAATCACTTCTTTATAAAATGTTGTCCTTTGGTGTGTAGCATTAACTTCATCTCGACCTTGACCTTGACTGTTAATAGCTGTAGTTAATAATCCTCATGCTTTGAAGAACTGTTGATCCACTTGGTGGATGATGATTTTCTTAACCCTCTCAGACTCGAGCCTTTTTAAAAATTTAATGATAGTTCTTATATGTTTTTCAGTTAATTCAGTTAGGTCGTACAATTCAAATTTATCATCGAAATTGTAGCGTGGCAACTTATGATGCCAAATCGACCAAACAAAGCAAAATGATAAGAAAATAATTTTCAGTATTATTGATTTAAGTTTGATTTTAAGTAAAATCACATTTAAGTTATCAAATGGGTTTTAACTTATTTTTATTAAAAATAAATTTCATTCGGTCTTACTTTTGCAGGAACAAATAATTAAAACCATAAATAAAAGGTAATAAAAAGCCATGCCAATAACAACAGCCAAGTCGTTTGCGCCGATGTGCGGAATGTGATTCTTCTAATTTTGGCAAATGGTTAAGGCCAACGAAATAGATTTCGGCTACCGGGCTTATTTCGTGATAACGACGAACCAAATCCCGATCTTATTCTAAATCGTCGTGTGATCGTTTCCTTTTATGTCGTTGTACTTTGGTCAGACTATGGGCAACATTTAATTTATAACAAATAAGGCTCAATGCTTCATATATTTTAGATAACTAGCATATAGCTAGGAAGTGTCCATTTGGTGGATTTAATATAAATATTCGGTAGTAACACATACATTGGTCAAAGAGATCCACACCACCCATCCCACCATTGTATTTCTTTACAATTGTAGGCTGACTAATTTGAACATACTTTTTATTTTATGTGGTCCCAACGTACACCTTTCCTGGTTGGCCTGTTCTACAATAGTTTGATGCTAGATGTATGGATCTAATTGTTATCTTGCCACTTCATCAATACAATATTACCATCCCAATTAACAATTTCGTCAGCACTACTCCGTTCTTGTTTTTTCAATACCGCGGTTTGTTCTAAGATGACTTATCAAATGAAGCACCACTGTTGTGCCAAGACCGTTATGTTTCGTTATCAATAAAGTGGATATGAGACCTAAGCCAGAAAAACCTGTCAGTGGTCATGATTGGTGCAATTGATTGTATTTGTAACTCTCGGCTCCAGAACATCCTACATTGTAGTAATTTTCAAATTCCGGGTGTTGTGTGTTTAAAACCCGAGCGGTTCTTTTGTATAGCGTACATGTTGGTATACCATAGGGTGCAAATTCTTCATCTATTTGCTATGGTATATATTGGTCAAGGCGTTCTGGATTCCATCGAGAGTGTAATTTAGAGTTGGCTCCATTCATGCAAAAGTAAATGGTGCTGGTTCAAATGAATGTCGTTTCCAAGTAATATCTTCCTTTTCGGTGATTTTATAATTATTTTGCTGATCTCCAAACGAAATTTCATTATGGCTGTTAAATATCGGGGTTTCAATTTGATCATACGAACCCAGTCTTCATTGTAACAATCCTCGTATCTGCCACATCATTGATCGATCTCAAACCTCTAATTAATTTCTAATATTTCGATAACATCACTTTCTTTATGTACGTAAACTTGGTAAATATCTATTTCGCCGACAATTAAGCCGTAATATCTACCTTCAGTTCAATGTCGGAGTTATCTGCCATAATAAGATTAGCGGCCTCTTCCAATTAGTAAATTATTCTGTCCCGCGGTATTTTACCTACATACCTTATATTAGAATGTTATTTTACTTGTTACGTTTCACTCAATTTGGCAACAACACTGTTGAAATGGCAACATATATTGCCATTACACATTAGTATATTTAGCAACATTTGTGGTCATGTCAATTTCATAATTTATCCAAAACCATAGATAAAGAGCGATCCAATAGGAGGTACTGGTGGCATCATCGGACCGTATTTCTTTAAAAACGCGGAAGGGCAGCGTGTAAACGTCAATGGCGCAAACTACAGAAAGACTCAAGATATTGGGGTAGCTGACTTGTGATTTCAACAGAATGGTGCAACGTGCCACACCGCAGGCCAGACCATCAATTTATTGAAAAAAAGTTTTAATGAGATCATCATATCACAAAACGGACCCTTGAATTGGCCTCCAAGATCTTGTGATCTATCGCCGTTAGATTACTTTTTAGGGATTATCTGAAATCACTTGTTTATATCGAAAAATCACAATCGATTCCTGCATTAGGAGAACATAACACGCGTAAATAACGAAATATCGGCCGAAATACTCGAAAGAGTGCTCGAAAATTGGACCCATAGAATGAATCATCTAAGAGTCAGGCGCGGGCAACACGTCACAAATTCAATACGTCACAAATACAATTTTTGATTATTAAATTGATGTTATTGCGTTTTATTTCAAAAAAAAAACTTCCGGAAGCTCTTATTGGATCACCCTTTATCACTAAAAACTGTTCACAAAACCAACAATAACATAAAAAGCCAATAAAACTAACGGTTTTCAGCAGTACCGATTTTTCGGACTGTATCACACATAATCACTAATAAGGGGTGGTTAAATTTTAAGGGCCGATGTTGATTTTGAATAAAACACAAATTATTTAGGAAATTACTGTCAATTCTTTTTATTTTGATAATATGGTATGGTTCAATTATGTACGGAACAAAATATCGGCCAAATGGCCGCCGCGACCTCGGCGGCACACCTCTACCCGATGGTCCAAATTTTCGATGACGCTTACGCATAATTGAGGTTCTATGCCGTTAATGTGCCGAATTATCTCATCCTTTAGCTCTTGAATTGTTGCTGGCTTATCGACGTACACCTTTTCTTTCAAATAACCCCAAAGAAAGAAGTCCAATGGTGTCAAATCACATGATCTTGGCGGCCAATTGACTTCGCCACCACGTGAGATAACACGGCCATTGAATTTGTCGCGCAAAAGAGCCATTGTTTCGTTAGCTGTGTGGCAAGTGGCACCGTCCGGTTGAAACCACATATCGTCCACATCCATATCTTCCAATTCGGGCCATAAAAAGTTCGTTATCATCTCACGATAGCGAACACCATTCACAGTAACTGCCTGACCGGCCTCATTTTGGAAAAAATACGGCCCGATGATGCCGCCAGCCCATAAACCACACCAAACAGTCACTCTTAGTGGGTGCATTGGTTTTTCGACAATCACTCTTGGATTATGATTCACCCAAATGCGGCAATTCTGCTTATTGACGAATCCACTGAGGTGAAAATGTGCCCCATCACTGAACATGATTTTATTCGAAAATTGATCATCCACTGTTGCCATTTCTTGCCACCATTCTGACCATTGACGACGTTTGGAATGGTCAAGAGGCTTTCGTTCTTGAGTCAATTGCACCTTATAAGCGTGTAAATGCAAGTCTTTATGCATAATGTTCATCAACGACGAGCGTAAGAGGTGTAATTGTTGAGGTGGACGGCTCCTCAGCCACACTATCGTGAACAGCAGCAATATTTTCTGCTGTACGAGCTGTACGAGCATGCACTGGTGTTTTAAAATCTCCCTGAATATGCCTGAATAACATTAGCGCGTTGCTCGATTGTATATCTTTCCATGGTTCAAATTGAGTTAGTCTGAAATTGAGAAATGTCAAATTAAATGCAGAAGAAAACTTGACGTTTAGGTGTGGTTCACATTCAACGTCGGCCCTTAAAATTTAACCACCCTTTGTAATAATTTCTTGTACATTTGGAGGGACAAATGGCGACCAAACGAAATTATATTATATTGAAGAAAGAGACAGCAGGATAGAAAATGTCTAAAAGAGCAAATGTAATAGCTTAAACAAACGAGAATAGGCCTTCGCAACATGTATAGCCGCAATGTCCCAAAGGGGTATACATTACAAACCATGGGTGGCTGACACCAAGTGTTACCAAATGAAAACGCTGTAATTTTTTTAATTTTGATTATTTTTTATTGAAATTTCGTGGAATATGTTGAAAACATATTACATTTTATGAAAAACATGTTACTGCTCGATATGACCTCCTTTGGCTCTGATTATTTGATTCACTCTTCCATAGAAAGCATTGCATGCTGACCGAACGTGAGCTTGCGGAGTTTTATTCCAGTCTCGAACAATTTTTTAGTGGACACCTTACTCTCCAAAATGGACCATATGGAGTAATCCATGGAATTCAAGTCTGGTGAATATGGTGGCCATTCTTTCGCCGAAATCAGCCGCGGATCGCAATTTTGTAAAAATTGCTGTGTCGCTCGAGCTTTGTGTGACGGTGCCGAGTCCTGTTTGAATGTCCAACGGTTCGTACCAAAGTATTTACGTGCCCAAGGTAGCAAAGCATCGTTTAGGATCTTTTGGCGGTACACCTCTTGGTTTACCTTGGCTCCAGGTTCGATGAAAACCAGAGGAGTGCGTCCATCTGCAGTCACTGCAGCCCAAACCATAACATAAGCTGGTGATTGCTTGCGCATGGTAACTCTTGTGTCCAAATTATCGTTGGACTTGTGCTCTAACCAAACACGATCATTTTGTTTATTCACATACGGTTGAATGGTGAAAAATTTCTCATCAGAAAAGACAATTTTTGGAATCTCATCACGTTCGTCTTTCAAGCCTAACTTTTTTTGTGCCTCCGTAAGATCTTGAACTTTTTGTATCTTGTAGGGCTTCAAGTATAGTTCATTTTTCAATATGGTTTGAATGCTGTACACTCAAAAAATTTTTACTTTTAAATCAATAAAATTACAATTAAATTAATAAAAAAGGTATTAATATACATCCAATAACAACTCTCTATTAATTTAATAGAAAGTTCTTAAAATAATAACATGGAGACGAATAAAAATGATTATAAATTTAATAATAAAATTGTAGATTGAACAGGTAAAGTATATAAGATTAACAGTAGCAACTTATAATTCAATAATACATATTGTCAATTTAATAACAATAATTATATCTTTAAAAATATAGAGTTGTTATTTAAATAATGAAGTTGTTAATTGAATAGGCTGAGCTATTGATTTAAAAAGAGGTATACCATGATTTTAATAGCCAGAATAGTATATTTAACAAATATTATTGTAAATTCAATAATAATATGATATTGTTTTAACATTAAGTTATTATTATTTTAACAGAAATTATAATTATATTGACAATATTCTGTAATAAAAATTATAACTGAAACAATTAAATCAATAATCTTTTAATATTAAATTTATAATATTCTTAAATTATCTTGCGGGTATGTGTAAAATAAAACATATATAATCCCATTTTTATAAAATATAAATATTTTATTTATTTTTCAGTATAAAAATTAAATATTATTCCATTTAAACATTTTATTTCAATTTCTACTATTTCATATTGGTTATATGAATAAATTAAAAAAAAAAAATACGTAATGATATTTATCACATAAGGAAAAAGTCAAAGATCGTTTTTGGATTAATAATAAATGACATTCAAAGTCTTGCTATTTGAACAACAAAAACCACAAATATAAAACTAATATTACAAGCAATCACGCTTAAAAAACCTTTTGAATTTAAATTTAATTTATAGATAATTTTAGTTCGTTAATTAAAGATTTAATTGAGGAGTGTTGATCGATGTCGTTAACTTCAATATTATAAAAAAATTGTTGTAAAAAACTCCAAAATAAATTGGCAGCAAGTGGGTATTTAAGATTAAAAATATGAAATAATTTGAAGCATACATCTATAGCCCTTGCAACACAGTCAAAATTATATCTTATATTATCATAAAACATAGAAATTTGTTTTGGATCTCCTATAGTTCCTGTGACCAATATTAGCGGCTGAATAGGCAGATTTTCTTGAATTCTTCGGTGTATTAGTTCCTCTAACTGTTGAACAGTGTTACCAACGATAACAAAGGCCATTTGTGAATCACGAATTGAATGCTTTTTGTGTTTTTTTTCATTATTTATAGTAGAAACGGTTCTGGCTGTTGGCACCAATATGTAATGTAGTAAGTAAAAGGTAGTCAACAATTTACCATCTGTAATAAGAAAAAAAAAAAAATATTCTCAAATATATACATAGGTATATTTAATATTTATAAACAAAACGTACTATGTGTTATTTTATCTGCGTTAAGAAAGTCAAGCATGGACCTAGCAGCTGATTCCTTTATTTTGCTTATATATAGTTCCATCATCTGTTCGGGAAATTTATCCACTAAAGCCAACATGTCTGTAGCCATAGGAATCATTGTTTTGAAGTCTATAAGAACCTAAATATATTATACAAAAATGTGTAAATAGAAATGTTTAACAAATTATCAATTTATAAAAGTTTGGTTACATTAATGGTAATTAAATCAATTATCTTTAATATTATATTATAATTAAATAAGATTACTACGTACTAGTTTATACCCTAATGGAGCTCCGAAGTGATTCCATTTTTCTAATATTTCAGCAGTCGTTTCAATATTTTTTATATCGTTTAAGCGATAATTCGATGTTTTCTGCCACTTATCCTCAATTTCGGACCACGTGCATTCGTTACCATTAAGAGATTCTAAATGAGCCTCGATATTTTCTTCTGGCACTAAAAAATTCAAAGTAGATCAAAGGTTATCATTAAATTACTAAAAATTGTTTTTTCTCTACATTCAGATCAAATTGAAATATTTAAAAGAAAATATAATTTTTTAATTATCATTATATAATGTTTGATTTGACACATTAAGACATTTTTGAATGTTCATCTCAAGATAATAATGAAAACTTTCTTTGTTGAATTTGATTTGATCTGATCACAACAGAAACATTAAAAGATTTTATTAATTGGACAAACAAACAACATATTTAAATTAAAATTACCTAATTTACGAGATTTATCCACTGGCTCATCTTCATTTTTGAATGTTGTTAACTTTTTTTTCAACCCGACATTCTGCAAAGATTTTGTTTTGTTAAAATATTTTTGATAAATTTTGCCCGTTACATGTTTTCCTTTTATTTTATGATAATAAGTCGACTATAAATAAATGAAAATAACTTGTTAATAAATGATAATATTATAAGATTTCATTATAGAAGTTTAACTAATAAAACTGACTTGATATAGTAAATTAGTTAAATCAAAAATATTAATTAAGCAGTGAACCTAGTGGTGAAATTTGTCAGGAGTTTGAACAGTAAGAATTTTTTTTTACAAACTAATATTGCCGAAATCCTCTGGCGTAGACACAATAAAATTTTGCTATTTGTATTAAAATTTAGTTGGTTCTATGCCAATACGTGACATCCAGCGATCAAAAATATCAGAGATAGAAATTAGTATTACTACGATGCTACTCGCTTCAAGTCTCTTGTTGACATAGCAACCAACCGTTTATAGTTAAACACGAATAGTAAAATTTTATTATCACTTCTTATGACGAGCGGTACGACTTCGGTAATCGGGGTGAACCATACAAATTTCATCACTATAGCTTAGATTAATATAATATTCATTAATTTTAAGTTACAAGGTCTGTTTCTTAATAAGGAGTGGTTTGTGGCTAATTATAAACCGTTTTATTTTCTTTAAAAGAAATTTTTATTGTGCCGAATTTCGGTGGTTTACACCATTTTCAAGGCATTATGCCTTGAAAATGGTGTAAACCACCGAAATACGACACAATAAAAATTTCTTTTAAAGAAACTAAAAAGGTCTATAATTAGTCAAAAACCACTCTTTATAATATTCATTTATTATACGATGTATACGTACAATTTCCTCATATATGAATATACCTACGATTTGGTGTGCAATATCTTTAGCTAAATTAGTTGACATCTTTCTATTTTTGTTGACGATAAAATCTATTATATTATTTACGATAAAATTTCTCTGGCTATCAGTTAATTTTTTTGCTTCCTTGTAATGTGAGATAATTTCCAATCCATAATTGGATTGCTCAACAATTGCTATAACATCTATCGTTCTGCTGTCACATTCTGAAATAGAAACATCTTCTTCCGATAGAGTTGAGCAAACTGTTGATGCTTCCGATTTTTGCCACTCAGAAAGTTTGTATTCAAATTTTACAGCATATCCTAAAGGAAAACCATTCATCAACTTTTGAATATGATGAAGTTTGAACAGTTTTAAAGATTCAATATCCATACACTCTTCTGAAAATAAAAAAAAATGAATTAACAAATTGTATAAAAATTAAAAGTAAAGTAGTATATTAAAACCACACAAGCTTACCAACACACTTTGAAAAAATATATTCACAGTTCAAAGATTTTAGCAATTCTTTTAATTTCCCCTGTTCTTCTGAACTTACTCCTGCTAATTGAATAGGAGCATTATCAACGTAATTGTTTTGAAGGTTATATTCAGAAAAGGTCAAAACATTTCCGGTTTCTGATCTTATGGTTAGTGGTATAATTCCTCCTTCGTTAGTATACGTAATTTCTTCGGTAGGCGACGACATTAGAGATTTACTATATTTATTTAGTTATATGTTTTATAAAAATTATATACAAAAATTAAAAAAAATATATATAAAAAATACAATTAAATATAATATTTTTAAAATTAAAAATAGTTTTTGATACGAATCATATTTTCTCCAGTAACAGTTTTTACAATATGTATTGGAGGTCCAGAAAACCTATTTATATTAATAAATATTTTGTCTACTATAACAGTTTGTTTGTCATCGACTTCAAAAGATTGATAGTGAATATTAAATTTCTTTACTTTAATTTGATCAACTAAAATTATTATATATTCTTTTTCTTTATGCACAAATATTTCTATTATTTTAAACAACTCTAATACTTCATTATTTTTTGTTAGAAAAAATTTTTTTTTATATAAAGTACCTTTATATTTAATTTGAGAATAACATGATACCATAATATCTTCTATTTCAAATTTTTCGCAGTCTTGTATGATATTCACTACAGATTTCATGTTTATTATCGACATCAATATATTTCCGTATCGATTGTGTTAAGAATGATGTCAATGTCAGCTGAGCTTTCTTACCAAGCGTTAGACAAATATTTTTTCTAGAGTTTGTGGCTCTCGCATAAGTTTTGGTTTCTTTATGTTTTGCTTCAAATGGGAAACACCAATAATTTGTAGGAGCCCCAGAGTAATTAATGACCTCTATGTAGTGCAGTAAAAGGTGGTGTTTTGGTTTAAGCGTGTCATTAAATAATCTTACATATTCATCTAAGTGTTTTTCAACTAGTTGTGAAAGTAATGTTAAATTTTCATTTGTGATAGATTTGGATAACAAAATATCTATAATTTTTAGAAAATTAATTAAAAAATCCCATACAACGTCATTTTGGGATATCAAATCACCAATAATCAAAGGAAAATAATGAGTGAAACATTTCATTTCGCTAGCAGACATTTTCAACTTACTATTTTTCAGGTCATTTACGGAAATTTCACCAGAAATACTCTTTACATCAATAGGTCCATAGTTAAAATTGAGTTTCCTTCTATTTAATGTTTCCAAAGGGAAAAGTTTCATAGTTTTTGTGTAATATTTAATGACATGACATAAATTATAATGGCAAATACCTTCAAATATATCATGCATAAGGTCTATAAAATAATTGTCCGTAACATGAAAAGAAGGAACTGAATTAAAAATTGAATTTTTCTGGATACCACTTTCTTTGTATGTGGAATTAAGAAGACTACTATTATAATTTGCAATTGTTCTTTTCTGATAGGGAATATCTTTGTTAATAACACGAGCTTCGTCTCTGTGACAGGTACAGAATCTACAAAAATGTGTCGAAGAAAATGATTTGCTAAAATCGCAAATACTATTTACTCCCAAATTATCTCCTACAATCAATCCTAAGATAAGTAAGACATGGGTATCACCACTTGGTAGATTTAAAACTATACCGGTAGTTTCTAAAAACTTTATTTCCTCTATTAAATGCACCAAACATTTATCATTGCCGAAGGTCCGAAAGTATTCTGATTTTATAAAACCACCAATAAAAACCTTTTCAAAGTTTGATAAAACATCCAAAAACGGAAATGAAAAATAAATCCCCGTTATACTTTCTGAATGGGAGCCTAAACAATTATTTATTTCGAAATCATCAAAATATAAAAAATATGGCAAACATATATTATTAGGATAATTAGAAGTTTTTTCATGCCATATTTGACTTTTAAGGAAGCTAGAAAACACGTTGCGATCAACACAATTTAATTTTAATTAATCAATGGATATTCCTACTTTTTCTAATATTAATTTCATTTGAAATCTTAAAGACAGTAAAACACCTTTAGTTGAAACTACATCATAAACAGCTTCACCATTGTAAGTTATCACATCAACTTCGTCATTGATTGAAAATTGTTTTAATGGGCAAAGTAGGTCGCTATTAACCAAACATTTATTTAATTTAAAATCCGAACTAGTATTTTTAAATGGATTTTTTAACAATTCAGATATATTTCTTAAAGAAGAATTTGTTTCTGAAGGAAGATTTTCTAAATCAACCATATTCTCAATATAGTTCGATATTGGGAGCGTTAAATAATTAACTACAAAATTTTGAATTGAATAGACGTTTTTTCGATTAAAATTGTGAAGGTTATGTAATTCAACTGTAAATTTAGAAGATTGCTTATATACTTCTTCTAAATCAGATTTACTAACTAAGCGAGGTCTTTTTGCGAAATTAGAACGATTGTTAATTGTTGAAACTACAGTGGAGTTCTCAATGGGATTTTCAATTATCTGTTCGAGTTCCGCAGAAGAAGCAGAATTCAATCCAGAAGAATTTAATTCTTTTGATGTAATGCAAGGCTCAAAATTTGAAATAGATTTATGTTCATGTTTTCTTATATGTTTTCTAAATGAATTATTATTAGAGAAATATTGAAAACAAAGTTCTTCGTAACATTGAAATTCACTATGCTTTTGAAGTGAATGAAATACTTTCAAATGAAGCATTAAAGTTTTTACATTAAGAAAATCTTTTTTACACAGAAAACACTTCATAGCTATCTGAATTCTATTAATAAAAATTATTTTAATAAAATATAGTTACTGATATAAATGAAATAAACTATTTTGTTGACTATAATTTAAATAATCTGAAATGAAAATTATTTTAAACAAATACATTATCAGTAAATAAAACCACTTACTTTGCACTTTTTGCCACAGCAAAATACGATGTTCCAGTTTGGCTTGAATTCCTAATGGTATACTCTGTTGATTAAGTATACGCTGTAATTGGTATCGTTGGATATACTTCAACGATTCGGCGTCCACGTCCGCTTCTAATAATGATAATTCACAAAAAAAAAATAATAATAATAAAATACGGTTACATTTCTTACACATAATATGATCACCGTTATAATGTCATCAGATTCATTATATATGAATAAACTCCATTTTTTATAAACTCCATTGGCATTGCACTACAATTTCATAAATATTTAAACTATTTAAGACTTCCTCCAGGTTGTTCATTTATAATATTAATATTATATAATTATAATACGAGTAATTTGTTTAATTTTTGATATTTTGCAAATCACATCACAATTCCGAATGACCGAACTGATAGGTTTGTAACTCTCAAATGAATAACAATTAGGAAAAAGCGGCACAAATTAAATAAAACTGGTTAGTTAATAACACAAGTTATTAAAAAAAATAAACAACTGTTATTTTAATAGTTAACAGTGTTGAAATAAAAATTTATGATTATTTTAATAACTTTGCAAATCAAATTAATAATGGTTTGTTATTTTAATAATTATAATTTTTCGAATAATAATTTAAGGTATTGTTCTAATTACCAATTTTAAAATATTTTTTTTTCCTCTTGCATGTATTTATTTTCATTTTCGTCTACAAAAAGAATTATCAAATTTATAGTAAAAGCTGTTCAAAAAACAATCAACGGTTTTTATAATAACTTTAAGTATTGAAATAACAATTTATTATTACTTTTACAATTACTATTATTAAAATAATAATTTGTTGTTACTTTGAAAAGTTATATCGTTAAACTAATAATAAAGTGTTTTTTTTTAATAATAAATTTCAACAATTGTAATTATTGTTTTCACTGCGATTACGTAACAATAAAAATTATGAGTTTCACAAGTATCTTATAATTTTAACAAAACAAAATTGTTATTAGGATCTTTTTTACTATCAATATAATAACAGTAACATTTTTACAGTCGTTTAGTGAAAATAAAATTTTTTTAAATTAATTTAATAACAAATTTTATTATTTAAAAATAATATATTATTAAATCAATAAATTACGTTATTAAGAATTTTAACAACTGATTTAATAACCGATGTATTATAAAAACAGTGAAAATTTTTTGAGTGTATCGTGAAACATGTAGACGTGCGGCTAATTGATTGGCACTTTGACGAGGATTTCGTTGGATTCGTTTCTTCACATTTCGTATCATTTCTTTTGATGTTGCTGTCTTTTTAGGACCGCCTCTGTTGCGTTTAGCGATGCTACCAGTTTCGTTGTATCGAGTTATGGTTCGATACATAAACATTTTATTCGCATTCAAATGCTGGAGCTGACGAACTATTGCTGTTTGTGAATTTCCACCCAAATACAGTGCAATTACACTATTACGTTTGAATACCATTACGATTTTTTTATGAAGATATTAATTTGGAACAATTATTTGTTGACCACATGTAAACAACTAACCAAACTTCAATCTGTCAAAAAATTGACGCGCGAAAATGACAACTACACAAATGACAGCAGAGTGAAATCAGTAACATTTGGTCTCAGCCACCCTGTAGATCAAAGTGGCATTGTACAAATTCTATTATTGCGGGTCGAATCAAATCTTGGAGTGATATCAACAACTTTTTGCGAACAAGAATGCTTATCTAATCTCTGCCGCCTTTATTATCGAGATTTTTTTTTAATATTACACAAAAGCTATATCAATCACAAAGTCAGAACTATAACGATGTTTCAAAATTCAGATAAATGGATATTGAATTGATTTTCAATCTACTCAAAGCAATTTTGTATACAAAGCTAGCAAAAAATGTTGTTGAGGCCAACCAATTTAAAATTATTCTAACCCTATCTTGCACTTTACAATCAAATGGGAAAATCATTCCATTTAAATCCTTTGCCGTAGTCATCATCTTCTCCATGTATGTTCACAATTTCTAGTTATGTAAAACCATATACCGCAAAGAGCATAATGGTACCATGATGTTGGGATGATGATGACAACAAATAAAACTTAAAAAATATACGACAAGATATGTTTCCCCATAAAATTCAATTTATGCATATGGAATATGGAAAGTATAATGAAGATGAAGAAGAAAATGCTGCATCTACACTGATAGCAAAAAAGCAAAAAAAAAATTTTTTTTATTACATTGAAAACTATTGACAGATGATTATACAGAATTGTGACTCGTCGATCTGTACATTGTGTACAAACAGTACATGTATGAACATAAATGCATAGAGTTACTATCAAACATGAATATTATTACGAAGATTACTATTATGATTGTGTAACAATAAATAACTAGACAAAATACTCCAGTTCTGCTGCAAGTACCTCGGGAAGAATCATATATACGAGTACGTACGTGTACCAGACAAAATGTAGTTTTTTTTAGTACAGGGGGTTTATATTACTCAAAGATCCAAAAAATAAAATTGGAATGGATGATTTGTTTTGTAGACGTACGGGTGTATATTGCAGACTCGTACCTAGGTATATTGCAAAAAAAATGCAAACTGTAATTGAAAACTATTGAACTTTCTTGCTGCTCATTTGAATATATATAGAGATACGTGAACGACGTCTGTATATCAGGCAGATATTTTAGAGTTGCTATAAATAAATAATTCAACAACAATTTATTTGTATTATAGTCCTGGGCATTTGAATAAATCATTATTTAGTGTATTGTGGAAATTGTTATGGTGTTAAAGTGTTCACCATAGTAGCAAAATGACCAAATTATATATTGTGAATTGTGTTTATGTGATGTTTATTGTTGTCCATGTGGTGGCACAAAAAATCAATTAGAGAAATCGTGATTTGACAGATAAATATATATATATATTTATATATATATATATATATATATATATATATATATATATATATATATATATATATATATATATATATAATTGTTGCACTTGCTGTGTGGCACGTAGCCCCGTCTTGTTGGAACCAAATATTGTCAAGATCAACTTCTTTCAATTTCGGCCATAAAAAGGTGGTTATCATCGATCTATACCGATCTCTATTGACAGTAACAGTGTTACCAGCTTCATTTCGATCAAAATACGGACCGATGATTCCTCCAGACCAAAAACCACACCAAACTGTCAATTTAGGTGAATCTAAGGGTTTTTCATGAATAATTTGTGGATTTTCTTCGCACCAGAATCGACAGTTTTGTTTATTTACCGCACCACTCAGATAAAAGTGAGCCTCATCGGAGAAGATGATTTTCTTAAAAAAATCGTTGTTCTTGCGTATATCTCACCATGATGGAATTGTAAACATTACTGAATACAATGAAACAAAAAATGACAGATCATGACATATTACAAATGGCCGAAACGTCATTTAAATATCATACCATTCCTATTGGAAAACCCAATATATATGTGTATGTGTTAATTGTTAAGGTGATTTTCTGATAACAAACAAACTGACTCGGTTAGATTTCATGGATTGCGAGTGTCTGTATTCGAGGGTTAGGGTACTTCTCCTTCCTACAAATAGTATAGCTGAATGGCATGTGGTATACGCCCACTGATTTAATACTCTTGCAGTTCACAAAAACAAACCCTTTGCACGTTTTCCGTAAACGGGCTTTCCCATTCATTTCCCTTGCATGTTATGATATAAATATTTTAAGAGAATTATTGCTTAATTTACCTTTTAACGCGAGGTGGCTGATATCTATAGTTTTTTTTCGGGGTATACTATGAAAATGTGGTATCTTAGCGGAATTCAAAAGAGGAATATATAATTATGTGCCCTAATATTGATTCCTGAATTTGATTTGATTGATTACGAGTG
Source organism: Nephrotoma guestfalica (assembly GCA_963691935.1). Taxonomy (NCBI): domain Eukaryota; kingdom Metazoa; phylum Arthropoda; class Insecta; order Diptera; family Tipulidae; genus Nephrotoma; species Nephrotoma guestfalica. The sequence continues at coordinate 31,436,351 of OY829915.1, forward strand.
CACGACCAAGCTTAATTAAGCAAGATATTTTGGAAGGTCAGGCTTCACCATGTACCCTTTTAACATTTAGCAAAACTAAAGGATAGGATAGGAAAATTAGTTACGACAGACCTGGCCCGAGGACAGACTCCTAATAAAGCCAATTGTATTGGAATGAGATTAGTGTGCCTAAGCGATGTCTTTACAGGTATAATAACTTGTAGAACTTTATGTTTATAATGTTCTGTTATCAGTTGAATTGGTAACATATTCCCGGGCCTAGTTTTTAATTGGCTACGGATCTGGAAGTGGATCTATTGCAGCCACTTGAGTTGTTCTTCTGTGCTTCACATATATGATGGTTGCTGCGAGCACTAGCATTCCTATAATGACGTATGATATTGTGTAGTAACGAACGTCATGCATGTTTATTTTGGTATGGCGTAGCCTGACTTGGTTTTAAGTTAGGAATGATTTGTTTTACTTGCTCCTGAAGTTGTTGTGGAGTTAGTATCACGGGATAGAGTGTGCCTTGATGGACTTCCGTGCAAGGTCGGTAAATTCTTCATGGAACAGGATGCCTCGAATATCTGTGTTGTTTCCTAATGAGTGTGTTTCATGACGTTTATGGTCGACTCTAATATGGATATCTGGTTTTGTAATAGTTCATGTTGGTGCTACTGGTTAGCATTAAAATTGGCTATGCTTTCCTTGTAGGTTTTCCCATCTCTTTTATTTCCGCCTAAGGTGTTTAATACATTTAATTCTATACGTGGAGTCTTTTTATCTGTAAAAGAATGCCTTCACAGTACTAAAACGTATCAGTGTGCGCTGGTTGTATAAGCGTTTTATTCGAAACAAGCTGTCTAGTTGACGAACAGCGTTCCCAAAGTGACTTAGTTCCGCCCAATAAGAAGTGCGGTTATAATCCTCCATTCTCCGTTGATTCCGGGATGAGAGGAGAATCTCGATATATTATATCGTGTTGATGTTTCTGCTGCTACTAGTCCTAATGCACAGATTAATGCGATAGTGTAAAGTAGCAGCTTGGACTTGGTGCTAGCTCTTGTCACTTGTTTATGCTGGTTTGCATGGTCGTTCGCTTCAACTGTGTCTATTTGGGTTTCTTTTGGCGAAGGTACCTTCTTGCATTGTCCAACGTTCTCAATCGGCAGACGACTGATCCTTGTGATTGATTTTTTTTAGTAATCCTCCGTTGGTGTTCTTTACTGTTACGGTTCTAATAAAACCATCGTTCCCACTATTTACTTGATGGATCCTTCATAGAGGCCACTTTCCTATTGGCAGGCATTATTTTCTGCAGAAGTCTCCATCGTGCTAAATGGCCAATGTTTTAATTTAAGTGGCTCGGTTCTGGCATCGTTCGCAGTGGTTCACCTATAAGAAAATATCCCGGTGTTAAAGTAGTGAAGTCATTGGGATCTAATGATAATGGGATAAGAGGTCGTGAGTTGAGACATGCTTCTATTTGACAAACAATTGTTGTCATACCTTTAAACGTTAGATGTTGTTCTCCAATTATTCTACGTAGGTGATACTTGACAGATTTAACTGACGCTTCCCATAGTTCATCCATGTGCGGTGGTCTTGGTGGTATATAATACAGTAGCTGTAGAGGTCCGAACAATTACCTCGATATGCTGTGAAGCGTCTAATTGCTGCTATAGAACAGCTTTAGATGACAAGTTGTGTACTACTTCTAAGTGAACGGCTTTTATTGCAAAACCGACGAAGACTGCTAAATAGCCTTAGTAGCTTTTGTTACCTCGTCCAGGTGAGCATCGGAGCTGATAAGGCTCAGCATACTCCACTCCTGTATGAGTGAATGGTCTTGTTGGAGACATTCTTGTTGCTGTAAGATCTGCCATCAGTTGGCCCAGTGTCCGTGATGAAAGTTTTTACTGCTAATGGACCCTTTATTATCCAATATTTCTGGCGAATAAAACCTAGCGTGAGGGATTTGCCTCCGTACAATTTCGTCTTGTGTGCGTAGTCTAAAAACATCGTTGTGAAATGGCTCTTATAAGGAATAATTATTGGATGTTTAATGTCGAAACAAATTCTGGCGTTAGACAGCCTTCCCCCTACTCACATCAATTCGTCTTTGCCTATTTCCGGATTAAGGGTACGGAGTTTTGATTCGCTATGTTTGCCATGGTGTTTATCAAATGTCCCAAAGCAAAATTCTTGTGTTAACTTTAAGGCTAACTTTAACCCGTCGTTAAGTTCTTTGGTTGTCAAGTAGCTTGGTGATAATTTAGCTGTTCTTTTTGCAACCCTAAGAACTTAACCGATGCTCCTTATTGCTTTTGTGAACGACAAACATCGTTCTATCAAAGCCAGTATGACGCTTCCTTCTTTGGTTATTGTAGTGAATGCTCGCATACTTGGTTTCTGGACTCTTCTGCGGTCTCTTCGACTTGTGGTGGTAAGGCACATTCGAAAGAGTCTCTGAGCCAGCTTGGTCCGTTCCACCAGAGAGAGTGATCTAATGCTAGGGTGCAATCCTCTCGATGCACAATCCACACAACCCCATTGCACCGGAGACAATACGGATTGGATTTCCACTGTTTGCAACGTATGTTTTCAATCTATGAGGTCTATCTTTAATCCATGCTAACGTTATCATTGAATCCGTCCATGCAAATGTTTTAATCTTCGGTTCTTGCAACGCTTGTTTAGTTTTCTTGACTAATTTTGATTGTAATACCGCTGCACATAGTTTCAATCTAGGGATGGTTAATTTGGATTTTAACGGTGCAACGGACTGCATATGCATCTTCTGATGCATCACAGAAGCCGTGTTACTCTTTGCAACTTTACTTTTTCTAACGTCTGCATTTAGGTAGTATATGTATAGCTAATCCATTTTGTTTCTAATTCAGTGGGCAGTTGTGTGTCCCAACCTGTTCCTAATGGGCCATAGTTGTTGCATGAATATTTTGGATTTTATTATAACCGGTGCCAGCCACCCTATGAGGTCAAATAGTTTGGAAGTTTCGGATAGCACTTTGCTCTTTGTTAAAGGTGTTTCGATATTTAGTGGTTTGATTTTAAATTGGAAAATAACTTCTGTAGGATTCAATAAAATCCCTAGGGTTTTAATAGTTTCCCCTATTTCGATTGTGTGGTTGCTTTCATTTTCATCTTCAGTATTTATGTTTTCTAGTATCGGCTGGTTGTTGCTGCTCCATTTCCGCAGATTGAAACCTCCTTTAAACATAAAACATAAAGCTGACATAGGATTCTTGTGGCTAGATATCTAGGCTGTCCCATACGTAACAGTTTTCAGCTTGTACGTGCTGATTGCGCCTTTGTCGTTTCTCCATAGTATCAACTGGTAGCTTTGATCTGGAGGATGTCAGCTTTAAACACATGCTTATGTTTCCTCCAGCGTAACAATATCTCTAAGAGTGGTTGTTGTATTGTAGGGCCGGACAGGTCATTTAACGATATTCAATTTGACGTTTTAGATGAAGCGTCAAAGACTACTCTGAGCTTGGTTGTTGAGCAATCATTTTTGAGTACTGCATGGTGTGCTAGAAAATAGTTTCTACCGGCATTTTTTCTTAGTTGTTTTTCCACTTGAAGAGGGCGTGCTGTTGCTTTTTCCCTGGATTCGCCTAATATGAACTCGTCGCTTTTAAATGGTAATGCGACCTGGTATGCACCATTTTCTAGTTCTTTTGAAAGTGTCCTTCGCATCGCTTTTCATCACTGATAAGTTCCCGCTCTACGTGGACTCCTTCAGTTTCCTAAAACTTCTTGAGCTGATTTTCTAAATCGATATACGATATCATAGATTTTATGTGGTGATGTTGGACACTTGAGCTTTTAAATTTTCCAAACACAATCCATCCTAATTCTGTTTTTTGTGCAATTGGTTGTTCTGGATTTCCTTTTATAATGTTACTCAATACGATTTTTGAATAATAGTCTACTCCAAGCAGCATGTCTATGGGACCCGGTGTGTTATAGTTTGGATCTGCATGCTCTAAGTTGTTTAGATGCGCTAAGCCTTTGATTTTTATCCGTTGTTCTGATAGCAGTGTCGTACATTGTTGAAATACTAAAGCATCTACGTGTAATCTCACTATTTTCTTTACCTCCCCAATATTGCGACCACCGACTCCAACTATTTTGGCACATACTTTCTGAAGGGACAGCTTCAATTTTGAAACTGCTTCCTCGGTAATGTGAGTTGCTTGATATCCTGGGTCAATCAGGGCGTTGTCGCCACTGTAACTCTTTGGTTGGTGTATGGATGATCTTTATTGATTGGTGGAACAAGGTTGTATGTATATTTGTTCATCCATTTTTCGAACTCTGTGTAGAGAGTTTTTGATTGGTCTGTCTTCGTCTCCAAATATTTGCTCGTCTTACGAGATGGTCCATCTTTGTTGTAATTGCTCTCAAATTGAGCTATTTTTGCTCTAACAATTTTTAGTTGATCAAATAAGTTATCCATGATGATACTCGGTATTGCTGGTTGTTGTGTAGCGCTTGGTTATTGCTGAGAATTTCGCTGGTTGTTATTTAGCCTTGTTATCGATGGATTTGTTAGTTACCGGAGCGATCGATAATTTAACTGTTTGGCGTTGGAATTAATTTTGCCCGGTTGTTGTTTGGCTTTCAAGTTAATTTTTAATAACTTGTTTTGTCGCTGGTTGGTTTTTAGCTCGAAGTACCATGCAATTGTAATGAGATTAGTGCGCGCGCTTACATCGGAATCAAGAAACGGTGCTAATGGCTTCAATTTTGACTTCATTGACACTTGTTTATAAGTGTTCAAGGATTTGATTTCATTCTCAAATTCCACTTGTTAACCGTAGCGAATAATTGTAACTTCCGCTGCGTTTAAGTCACCCACGTTCAATTGGATTGTGGTTTTCACTTTTTGTCTGGAATTGGAGATGAACGCCATTATACACAACAATTTTGGCAAATCTGAAAAACGTTCCAATAAACAGGCAATCGGATGTGAATTTTGAAGATCGATTGTTACGTGGAAATTATTTGCTTCATTGATATGAACTTGATGATTTGTTTCGATAATAGTTGGCCTCGTTGGCCATTTTGTTTCATGCTGAGATAACCATTTTTTAAACGACAAGTCGCTTGTGACTAATTTCTCCGCTGTAATTCCCCTTGTTGCTAAATCCACCGGATTTTTACTTCCTTTTATGTGACGCTAGGATGCTTTTGGTAATAATATGTGAATTACTCCTACTCGATTTGCAATGTAATTCTTCCATTTTCGCGGGTGATTGTTTAACCACACTAGAACGACCATTGAGTCTGTTCACAACCACATTGACGCGTATTTTTTATCAATAGTATGCAACTCTGCTTTTATGAGCTTCGCTAGCAGATGAGGTCCACAAAGTTCTAGCCGAGGTAAACTTAGATTTTGTAGTTAGCAAATGTACCGTATGTACACCATCAATTTTTGATCTAACACAAACGGCCACTGAATAAGCCATCTCACTAGCATCTCTGAAGCCATGCAATTATATCTCCTCGGAAAACTCTGCTACGAATGGAGGTATTCTTGCCTGATTTAACATGTCAAATTGGCTGTGCAAATTGGCCCATGCTTCTTGTATAGTCATAAACATAATGTTTACATTAAAATTTAACCAACCTAAAGAATCAAATATCATCGACGTAAAGTGATTTGTAGGTGGGTTCCAACGGAGACCCAACATTTGTGTTGCCCTTCCTTTCTCCACAATTTGTGTTGCATCGGTTGAATCGCTTAACGACGCAATGTTAGAATGCCACTTCTTCAGTGAAAACCCGCTCTCGGAGAGTACTTGCCCTAAGTCCTTCCTTAGTTGACAGGCTTCTTGTTCTGTTGTCGCTCCTGCTAGTTTATCATCTACATAGAAATGTTTCTTTATCACGCTTAATGCTTCCGGATGAGTCGGCGCACAGTCTTCCGCTATCTGATGCAATACTCGAATTGCAAGAAATGGTGCACACGAAGTTCCATAGGATACCGTTAGGAGCTTTTAATATTTTATGAGATCATCTGGGTGTCGGCACCAAAGAATTCTTTGCATAGATGTCTGGTTGTTGCTAATTAGCACTTTTCGATACAATTTTTCAATGTCCGCGCCCAACGCTACCTTGACTTCTCAAAATGTTACTAAAATGGTTCATAATGTGTCTTGGATTGTCGGCCTCACTAATAATTTTTCATTCACGGCTGATCCATCGGACGCCATTCTCATTTTTGTTGTCGCACATTCTTTACGTATTACCCCATGGTACTACACCACGGGGTAATACGTAAAGAATGTGCGACAACTCTCGATACAGCTTCCTAAATTCTCGATTTCGCTTGATTTTTCTATTCATTGTTATTTGTCGCTGCAAAGCCAGATGGTAAGAATTTCCCAATGGGGGTGAATTTGCTTCTTGCAACTTGTTAGCGCAACATTGTGAGATAAATGAGGTTTCTAATCCTGAATCTAAGAGTATTCGGCAGAAACTCATGTGTCCCACTTAATTATTCACTCTCACTATAGCTGTTGGGAGAATGTTATACCAGAGGTTGCAAATATTTGTTATTATGCTTTCTGACGGCGTAGTGTTTACTTTTGGCTGGCCAGATACTGATTTAACTGATGTCTCTGCGGCAACTGTAGCTGAATTAGTCAATGAACTATCAATGTGTAATAGAATTTGGTGTCAATGATTTGAAACTTAGTTCCAACTTTGCCGTTAGTTCGCGTCGATCACTCGGACTCATACCCGAATGAGCATTTGTATAGACGAAGTGAACTCTTGCAGTACAAACATTAAATTGCCGTTGAAGCAACTGGCTTTAACTGATGAGTTCTGATGGTGATTGGCTTCAATGAACTTTGTTTCATAGGCGCACAGGATTCTAACGCATCACATCTGTCACTTAAGAATTTTAGACAGTCGTCATATGAAGAATAATCCTTGTTTACAGTTTATGTTCCCATGCCTCTCTGGTATCTCCATCGGCCCCGTTTAGTATTACGCGCTTGCCGAACAGCTTAAAGAATTATGGGGTGATATACACCCCAGGCACCATTAGGGTAGGTAGAATTCTGATAGAGCAGCATCTGCCTACCAAATTTCAAGAAAAAAGATGCCAAAATCCAGTAGTCTTGTTTATTACTAGGTTCAATCGATCTGATCTGTTAATTAATATCTGGCTGATCCTTTGAAATTATTAATGTATCCGCTAAAAGAAACGGTACCTTCTGATTTACCTACTGTTACGACACCGTGAGGGGTCATAACATTATTTCCTTTCCTTCGTTCTTTTTGAATTTTTAGTTCCATGGTAATTGAATGATTCATGCTTTTTAGTGACGGCATTACCATCTGTGTTTTGGTAGTATTACTAAAATCGTTTGTTGATCTGGAAATTCGTCTTAATATTTTGTTTTAATTTTTGTTCACATCCAGTGTTCATGTTAACGTCGATTGAATGTTGTAGAGCGAGACATATATGTATACCTTGTACCGTTGTGCTTTCTCGTTCTGTTGTGTGCGATTAATGCGCGGTGTGAAAGGGTAGGCGACGCGCACGAAAACAAAACAAAAGATGATTTTTGTGCGATAATTTTTTTTAGTCTGGTTTTGAATTTTCGGTGGCGCTCTCCGGGATTGTAATACACCAAAAGTTATAATTAGTGAAAAAAAATTAATAAAATTTTGTGTAAAAGAAAATTAATTAATATAATTTTTTTTAGTTTTAATTAATTATCTATGTTTGTGCTTTGACTGAGGGGATTATATCAAAAGATAAAATACCAACAAAACTTATATGATTGAAAGCAATGAAAGCAATTATATGATATGATAAAAGAGTATTCTCCATCATACAATACACCCACTATAAAAGGTATTTGGTGCAGTTATTTTATTTTTGGGAAGACGCCATCAGGTGACGGTTTACGGCGGCAAGACGCCCAACATTTAGGGCGGCCTATCGAGGCCAAATCTTTTATGGCGGAAAGACGACCAACGATATTTGCGGTTCGCAGCGAAGAGACGCCCAATATTTACGGTTGCATGTGGCCAACAACGTGGCCATTCTCATTTTTTGTTGGTTTACGGCGGGAAGACGCCCAACGAATGTTTACGGTTTAGCGAGACCTAACCGAAGGTCAAAGGTACCAAATTTTTTTTATTTCTTTTCTGGAGTCCAAATTTTAAATTTTTTCAATTTCAATTTTAATTTTTATTTTTGAATTTATTTTTCTTAATTTTAATTCAATATAGTTCGGGTGTAATCGAGTGCCATAGCGGTTGCTTGGCATGCGCGAGAGGTGCACATTGGTTTCGCTACATTATTATTCAGGTCAGCGACCATTTTTGTACGACTTATTTTTTTCTTTCGCTTCGGAATTTTTCACGTTCGACCCTTTTGGTTTAATTTTTTTGTTTTTTTCCGCTCTTTCACCTATGATTTTGTGTTTGTGGCATTTGGTTTTATTTATTCCGCTCCTCGGCCTCAAGTTATTTTTCCGTTATTTTGTTGGTCATGTTACCTATTTTTTTTTTGTTTTTCTTTTTGTGATCAAATGAATTGCTATATTTGTAGGATTGGTATGATGGGAGGGGGTCTCATTTCGTGTCGGTTCCATAGTTGCAGGCTGGGATATTTATCTCATTGTTCCCCAAATTTTGGTCGAATTATTTCTGGTGTAAATTTAAATTTGTTTCAGTTTTTTAAGTTTACTTTTATTATTGTGTTCTGTGGGCCTACGGTATAGGCCAGGAATGTGAGAGCCTCAACTTCTCCACGACCCAAAACTCTGAGATCTAAGTAGGCTTAACTTCGTTCATTAATGGGTTTTCTTGCATATCAAGAAACACCTATTTTATTGTTTGTTATTTAAGTAATAAATTAGTATAAACGTCCTACCACTTTATAGGTGTGTGAAGTTTTTCCTAAATTAACCTCACTTTTTATTTTTTTTTTGTTTTAGGACAAATTTAGTATAAACTTTACATGCATATTATTCTAAATATAATTACAACATATTCTTAGTACATGGCAATTAGCAAATGGTAAACCTAAGCACGTGACATTCTGAAACGTGTTTCATGTTCATGTATCAATTTATTTTCAATCATATGTTAAAAGCTTACCCCAATTAAAATAAATATTTGATGTATCTCAATGACGATACGACGACTCCCTAGCGAATTTGCGATCAAAAGAAGCTTACACTTCCATTTCGTAAACCTAATAACAATAAGAAAATTTTCAATTAGACTTTTCTTTTAAATAATGTTTCCAATTTTCTTCTATTTTCAGATAAATTCTTTTCGTGCTCGGTTTCGGCATTGGTTTCGAGTACAGACACACACACACACACACACACACACAAAACACATCGCAAAGGAAAATCTCTTGCACACCCGCACACACAATGACAAAAAAGAAAAAAAGTCTTTGTGGATGGTTTAATTTAATGACATCATTATGGATAATTATATCAGAACATTGTTTTAATGGTAAGTGATTTTTATGTTTCATGTTTATAGTGTTCTTTGTATGTATTGTACATATATATGTAGGTCGTTATCATTAACAATTTCGAAACAATGGTAAGTGATATAGAAAAGATATGCGCGCGGCACCTTTATGTCACGTTTACAAGACAATTATTTCTGTGTAAAGGATTAAGGAATAATTTATGATTAATTAAACACTAAATGTATATTACGAGCTTTTACAATATCTTATCGTATATGTGAATCTGTATACATGTATTTGAGTATGTGTGTATGCTATGGAATATAATAAGGTACCATTACTCTGTGCTATTTGCTCAAAATAGAAATTATGTCAAGTGGAAAATATAAAAATTTTGTGATTCTGATTAACAATTTTTTTGTTGATGTAAGAGGGAGGGTTTGGCAGTAATTCGATTGTGCATGTTTATTTGATTTGTCAGTTCAACCATAAAAATAAAGACCTAATTGGTGTATACACAAGTAATTTGAGATGGTTTATGGTTTTCTGCGATTACATCTAACATCGAAATTGTTATGAATGCTAGGAGCTTTTGTACAACGGCTACATTAATCTGGTAATTATTCTATCCTGAAAAACCTCATTCATTTGCTATAAGTTAATTTAATTTGAAATAATTTTTTTTAAACATCAAAAGCACATTTGAAAGCTTTCAAATTATATAATGTAAATACAATTTTAAAGTATCGATTTTCAACATTAATTTTCTAATCGTTCCAGTTGGTTTAACAATTTATTAAAAAACAAAAAAGTTTAAAGCTCAGCGATGCGTGAAACTTCATTTTAAAATTCAGAGCTTTTCAAATTATTATCTTTATACTATTGATTTCTATTCTGAACTGTACATTTTTTTATGAGTATTAAACATTCTGATTTATTGAAAGTTTGTTGATCATTTTATTCGTCGTTCAGTTTTTAGTTATTTTATCAGGAGTCAATTACGAAAGATATACTTTACTCAATAACAATTAAGCTTAAGTCACCGTTCCTTGACACTGTACAAAAAAAAATATTTTTAATCCTAATAAAATTGAAATAACGTATATTAACGTACATTTGAGGTAAAACTTTCATTGTCGACCCACCTCGTGAAGGACATCGTTTAAGCCAAAGAGAATAATTTTACTTCAAAGTTTATTTAAATTCGAAACTGCTGCCCAAATTAACTTGCTGTGACTGGTGGCGACATTTATTCTTTAATTCTAGCTAAAAAGGCATTTCAAAATGTGTCAAGTTTAAGGATCTTAAAAGCTCCAAACTAGTTGTAAACTTTAATTGCTTTCAAATCAGGTAAAGTTGATTTGAAAGCAGTTCAAGTTTGGGTCTGCAAGCTTTTCAGTTTCCAAACAATAAAATGGAATATATGAGTAGCTTACAAATGCTACCTTATTAAAGTTAGCCGAAAGTTTCCAACCGAAAGGTAATGCAGATAGTGCCTTTGCAATCCCAGCCGAAAGGTAATGCATATAGTGTCTTCGCTATCCCTGCCGAAAGATGATAATGCAGATATTGTTTTTGCTATGCAAGCAATGCATCCTTTGCTATCCAATTTGCATTCATTTAGCATCCATTTTGTTGGGAAATTCTGAAGGGGATGCAGGAGTGTAATTTTGCAAAAATTCGCTGATTCAATATATTGAAAATTCATTGGGCCTGTCGTTCAAGATTATCGTGCTTTGTCATTGATGTCACTATGGTTATTTGATAGGCCATAATGTTGGTCAACCTCGGCCTAATTGTGGAGAAATTCTGACGGGGATGCAGGGGTGTAATTTAGCACAATTTCACTAATTCAATGAATTTTCGATATATTGAGTTAGCAAATTTTTGCAAAATTACACCCCTGCATCCCCTTCAGAATTTCTCCACAATTAGGCCGAAGTTGATCAACGTTATGGCCTATCAAATAACAATAGAGCCATCAATGACAAATCACAATAATTTTGAACGACAGGCCATTCAATGCATTTTCGATATATTGAATTAGCAAATTTTTGCAAAATTACACTCCTGCATCCCTTCAAAATTTCTCAACAAAATGGATGCTAAATGGATGCAAATTGGATAGCAATGGATGCATTGCTTGCATAGCAAAAACAGTATCTGTATTATCATCTTTCGACTGGGATAGCGAATACACTATCTGCATTACCTTTCGGATGTAATAGCAAAGACACTATCCGCATTACATTTCGGCTGGAAACTTTCGGCTAACTTTAACAGTATACAATCGCTTACAGAATATGAAAACTTAACCATCAAACTTGGCTTAGTTTGTTCTTGTTATGCGATTTAAGGCTTGAGAACCTACGTTTTGTTGATGCTATTTCACTACAATATTTCGATGTACGTCAAAATTTAGCTTTGAATATCGAAATTAATTGTAAAAATTATAAAGTTTATAACATTAGCACAGTATTGTGACTTGGTTTGATGGTTTTGTTTGTTTATAAATTTTAGACTCCGTTTTGAAGTCAAAACACTATCAACTTTGTCGCGTGTCGATTGTCACGCTCTAACCTAATTGACTACGTCTGGTCATACTTCTGTTTATTTATATCACAACTAGTAATGTTAATCAGAATTTCAATTCTGAAGCTCCCGATTAAAACTGCAAAGCTTAAACTACTCCGTCATTTGCTCGGTAGACATAAGGCATAAGGCATAAGGCATAAGGAATAGGGCATAAGGTATACGGCATAAGGCATAAGGCATAAGGAAAAATGGCCCATTGATGCCACCGGACCAAAATCCGCACCAAACAGTCACTCGTTGAGGATGCATCGGCTTCTCTACGATCACGTGTGGGTTCTCCGTGCCCCAAGTGCAACAATTCTGCTTGTTTACATAGCGGCCAAGATAGAAATGCGCCTCATGCGAAAAGATGATTTTTTGGCAAAATCGGCATTTTCTTCAAGTCGATCGCAAACCCACTCAGCGAACCGAAAACGCAATGAGTGGCTCTTTGCTTCAATTCCTGAACCAATTGAACTTTATACGGTGTCGTACCAAGTTCTTTATGCAAAATTCATCGCAATGTTGTGCGTAAAATGTTCAATTCTTGAGCACGATGACGATTTGTTGTTCCCGGCGACTCACGCACATTCTCGGCTGCAGCATCAACCTTTTCGGGTGCACCGTTGGTTGAATGCTTGGTTCGTGTTGGTTTATTAATTAACAAGCCTGTTTCTTTAACTTTATTCACAAAATAACGCACATAAGGAGCTCCTGGCACTTCGTTTCTTCCAAAAATAGCACGCAATTCTCGCACACATTCTGCAACATTACCATGATTTTCGAAGTAATGTTTCAATATTTCACAGCGTTGTTCAAGCGAATACACAACAATTTTTGTTCAGCGGAAGGATAAAACTAACTTTCTGTCAAATCTGTGACATAACACTTACCATACTCAAAATAACGCGCTAGTTCAAAAAAAATTAGATGGCCCACCATGTATACGGCATAAGGCATAAGGCATAAGGCATAAGGCATAAGGCATGAGGCATAAGGCATAAGGCATGAGGCATAAGGCATGAGGCATAAGGCATAAGGCATAAGGCGTAAGGCATAAGGCATAAGGCATAAGGCATAAGGCATAAGGCATAAGACATATGGCACAAGGCTTAAGGCATAAGGCATAAGGCATTAGGCATTAGGCATAAGGCATAAAGCATAAGGCATAAGGCATAAGGCATAAAGCATAAGGCATAAGGCATAAGGCATAAGACATAAGCCATAAGGCATAAGGCATAAGGCATAAGGCATAAGGCATAAGGCATAAGGCATAAAGCATAAGGCATAAGGCATAAGGCATAAGGCATTAGACATATGGCATAAGGAATAAGGCATAAGACATAAGGCATAGGTAATAAGGCATAAGGCATGAGACATAAGGCATCAGGCATCATGCATTAGGCATCAGGCATCAAACATAAGACATGACGCATAAGGCATAAGGCACAAAACATAAGGCATAAGGCATAAGACATCAAGCATCAGGTATAAGGCGTAAGAAATAAAGCATAAGGCATTAGGCATTAGGCATAAGGCATTAGGTATAAGACATAAAGCATCAGGCATAAGGCAAAAGGCATAAGGCATAAGGCACCTGGCACAAGGCACAAGGCACAAGGCACAAAGCACAAGGCACAAGGCACAAGGCACAAGGCACAAGGCACAAGGCACAAGGCACAAGGCACAAGGCACAAGGCACAAGGCACAAGGAACAAGGCACAAGGCACAAGGCACAAGGCACAAGGCACAAGGCACAAGGCATAAGGCATAAGGCATAAGACATAAGACATAAGACATAAGACATAAGCAAAAGACATATGGCACAAGGCATAAGGCATTAGGCATAAGGCATAAAGCATAAGGCATACGGCATAAAGCATAAGGCATAAGGCATAAGGCATAAGGCATAAGGCATAAGGCATAAGGCATAAGACATAAGGCATTAGGCATAATGCATAAGGCATAAGGCATAAGGCATAAGGCATAAGGCATAAGGCATAAGACATAAGACATAAGGCAGAGGGCATAAGGCATAAGGCATAAGGCATAAGGCATAAGGCATAAGGCATAAGGCATAAGGCATAATGCATAAGGCATAAGGCATAAGGCATAAGGCATAAGGCATAAGGCATAATGCATAAGGCATAAGGCATAAGGCATAAGGCATAAGGCATAAGGCATAAGGCATAAGGCATAAGGCATAAGACATAAGGCATAAGGCATAAGGCATAAGGCATAAGGCATAAGGCATAAGGCATAAGGCATAAGGCATAAGGCATAAGGCATAAGGCATAAGGCATAAGGCATAAGGCATAAGGCATAAGGCATAAGGCATAAGGCATAAGGCATAAGATATAAGGCATAAGGCATAAGGCATAAGGCATAAGGCATAAGGCATAAGGCATAAGGCATTAGGCATTAGGCATTAGGCATTAGGCATTAGGCATTAGGCATAAGGCATAAGGAGGCATGAGGCATTAGGCATAAGGCATAAGGAGGCATGAGGCATTAGGCATAAGGCATAAGGCATAAGGCATAAGGCATAAGGCATAAGGCATAAGGCATAAGGCATAAGGCATAAGGCATAAGGCATAAGGCATAAGGCATAAGGCATAAGGCATAATGCATAAGGCATAAGGCATAAGGCATTAGGCATTAGGCATTAGGCATTAGGCATTAGGCATTAGGCATAAGGCATTAGTTATAAGACATAAAGCATCAGGCATAAGGTATAAGACATACATCATCAGGCATACGGCATAAGACATAAGGCATAAGTCACGAGGCATAAGGCATAAGGCATAAGGCATAAGGCATAAGGCATAAAGCATAAGGCATAAAGCATTAGGCATAAGGCATAAGGAATAAGTCATATGGCATAAGGCATAAGGCATAAGACATAAGGCATAGGGAATAAGGCATAAGGCATCAGGCATCAAACATCAGGCATCAAGCAACCGTTATCCGGCATCTGGCATCCGACATCCGATATCTGACATCAGATATCCGACATTCTACATTCGAGATTCGATTTGGCAGCGAAAAGCAGTGTTATTGAGTATCCGATATTGTCCGGTTTGACTTTAGTATTATCTTTAAACACTTTGGAAAGAATTATGAACATTCAGTGTGTGATTTTACCAACTATCATCGTTATTGTTTCAGATAATATTGGCACACAAATAAATTTCATTACCAAGTCATGCATGTAACGAGTAAATTTAACTCGAATTAATCGTAACGTACAATTCAGAGAGTAAGCTAACACTAAAGGCAGGTCCATCCAATGGAACGATCCACATATACTCAGTTCAAAATACGATTCAAATTAAAATGAACAATTGTTGCCTCTCTGGTCCACAATTGTGCTAGCCGAATCAAACCGATTAATTTACCGGCTCGAGTTCCATACTTCAACATCTTTAAACCGGAGAAACACTAGACAAAACGACATTTTTGGTTGGAAGATATCTGCTAAATGATCACTAAAGTTTGATTCAGACCGTACAACAACTATAGCTCCAGACCGTGATACAAAGGACAATATTCTGCAAAAATTTTGAGAAGCAGATAATTTACCATTTCGAAAGCTGCTTGCGAATGACGAAATAACGAACGAGGATATTTAGAGATGGTAGATTAATCGTCGCTTTGCTTTCAACTCTTCATAAAATCATTTCTTCAAGGAAGCGGTTCAAAAGCTAGCTGGGATGGTTAACTTCCAGCCGAATTGGAAACTCAATGGCGAAATATTCGTCAGAATGTAGAGTGGATCGAAAGTTTATAAACATCTTGATTCTCGGTTAAACAAATTCGAAAATAGCACTGCAAGTTTTAGAGATGCTTGGCAGTATTGGCAGTAGTTGTTGTTTTCACTCACCATCCGGAATTTTTAGAATGGAGCGATCCCCTTAAATTTAATAAATGTATGTACTCGTTGGAGGCAGTTTCCTTGTTTCTATTAACTCGTGATGCCCGCACACAATGCTGGTACTAATCGTTTAAAGCCACGCTTTCAAAGGCTCTTTCAGGTCTATCACGAGATGAAAAAGGACTCGCAGTCCTAGGTAAAAAATTAGTGCAATTTATTCAAAGTCATTTTGTGAATTAAAATGTTTCTCGTAACATAAAGCTTCCTGAAGCTACAAAACGACATATCTAGAACTTAAAATGCTGGCCGTTTAAATCAATTATTAATGTAAAATTTAAAACAAAAATAAGCAGCATCCGTTAACTTTAAGACTAATCGCGAATAATATTTAAAGTTCTTGACCTGATAACATAAATATGTTACTAAGACATTTCCAATTAACACTAAATAATACGAAATTATCAATTTCGACAACAACACCACATTGCTAATTCGCCCAGATCAATGAACCAACCAAATATACAAAAATCAATCGAATGTTGATAACGGCGGCGTAATGCTATAAAAACTGAAATCGGATGTGCAACCAGCATCAGTGTTAATTTAAACTGCATCAAGACTGTGTCGCTAGCAAAACGATGAAAGTGATCTCGATTCTTGTATTCGGTTGCTTGGCTACCGTAGCCTATAGCTACATTGTGCCAACGCATGTGCCCAAGTATGCGGATCACGAGAAGGTGGTGAGACAAAAAAAACTTTTTGAAATCGTCCAACACCTTACACAACATGAAGTGCATACCGAGCTTGCCGATATGGCCCATGCATGGAAAATTTCTGAACATTACCATAATTACACAAACGTGGATGCGGTTAAAAATTTTGTGGCGATATACGAACATGGAATACTACCATTCGATCAAGTATTTTCCATCGTCGACCATGTACATTTGGAGCAGGTTAAGGCGTTGTTCCATCTATTTTACTACGCTGCCGACTGGGACACGTTCTATCATTCCATAGTGTGGGCTCGTTTCCATGTGAACGAAAGCATGTTCGTGTACGCATTGACAGTGGCTTTAATTCACCATCCACACTTGCAAGGATTTGAGTTACCAGCACCATATGAAATGTATCCGTATTTGTTCTTTAAGACGGATGTTATCCAAAAAGCGCACCATTACAAGATGGAAGGATTCCACGGCGTTAAAAAAATTGAAGGTGTATTCCATGTAGTGATTCCAGCTAATCACACTGGATGGCATTACCATGTGACTCCCGAACAAAAATTATCCTACTTCACCGAAGATATTGGATTAAATACGTATTACTACTATCAACACGTTGATTATCCGCACTGGTTGGGAGGCCAAGCCTTCGGTTTGTACAAGGATCGTCGCGGTGAAATGTACCTATACCAACATCAACAATATCTCGCCCGTTACTACATGGAACGTTTGTCGAATGACCTTGGCATAATCCCAGAATTTTCATGGTACCAACCAATTGTTACTGGTTACTATTCAGGTTTGAGCTACTACTCTGGAGTTCACTTCCCAGTGCGCCATGACGACTATGTCGTATATAAACCGGATCATTATCACCACATACATGAATTGAATCGATGGGAGGAGCGTATTATGGACGCTATCGATGTGGGATATGCTACGCTTCCTGATCATACGTACGTCAATTTAACCAAACCCGAATCGATCGAATATGTTGGTAATATGGTGCAAGGCAATCCTGACAGTGTTAACCCTCACTACTATGGAGCTATTGAAATACTTTCAAAAGTACTACTGGGCGGATCGGTTGAACATTTTGAAGAACACCAAATAGTACCCGGTGTGTTGTCGCACTACGAAACCGCAATGCGTGACCCAATGTTCTATCAACTGTTTAAGCGGATCGTACATTTATACTGGCAATTTAAAGATAAACTTCCGAGCTACCACCGAGAAGAGGTCGATTTTCCAGGAGTTAAAATCCAAAACGTCGAAGTTGGTAAACTCATCACATACTTTGATGTATCAGATGTCGATATTTCAAACAGCGTTGGCGTTCACGTACCTGAAGTTCAAGATTTTGTCATTAAAGCTCGCACGGTACGACTGAATCACCTCCCATTCACCTATAAAATGGTCGTAAACGTAAAGAATCCAGTCAAAGGTGTTGTCCGCGTGTATATCGGGCCTAAGTACGATGAATACGGTAACGTGTATGATGTAAACGAAAATCGTCAAAATTTCTTCTTACTCGACGTATTCGCAACGGACTTTGTCGTCGGGGATAATCAAGTAAAACGCGATTCGACCCAATTTTCGTACTGGGTTAAGGATCGCACCACAGTTTTGGAACTCTACAAATGGGTGTTGCTAGCCGAGAAAGGAGAAAAACAATTCCCATTGGATATGACAGAGGCTCACTGTGGTATGCCAAACCGATTAATGTTGCCCAAAGGTAAAAAAGGTGGTATGCCATTCCAATTATTCTTCATCGTATCGCCATTCCATGCACCAAAAGTAGAACATTTCTCGACTTACGATGCTCGAATGTCGTGCGGAATTGGTTCTGGATCTCGATATATCGACTCGCTACCGTTAGGCTATCCATTTGATCGTCCCATTACCGAGAAATGGTGGTTCACTAACAACATGTATTACTATGACGTCAACATTGTTCATAAGAAGGAGGCGGACATAAATCAAGTAGTTTAAATGAATATGATGGCCCCTGAAGTTTACTGATCACGGCTGTAATTAATTAACACAATTTGTTGTTATTTTAATTATAATTTAAATAAATTAAATAATTTTATTAAATTCTGATTTACTTTGAGTATTTCGCCATCGCTATGATATGCTCCTTGCCGCAAAGTGTTTCGATTTCTCTCATTTCAAACGGGTTTCCCGATTTAAATCACACGTAATTATAGTCCCGGTGCTCACTATCATTTCGATTAGACCAATCTGAGCACCAGTTAAAAGTTCTGCTAATGGACCAGTGCAACTGTAGTAATTGTGTCGATGAAGCAGTCACCATTGTGATTGTGTGGTGCATAATCAGTTCTATTTAAACTCACTAAATATTTCATATTCAGCTGATCGTAAATTATTTTGAACTGATAACACAAAAATATCATGCATTTGATTTTAAAGCGAGTGTCTTGTATATCTCGTAATTTGCGAGTTCAAAGGGTTATCTTGAAAAATAATTATATTTCTGATTTTGGTTCTCACAAAAATTTTTTTCGCAGTGAGTCATATTTGAAATGCTTGTGTAAAAAATTTAATTTCATATTATTGTGGTTATTTCCTGTTTAAGTGGCGAACATATTAAATAACTTGGCCGAATGGCCGGAAATATGTTCATTCACTTTACATAATTTCGACTAGAAATTAGCAACGCAACCAACAGCAAGTTTCGCCATTGAATATATGACAGTTACGTAGACGACCTAAAGACCGGCGTACAGTGTTTCCAGATTTAATCATATGGAAGGATAGGGCTGGAGGCTTCATACGGCGAAATTTATTGAATAAAGTAGACGACGTTATCAAGGTATTAGGATTAGCTTGAGATGCCTGTATGGATCACTTCTTTTTTCAAGTAACTTTCGAAACCGAGAATAAAAAGGCAGTTCATACAAAACGCAGCTTTCTGTCAGGGGCAGAGAAGACTTTCGATGCAGTAGGGCTCTTACCGCCTTTATATATAAAAATCAAAATACTCTTCCAAAGTATTAGTCCGTAGTAATATTGCCAGAATCAAAAGCAGCATGGATCGATCTTCGGAAGGACCATACACGGATTTTGCGATGCAAACAATGGGGTGTACACTGCGGCCGTATATGCACGTCAACAAAATAATCAAGAATTCATCTCACACCTAATCTGCCCAAAATCTAAGGTTACACCGCTCAAGCAAGTTAGGATTCGGAGGCTACGGTTGACAGGTGCAATACTCTTCAGCAGACTGGTAAATTAAATCACAGATACGTTATCAAAAATCCTGTAAAACTGGCTGTTCTGTCAACCAAAACGCCAGACAACATTCTTAAACAAACGAACATGTGAAACCATTGGAATGCCTAAAAGAATTTTAAACAATGGTGGAATGGTCTAGCTTGACTGTCAAAAGATGAAAAATTATTTCCAAATCAAAAGCGAATCCCCAAGACCGCATTGAAGAAATAAAAATTGTGGTACAAATGGTTGTGTAAAAAATTTCATTTATTGCGAATGTACGCGGTACGCCGGACAAAAATAAACTTAGTTGTAACTACTTATTTCGGGACCGGTCGGTTCAGTTTCCAGTTACATAATTTTTATGGACCATTTATTTGAAACTTGTATTGAACTTGTTTTGAAACCACCTAACCAACTTTATAGAGATTTGTAAGATTTTAAGGATTTCTACAATACGCCGTTGATGGCAGGGGAAACAATTTTTATAATTTACTACACTGCACCAAGATATTGATTATCCAGATACCAGGGTCCAGAAAACCTACATTTCAACAAAATTTCATCCTGACTTGCTAAAATAGCTAAATTTATAATTTTATAAAACACGCACCATTCTGATCATCAAAGGCCATTTTTCACTTATGAAACCCCATTCCCGCTATTTCAAATGAGCTTGAGTGGAAAAGGTTTCAAAAGCCTAAATGTGACATCATTTCAAGACTCCAATCACATTACACTAACAGTAATCTTTACAACCCCAATTATGCCACGAAACTAAATTGGTTGGAGATGTCAGAACGATAATAGTGTAGATGACATACTAGGCCTCTAGGGATGACCTTCTCGAAAAATGTAATCAGCGTTACAGTGAAGGTTGACCGTTTGATTGTACTAAATCCACACTAGTCCTCGCTCAAAATTCGCTCGCTGTACATCCAAAACTTTACTGCCACATCGTTGACTAAAATTTTATTACAAACGTTTAAAAAAGCGAATTCGCGGCAGTCATAAGGATTTAAGTTTAAGATCGAACATTCGATTGTCCCGTTATTTTATAACATTCCAACGAAATGTAACCCCTACCGTATAATACCTAGTCTCAGCTAAAAGACCATTTTCGATTTGGGTTCTTCTAGCGTTAAATTAAATGACCTGAAGTTTGGTGAAGAACGACTGGAGCCCAAATGTTTTACTGGGACATTTGATTAGGCTATAATGAGCCTAAAATTATTTGTATGTCAATTGATCTTGTTTTGGGTTCTATTTTCGGTTTTGGCCCGATTTTCGATTTGGGTCCTGTCAGCTTTAGATTAAATGACCTGAAGTTTGGTCAAGAACGAGTGGAGCCCAAACTTTTTTAATTGGGCATTTAATTAGGCCATAATGACCCTAAAATTATTTGTATGTCAATTGATCTTGCTTTGGGTTCTAATTTTGGTTTTGGTTCGATTTTCGATTTGGGTACTGTCAGCTTTAGATTAAATGACCTGAAGTTTAGTCAAGAACGAGGGGAGCCCAAAATTGTTTAATGGGACATTTAATTAGGCCATAATAAGCCTAAAATTGTTTGTATGTCAATTGATCTTTTTTGGGTTCTAATTCCGGTTTTGGTCCTATTTTCGATTTGGGTTCTTCTAGCTTTAGATTAAATGGCCTGAAGTTTGGTGAAGAACGATTGGAACCCAAGAATGTTTAATGGGGCATTTGATTAGACCATAATGAGCCTAAAATTATTGGTATGTCAATTGATCTTGTTTTGGGTTCTAATTTCGGTTTTGGTCCGATTTTCTATTTGGGTTCTGCTAGCATTAGATTAAATTACTTGAAGTTTGGTCAAGAACGAATGGAGCCCAAATGTTTTTACTGGGGCATTTGGTTAGGCTATAATGAGTCTAACATTATTTGTATGTCAATTGATCTTGTTTTGGGTTCTATTTTCGGTTTTGGCCCGATTTTCGATTTGGGTCCTGTTAGCTTTAGATTAAATGACCTGAAGTTTGGTCAAGAACGAGTGGAGCCCAAACTTTTTTAATAGGGCATTTGATTAGGCCATAATGAGCCTAAAACTATTTGTATGTCAATTGATCTTGTTTCGGGTTCTATGAGCCTAAAATTATTTGTATGTCAATTGATCTTGATTTGGGTTTTAATTTCAGTTTTGGTCCAATTTTAGATTTGGGCTCTGCTAGTTTTGAAGTGGTAAAGCTTTATGCTTTTTCTAGAATGAGCAAAATAAAACAATTTAAATAGGGCACTTATTTAGCCTTAAATTAATCTTTAATTTTCCAATTGCTTTTAAATCATTTTTTGGTATGGGTTCTGCTAACTTTTTCTAAAGCTAGCACAACCCATCGTTTTAGTTGGAAAGATGGAGCCCAAAATTTTTTAATAGAGCACTTAACTAGCCTATTATTATCCTATAAGTATTCATACTATCTTGTAATGTTCTGCTGTAGGGGTTCTGCCAGCTTAAGGGACGTCCAATATTCAGTCCAAACCCATACTAAACTGTGACTATCGGGAGAGTTTTCTATCCCTGCCCAAATAATATCACTATCGTGTCAGTAAAATGTGTCATGATAGCCTGACATGACATTTATAACGTTCAGTCCGATATTTTAAAAATTAATGTTATGTATTTTTAAGTTATTCGTCAATTGGTGAGTAGCCTAGATAGTCCTTTCTAGGCTGAAAAAGACAATGTAAAAAATTAATTATCATTACGTTATTGGCCTCCATGAAGAATTTTTAAATTTTGATTTATAAAGAGACTCGTTTAAAGTGTTGACAACAAACTGAGAATAACTCTATTTCGAGTTATCAGAATTAAGTCGCTTGAATCTCGACTCATAGGCGATTTACGAGCACTCGATATTCACTTCGAAAATGGCATCTAGAATTTTCAGAATGAGCCGTTTGATTCTCGCCTCGTAGACGATTGACCAGCACTTGACATATACCGCTGGATTCATTGAAATTATGACTACACACTAAGAGATTTGTAGAAAAATTCTTTCTGTAATTATCTGGATGTAGTCATTTGAATTTCACCTCTCAGAAAGAAATTTTCTGGAAATATCTCAGATTCAATGGCAACATTTTAACGAATCCACATGGTATACGTCGAGTTCACAAGTGCTTGTGAATCGCGTATGAGACGATATTCGAACGGCTATACCTAGATAATTTCAGATAGAATTGTCTGTGAATATCTTAGTTTTGTAGTTTAAAACTCCAACAAATCCTGGGGCATATACGCCAAGTGCTCGTGAATCGTCTATGAGGCAATGTTTAAGTCACTATATTCATGTAATTTCAGATACAAAATTTCCGAAAATACCTGTCTTATAGTCAACAGTTCAATGAATCCTTTGGTATAAGTTAAGAGCTCGTGAATCGCCTGTGAATCTTCAAAACTTCAACGAATTCGGCGGTATACGTCAAGTGCTCTTGAGTTGCCTGTAAGGCGACATTTAGGCGACTATGTTCAGATAAATTATGTCAGAATTATTTCTTTTTTTGTTTTGTTTTGACAGTTAAGCAGCAATAAATTTGTTTTTATTTTTCTCATAATACGTACGCTTCTAACCACAATTTACAGTTATAATTTTCATGTATTTTGTGTCATGCATGACACAAGTGGTATTGCCATAATTAAAAAATTTAAATTTCGCGCTGACAATTCGATCTGGCTTCTTGAAAGTGTTAATCAGCACGTATGTCTGAAGTAAATTGAGGCACAAAATCTAAATTGAGCGATTGCCTTGAAATGCGTTCCCTTTAGATAAAATTGCCATAGTAAGCGATTTGTGGTCGATGAAGATAGTGAATTCCCGACTTTCGACAAGAACGAAAGTTCTTAATTGCTTGGAAAATTGCCCAACATTTCTCTATCAAATACGGAATATTTCCTTTCAGCTTCAGATAGTTTGTTGGTGAAAAATCCAAGAGGTTCTCAAGTCTCTTGTTTTTGTTGTTGTAAGATCGCGCCCATAGCTTTGCTATATATGCATCATTGGTGATGCTATATTTGGACCATTTAGCGAATGCGTTAAAAGAGATTTGTTTTCTAAGCTTTTCTTGAGCCGATGCATTTTGACATTCTCCACAGTTTTGGGATAAATTGGTGGTAGTAATTTACCATTGTAGAAAAGTGTTGAATTTGCTTAACATTTTACGGTGCCCAAAATTCTCTAACAGTCACGTTGTGTTGTAGTCATTTTGCGTTACCAGAGATTTGTAGTTCAGTGTAGCTGTTAAAAATAGAAGTTTTTTTAGTCATTGCTAATTTTTGAAAAGAAATTAATAATCAAGTTGCGGTTTTTCAGATCCGTTAAAAAACCGAATTTTGTTAAGAAATCAGCGCCTCTTATTGGACGATTGATATTGGCAAGAATAAAGGCGAGTTTAAATGAACGTTTTATTGTCATTTGCTGCTGTTAGAACTAGATCGAAGGAGGATTTAATCAAATCTGTCATATTTGTGTCCCTTAAAAATAAACTGCTATGCTGCGGTTGTTTTTGATCTGCCGCTGCAAGCTTAAGGCTTATTGGTTTGGGGAACCGGTATTAGCGAACCTCTTTTACAAGGTAACAAAATTTCATGGTGTGGTGCATTTGGATGCTTTGTTACCTAATTTCTAATGATAAAACACCAGTTCTGTGGATATTGATAACTTGGTGCTTGTGATTGGTTTGTTTTTAACGAACTTCCTTGGGTTGAGGAAATTTCAATTTTCTCGATGGAGAAGGTTCGTCTTCAGTGGGGTTGCGGGCGTAGCAGTTTACGCTATTTGTGTGAAATATTTTATAGCCTTGCTATCACTAATTTGTTTTAGCATGGTATCTCCAATGGTAAGCCAATTTAAACTATATTTGACTAACTAAATTTTCTTAAAAGTGATAGAAAATTTAATTCGACATAAAACTGTTTCAAGAAAACCTTCACCCAGATTTTTCGAAACTTCTGCTTTTTATACGTCGTACATTTTCTTATAACACAGCAAAGTACGAGTATCATCATCAGTGTTAACTGTATTCAAAAATAGCTTTTTTGTAAATGTGTGAAAACAAAAGCTTAACATTACCTTATTTTTAAAACAATTGAATTCAGTTTTCCTTACGTTGAAAGTTAAATATTTTTTTTTGAAAAACGAAATGTTCTATATGAAAGACGCGGATGAAGGTAATTAAATTGTACGTGTTGCAATGTTCTTTTGTGTGAGTCTTGTTTTAAATGATGATTACACCTGATAATATCTGTTGTGTTCTGTGCCTTATCGCTTTTTTGTGTTTATCTTATTTGAAACAAATAAAACGGATTGTATTGTGTAAAATGTTATTCGTATTCCGAAAATGATACGCCAATTAGCGACAAATGCTAAATATTTTGAGAAGCCTTCCATACAAATATGTTGTTAATTTTATGTAGCCTAACGATATTATACCATTAAAAGCTTTAGATACAACAGTTGAAGACGTAATCAGGATAAATCTATATGAAAAGCTCATCTATATGAATTTATAAATCGATAGATTGAAAATTAACTTTCCAATGAAACCGTATAAAGTTGTTTTTATAATCTTAGCAGTGTGGTTCTCTGCTGTGTATAATGTCAATTATATTGGTCAATTTACTTCGTAAAACGCATCTAGAGCTTTGAAATTAATATGTGAGAGGATACAAGTAAACTCATTGTCACTTTGACCTTACCAACCTGCAAATTGCTTTTGATGAATAAAAGTACTTGGACTTGCCAGCAGTGTTGTGCGTCTACTCGTGTTTAAGAGTTGCCTACATGTTGGTGTCGAAAATAGCGTAGATAATTGATTTTTGCGTAAACACTGTCGACGAATGGTAGAATACGTTGTTTTAGTGTGGGAACGTCATCTTACACTTTTTCAGTTTATATTAGAGTTTTCCAATAAATTCAATTTTTCCAAGCCACTGGTGGTTAGTACATTTAAAATAACTAAAGCTAAAGTTTAGCTTAGTTAGAATATTTTATTAACAGTTTGTTATTGAAATTGTGCATGTCAACTGCCCGCAGTACAAAAAAACAGAAATACAAGCATTCACAAACCCATGGTTGTTTGTGATGATTTTGGCAGGTAATACAAATCATTCGATATATTAAACGGCTGACGGTAGAAATGTACGTCACACAGTCATTTTTTATAATAACTAAATAGTTATTAAATTATATAATAGATAGCGCGCTTGTCTTAAAAAAATTATTATTTACTTTACATAATGTAATAAATAACTTAAATAATTTACATGTAAATAACTGTGTAATGTACGAGAATATAATTTAGAGCAAATCACTGTTTGGTGTGCTTTATGGGCCGGCGGAATAATTGGTAGGTATTCCTTCAAAAACGATGATGTGCAGAATGTTACAGTCAATGGTAACCGGTATAGAAACATGATTTCTAACTTTTTTGTACCCCTATTGGCTGGCATAAATCTTACTGATATGTGGTTGCAACAGGACGGTGCCACATGCCACACAGCACGAGATACAATTAATTTACTGAAAGAAAAATGTGATGAAATACTAGTTTCACGTAATGGTCCTGTTAATTGATCACCGAGATCGTCTAACTCCATTAAATTATTTTCTTTCGGAATATGTTAAGTCACTTATCTACGCCGATAAACCAGAGACGGCTGAACACTGAAAACATAACATTCGGCGAGTTATTAGCGAGATACGCCCAGAATTGTTGTGAAGAGTCATTCAAGTTAGTTTCACTGATATTCGAAATGTTTTTCTTTGTTCTTTTTTAATTTAACATTGTGAACCTCTAACAAAACACCCTTTATTACAATTCCCCCTCTCTGAATTTGTTTGTAACAATTGTTTTTGCACTCTCGTGGTTGCATTAAGTCGTGTTGCGCACAATTTTCGGGTTCCCGAGTTGTCAGCCATAAAATATTGTTCGAATGTGACAAACATGTTAGATTTCACTAGTTTCACCCATTTGAACTGGAAAATATGATCAAACTCAACACTGGAAAACAGTAGAACTCTACCAATTAGCAATTACCTACACCAATTATATAGATTATGCTCGCACCTATCATGAAAATATGAACCCAGGATAGTTGATTGGAGGGGGTAGAGGTGTTCTAACACTTTTGTTAAAAAACTGAAATATTCCACATGACCATGGATTTCTATCGACGCATACGATTTCTTTTGTCTTGAGAGTCCCTATATATTAAATCGCGGTGAACGTTTAGTGGTGATTTTGAATGACCTTGAAACTTATTTATTTTGGAGAAATTTGCGAAAGTTTGTTTTTCTTCTATTGTTCATGTCTTGTTTTTGAGTGCACTTTTTGATTAAAAAGGTAAAACTAAATAAATAAATAATTTTTCTTTATACATAATTGTTCGTAGAGTGAATGGTTTCGGAGATTGAGCAAAAGTTCTGCATCGAAAAAAATTATCTAAATTACACCTGATAATTCCGTTCCATTATACATGGAACAAGTTTTCTCTCTAAACCCCAGAGATCTAATGTGCCATATTTCTAGTTGACGTGTGTGTGCCCTGTGAAACCGCAGCTAGCACATCTGCAACAACTTCCTCTTGAGTCTGACAGCGTTTCGTTGGATTTCGTACGGTTCCGGTAGTGCGGAGCTTATTTGCTAAAAGAATGAATATTTTTCTTCCAAATTGATGACGAGCTGAGTACCATTTAGCGTTTAAGCTTATCGCCTCCCGTTCAATTGGGGAATGCATTTTGTGTTTTAATTTGTTTAATAAATTAAATAATATTTGATTTTATTTAGTTTTACTTGTCGTTACACCGAAACAGTGTTAGAACTTAGAGGAAATTGTTTCCTCCCGATCCAAACGCCAAAGCTGTAACCAATATTAATTTTCTGTCGGTTTCTTAAAATATCAGCAGAAAAAATTTCTTTTTTGTGACAGTGTGCCTCTCTTTTTTTTAATTATTTGTAATATCTAAGAATTTTAAGATAAATTGATTATGCGAGGCAACATAATACCATCAGTAATTTTTAAAATTTTAACATTTGCTGAGAACTTATTTAGCTATGTACACCTTGTGGAAAAACAGTTTCGCCTAAAATATAGATCGTTGTAAATATTCGGATGTAAACTTAAATCAAAGCTGTCGAAATTGTTTTTTTAAGCTGAGTTTATTTAATTTGTGGGCTCGACTCTTAAAACAAATTTATTAAAAATAATATGCGAGTTGTGTGAAAGCTCTAAACGGATTTCCTTTTTTTACGTTAAGCCCAATGTTGAAAAATCACTACAAAAAATAAAAACTTTATCACAAAAAAAGCTTTTAAAAGCTTAATATTAAACATTTTAAAAACAACATTTTTTGTTTTTTTCTAATTTCAGTATTTTGTTTAAAAGATTTAAAGATTTTTGTACCAGAAGCTGTTATAATAGGAAATGCAGCCACACTATCCTGCCAATACGATTTAGAAGAGGTAAGAAGTTCAAAAATATTGATCCTGCTACTAATATTGCATTACATAACAAATTCTCTTTTTATTTGCAAGGTATCACTGTATTCTGTACGATGGTACTTTCAAGGTGAAGAATTTTATCGTTATGTACCAAAAGAATCACCGCCAGCTAGAGTATTTCCTGTATCTAGAATAACTGTAGATGTGAGTATTATAGCAACATATTATATTTATTGCACCTAAGATTTACGAATTCTGGTATGGGGTTAAAATTAATTATTATGTTTTTTGGGTAGTGCGGAAAATATGAAAGTTCATCTGCCGGTTTCGCACTTGTGTAATTTACTTTTTGTTTGGTTTAATTTCCCTTATGCATTGAAGGTTTATACAGTAGATCCACCATTCTGCTAAACTTTTTTAATATTAATTTTTAATTAATATAAATATAATGTTTGAATGGATTTACGGCTACTGAATTTTATCCTTGCGTAAATATGTAGATTGTATATGTACCCAAACGTACGTGCGCATGCAAGATCCCTCGGAAAACATAAAATAATCATAATAAAACTTAATGATGAATATTTTTGTAAATATATGAACAAATATTTTTTTTGTATGTTGATATGTTGGGTAAACATCATACTTCTACAGCATATACACAAAAATTATCTTATTCATTTCAATGATTTTGAATTGGTTAAAGTTGATGGAGTTTGTAGGATTACGCGAAATATGAGAAAAGATAAAAATATTCGCTACACATACATTACAAAGTAATTTCTTGATTTAACAAAAGGATTAGCTTTATTGTATAAACGGCATTAATTACAATTTCCACCCCGCTACACCTATATTAAGGGTAGATATTTGTATTTCAACCGTGAAGCAAAAGATTTTATAATATTTTATCGCATAGACCTAAAATCAATACATTGCTGTCCTTTTCCGGGTGCAATAAAATCCTACTTAAGTCTAATCACATTTCTAATCCTAATTTTGTGAGCATAACGCACGTACCCAGATAACTTTTAAATTTATTACATACATAATATAGTTTTAGCATAAATTCCCTGAACAAAAAGTTTTTTTTTTGGTTTTTTGTGAACCAACCAAATACAACATTTTATATCAAATTATGCTAATTTAATTAAATTATTAAATTAAGAACAACATAAACCGAAATCACAACAAACAAGATAATATAATTTTGTCTTGTTTACCAGAAACAGCAAGTAAAAAAAAAAAAATTTTTTTTGGCGCAGATGAGAATAAACTGTGCGACGTAATAATGAAAATCTTGTATTTATTCCAAAAAGCACACACACAAAAAAATAAAAGAAAATCGTCGACGTTGAAATGAAATTAAAAGCCCAAAAGAGAGGTTGCTGGTAAATATTTTTTTTTTTTTGTATTTTATATAAAATCTAAATGTTTAGACTTAAACCCTTTTTTTTACGGCACAGAATACGATTCAACAACGAAAATGTATATGGGATGACACTGCGAAAGCTTACGGCCGGGGGTAGACACCGATACAAAATGAAATAAAAAATTTCGAGTTAAAACAAGAATTGTCAAAATTAACTTCGTTTATGAACAAAAAACTTTTTCGTTAATTGACAACAACAAAATTATTGTTTTGTGTATTTTTATTTTGTTTGGTTTACAGTTGATAAGCTTTCACGTACTCGAGTATCATGAGATTCATGACAAAAAGCTCGCATACCTTTGAGCAAAATATAAAAAAAATGTAAACTATTAATTTCGAAGATATGCGACCCCAACGCGATACCGATCAAAATTGAGTGAAAATCTGAGTTATATTTTGAGTGGAATATTTTTATTTAACAAAAAATACTCTCCTAATTAATTTAATTTAAAATTAGCATAAATGCTGAATGGCATTAGACTGTTTCCTACCAGATATGGGCACTTACGCGTCGTTTATTAATTTTTACGCGATCGCGTCGACAACGTGGGCTATTCGTAGTCAACGTCGATCAATCGTAGGCTAGTCGAGAACTACAATGATCTACATATTTTGAATTTCTGTCTCCGGAGATTTTGGTTAATGCAGATTATTTGTTGGTTTTCATGACACCGATTGGTCTGGATCAGTTCATTTACTATATGGAAAACTTGATCCAAATTTTGGTTAATGTCACAGACCAAGGGTTTCATAATTATAGTTTCGGGTTAACCATGAATTCGTTGTAATGTATCATGCCTAACCATGATTTACAACTAAGTTTTTACACAGTTTTGAATACATCAAAAATGGAGATTCAGGACAGCAATAGTTTGCCAAAAAAATCTAGTTTTCTTTGTGTTTTCTGTTTGTCATTGAATTATTTAGTTGGCGGCAAACACATTGTTTCTGTTCTGTCAATATAAAAGTCATTTTTGACAATTTAAAAGTTAATTAAATGTCAATCATGACATTCTTGTCAACACCTGATCCATTACGATTTAAGACTAAATGAGAAGACAAATAAATTGAAGTGTGTCTCGAGTTCTCAATTAGGAATTCATGTAGTAATGTGTCTGTAATATTACATGGTAGGCCATCTGTTGGTCCTTTTTTCAATCGATGAATTTAAGTACTTAATGTTATTAGTTCTAAAAAATTCTTTGGTAAATGAAAAGTCCAAAATATTCCATTTATCATTATGGTGTTGCTAACAACACAGCGACTCATTTTGATTGTCCAAATTTATTATAAAAATAATCACCTTTGTGAAGATAGCCCAAAATTCCAGCCCCCCAAAAAAACAAATGGTGCGTATGGCAATACTATTTAATTCTATTTATACTATTACGACATTTCATTATAATTATAGCTCTCTGCTAATACTTTATACTAGTTATATGTCAAAAATTTAATAAATAAAAATTTTAAGAACCCTTTTAAAAAATTTAAAAACATCTGATTAAAGTTTGCATACGGAATTCTATAAATAAAACTAGGCTCGTCATCATGACACTTTTTACTCTCAGCCCAAAAAATATTCACATTTTTACTCTCAGCCCCGAAAATTTTTACTATCACGATAGTTAAAAACTGTCATAACAATCGAAATTTTTGGGGTTGAGAGTAAAAAATGTAGGGATTTTTTCTGCGATGCACATCGTTTGATAGGTGAATCAAAGCAGCACGTACGATGTTATAGAATTTTTCTATGTCTATGAGTTGAAATATAGTCCATTGAAGTCAGGAACTATTCGTTGGACCAACTAGCGGAGCACATCGTTTGATAGGTGATTGTTTAAGAAGCAGTACGAATTTCTTTAGAATTTTTGCGATAGCAATACTATTTGTTGCTATCATGACACTTTTTACTCTCAGCCCAAAAAATGTCCACATTTTTACTCTCAGCCCCGAGAATTGTTACTATCACGATAGTTAAAAACTGTCATAACAATCGAAATTTTCGGGGTTGAGAGTAAAAATGTAGGGAGTTTTTTGTGCGATGAACATCGTTTGATAGGTGAATGTTTAAGTAGCAGGTTCGAATTATTTTAGAATTTTTCTATATCTCGAAGTTGAGATATAGTCCATAGAAGTCAGGAATAATTCGTTGGCCCAACTAGCGGTGCACATCGTTTGATAGGTGAATGTTTAAGGAGCACGTGCGATTTTTTTAGAGTTTTTCTATATCTAGGAGTTGCGATATAGTCCATAGAAGTCAGGAACTATTCGTTGGCCCAACTAGCGGTGCACATCGTTTGATGGGTGATTGTTCAAGTAGCAGGTACGAATTATTTTAGAATTTTTTTTTCTATATCTCGTAATTGAGTATAGTCCATAGAAGTCAGGAACAATTCGTTGGCCCAACTAGCGATGCACATCGTTTAATAGGTGGATGTTTAAGGAGCACGTGTGATTTTTTTAGTATTTTTCTATATCTAGAAGTTGCGATATAGTCCATAGAAGTCAGGAACTATTCGTTGGCCCAACTAGCGGTGCACATCGTTTGATGGGGGATTGTTTAAGTAGCAGGTACGATTTTTTTTTTTAAATTTTCTGTGTCTAGAAGTTGAGATATAGTACATAGAGGTCACGAACTATTCGTTGGCCCAACTAGCAGTGCACATCGTTTGATAGGTGAATGTTTAAGGAGCACGTACAATTTTTTTAGAATTTTTCTATATCTAAAAGTTGAGATATAGGCCATAAAAGTCAGGAACTATTCGTTGGCCCAACTAGCAGTGCACATCGATGATAGGTGGATGTTTAAGAAGCATGTACGAATTTCTTTAGAATTTTTGCGATGGCAATACTATTTGTTGCTATCATGACACTTTTTACTCTCAGCTCCGAAAATTGTTACTATCACGATAGTTAAAAACCGTCATAACATTCAATTTTCGGGGTTGAGAGTAAAAATGAAGGGATTTTTTAGTGCGGTGCACATCGGTTAACATGTGAAGCAGCACGCACGATTTTTGAGAATTTTTCTATGACTATGAGTTGAAATATAGTTCATAGAAGTCAGGAACTATTCGTTGGACCAACTAGCGGGGCACATCGTTTGATAGGTGATTGTTTACGGAGCATGTACGAATTTTTTTTAGAACTTTTCTATGTCTAGTAGTTGAGATGTTGTTTATTTTGGTCAACATGAGCCTACTAAGCATGCAATTAGCAAAATTATTGATCGATTTGAAGAAACTGGTGAAGTGAAAGGTTGTTGACCGTGTCAACATGTTCATTCAGTTCGTTCTTCTGCTGCAGTAGCAACTGTTAGTGAAAGTGCCCGTAATGAACAAAGCACATCAATCAGGCATCGTTCACAAGAACTTAACCTTTCACGAACCACATTACGACGCATTTTGCACATTGATCTTGCACAGCGGATGCTTGAACGAAATGAAGGTTTTTCATCAAAAATCATCGTCAGCCGATGAAACTCATTTTCAACTTAATGGGTACGTCAATAAGCAAAATTGTCAAATATGAGGAGCGAAGAATCCTCATGTTATTCACAAAGCAGAAGATCATCCTTAAAGAGTCACTGTTTGGTGTGGTTTATGGGCTGGTGGTATCATTGGGCCCTTTTTCTTTGAAAACGAACAAGAAAATTCCCTTACAGTGAATAGGGAATGTTAATTAACTGGTTATTAACTGGTTTTTTGTGACCCAAATTGAATGAATTGCAATTGAATCCATTTATTGTCAACAAAATTTGCTGATCTCATAATTTCAAGAAACTGTGAAGTTCAACAAACAATTGAACAACTTTAAAACAATATTCGAGCTGAAATTGAGGTCATTGATCCGCTTTTATTGAACAACTCATCGAAAATTTTGATGTTCGAATGCAGGCCTGTACACGAAGCCGTGGTGGGCATATCAACGATATTGTTTTTCATTCACAAATGCCATAAAACCACCTTCCTTTATCAATAAAAAATTTTGACTTGTCATCCCCAAAATGTGTGTTTTATTTACAAATGAAAAAAGGACTAATAGATGACTCACCCTGTAGAAAGTGAACTGAACTGGATCAGATCAAGTGTCAAGAAATGCGGTTAGTTTTACAATAAAATATATAAACCTGTCTATGTTGATCTATGTTGACTACAGAAAAACAAAGTTTGTTGGTCAACTTACAGAGGTGGTCAACTTTAAAAAAATTATGGAAAATGACACGTAAAATTAACATCAACAACAATATCTTGGGTGTGTTGCTATAACCTGCTTGGCAGTCTGACCAGTTACACTCTGTAAATTCTACTATGCATTATAACTCGCTGATATGGAGAAGGCAAGGTGCTAGTTCTCAATACTTCAAAACCGATGTATTCAATATTAATATTCTCGGCCATCTTTATGTCAAAATGTTTTTGAAAATCTATCGTAATTTTGCGTGAATAACATTATTTTTAAAGGAGTGTTTAACGATCCACCTATGTTTGTTTGGCAGTTGAAGCAGTTAAATTTTAACTTTGGAGTGTCTCTGGTATTATTATTGTGAAAGTTACCAGAACAACATTGAAACTTCGCTAGCAGTAACACTCGATTTTATTTGGGTTATTCCTGCATTCTTTTAATTGGAAGTGTGTGGCATTAACCAGATTATATCCCAACTCACATTTTTCAACCTCCAACTCACCACATTCCAAGCCTCGTAATCTCCAATTCACCAGCACCATTTTCAATCCCACCAATAAATTTACCAGAATCTACAGATTCGGAACCGAAGATTTATTAAATCTAGCTAAACAGCTGTTTTATGAACAAATGATGGCAACCAAAAAAGAGAAAATTGAAATACTAAACAAGTTTTTCCACAAACTTTCTATCGTTTCGTTTCGCCTAACTCTTTTAATAATGCGTTCACAAGGCTTTCCGGGTTTCGCAGTGTTTATTCAGCAGGCACAACATTGGTTGGGAGACATTTACTCATTTTTTTCACCGAAAAGAAATCAAGCCGAAATAATTGCCTAAACATTTTTTGAGCTGTGAAATTCTTGAATTCTTTGTATTGTAATAGGTATGGCTTGAAAAGGTAAGCAGCTTCTCCTACTAAATGATGTCGTTCTCCATATATTGTTTGCAGTTTCTTTGATATAAATGATAGTTGGCAATCGCAATTTGACATCGCAAATTGACTAGTTTCCCCACGTATATGTAACACCCATCGAAGCAACCTAATACATTAGGTCCTATTCAGCGGGAATGATACTGCAGACCTTCTAGTTTTCACTTCTAGTTTTTCTTCGTCAGAATTTCAAAATTTCATGTGTTGTGCCGAAATTTTGAAAATAGTGTTGCATAGGTTTGCTACCTCCCTGTAGCTCTCTTTGTTACCAGCAGACCAATAATTATGCTAAACATTTCGTGCAGCACTGAGGCCCTTTCTTTCACCAATCAATTTGGGTTTCTAATGTGCCATCCGCCTGAGTGCTACGAGAATTATTTCTGAACTGTAGAACAGAAATTTGTTACCTTTTATTTTCAACTTTTGACGAGTCCTGAATCTAATAGTATTTAGCGAAAAAATATAACGTTTACGTATTTTTAATGGACTCTACGTGTCATTTCTGCCCCAAGTAAACTATCCCAACTTACTTTCATTACGTCCTCCACCACAAAAATTTTGTTCGCAATATTTCGGTTCCCTATTAAATAAAGTGGCCTGGATATCCGTTGTACCGTCATCATCTGAAGTTGAAAGCAACGCCATTGTCAAAGAATGGTCTGATGAAGATGACGACGACGAAGATAAAACTTTAACAAAGTACCCAACACTATAAAAACAATTAAATAACAAAATCCGCACAAAAAGAAAAAATCACGAATGATGCATTTTAAACATGGTATGGCTTGGTGTCTTGATGCTTTTCATAATTGATAGAAAAATGTTTGGTGGTGGCTCTACCCTATGTATTTTTAGGGTGCTCTCAAAACTGTTTAATGTTAAAATGTAGACCTAAAACGTGTAATACGTTTATTATGTTCTCAGTAATCCCATTGTGTTACTCGGTTAGCCAAAAAATTAGAAAAAATTCATTCTCACTATAAATTTATGAGAACAGGCAAAATCTTGATTAGTAATCATTTGATTTGTAAAAATATTAGAAATCGCGACTCAAACATTTCGGTGCAATATTTGCTTTTGTCAGAACTATGCCAAATTTGCAACATTTTGATTGTCAACGGTTTGAATTGAAAAGACATTGTAAATCAAGACTCTCACGTTCCGAGCCATATTTGTCCATTTCAAAAATCTAGAAAAAATTCTTTGACACAAGACTGAGAAGACTATGACATAATTTTGAAAGTCATTATAATCATAGGCATTTGATTGGTATAACGTAGAATCATGTTTAGATCGATATTTACTTAAAAAAATCTCGACTACAACGAAAAATAATAATTGTAAGAAATAATTTTTAGATAGAAAGAAATACATCAAATAAGCTTAAGTGAGCTGAGTAATATATTCCTGACGAATCCCAACTTGCTGAAAAGGCGCGACGCATACAAAACTGGCTCAGAACATTGGACATTAGCAACCGGCACGTCTCCTCAGATCACGTTTAGGGGTCAACCCCGAAAAACGTCTGAAATAAACATAATTGAAGCAGCTTAACCCCGATCAGTGATTGTAAACCAAGCAAAGCAGAAACGCAACACATACTGATTTCAAAGTAAGTGAGTCACAGAACGCCATAAATGATAGGTTTGAGACATTCGTCTCTTTAAATAGCATCGTGGCGGAAAAAATACTGATACACGAACGGTGAGCGAGATCAAAAGAACGACATGCTTGTACATTTGCTCACGTTAATTAAATTTGTTGCTGGTCGACTACTCACAAAACACGAATAAATCCTTGCATGAAATAATTGTAATCTAGTTTTGTTATGTAAAATTTTACTTAAATGAGTAAATTAAAATATTTTAGATATATTCTTCTTGAATACGATTAGTTCACAAAAATTTTGATATATAAAGATTAATATTAACACACAATCTGCTTACATAATACACACAATACTCAAAAATATTAAGATTACCAATAATGTGCCGCATTTTAAAGAATACCGTTGATTCATTTACATTAAGATATCAAATAGAATGAAAGATCTACTTCCTGCATGTAATAATTGTAATCCGATTTTATTTTTCTAAAAATTTTAATAAATTATCAAGTAAAACTTTATTAAATTTATTCTTCATGAATGAGATTATTTTACAAAACTTTGCGAAAAAGACATAAATATTCACTTCGTGCTTGTAATATTTTGTAAGTAAACGCGCAGTAATACAGAAAATAAATAATGAGATTGTACGCATTGTAAAGTATATTAAAGTATACCATCCAATCAATTAGTTTTGTCCAGTTATTTTTAAAGTATCTACTTCCTGCTTGCAATCTTTGTAATCTATTTTTATTTGTGTTAATATTTTAATTAAATAAATAGATGAAATTATGTTTCATATATTCTTCTTGAATGTAATTATTTCACAAAATTTTGCTACATCAAAAATAAATATTCACGTCGTGCTTGTAATATTTTGTTTATTTAATACGCAAGATAAATAATAAAATAACATCGAATATGCAGCATTTAACGTATACTGTTGGTGCATTTAAATTAGGGTATCAAATAAATGTATTTTGAACTTTAATTTATACAGTAATACACATTGACTGCGACAGATGAAAGATATACTTCCTGCATGTAATAATTGCAATCTGAATTTATTTGTGTAAATATTATTTTAATTGATCAAGTAAGACTTTAGTACATTTATTCTTCTGGAATGTGATTTTATCCAACATTTTAAGAAGAAGATCATTAATTTTTACTTCGTGCTTGTAATAATTTGTAATACGTATATTACGGTTATTTTGTAAAAATTTACTTCCTGCATGTAATATATACTATTTATGTCTATTTATGTAAAAAAATAAATAAAACCATTTTAGATATATTCATCTAGAATGCGATTATAACAAACAATTTTGATGTATGAAAATTAATATTCACTTCGTGCTTGTAATTGTTTGTTTGTTTAATACGCAAAATAAGTTTAAAAATTAGAAATAATGTAGAGCATTTTAAAGAGTACATTTGCTTCATTTACATTAAGATATCGAATAAATAAATTTTGTAACTAAATTTTTACTGTACATACTGATTGTGATCAATGATAGATCTACTTCCTGCATGTAATAATTGTAATCAGATTTTTTGTGTAAATATTGTAATAAATAATGAAGTAGGAGTTTATTACATTTATTCTTCTCCAAGACAATTATTTTCCAAAACATTTATATTCACTTCCTGCTTGTAATAAATTAATTATTTAATACGCAAAATAAATATTCATATTACAAATAAAGTACCGCATTTTAAAGAATATCGTTGCTTCACTTACAATAAGATATCAAATAAATGCATTTTGTACTTAAATGTTTACAGTGATGGATACTGATTGTGATCATTGATAGATCTACTTCCTGCATGTAATAATTGTAAACTGATTTTTTGTGTAAATATTGTAATATATAATGAAGTAGGAGTTTATTACATTTATTCTTCTCCAAGACGTTTATTTTCAATCTGTGGTGAGAAAGAACATTAATATTCACTTCCTGCTTGTAATAAATTAATTAATTGATACGCAAAATAAATATTCAGATTATATGTTATGCTTTACAGATTAAAGTATACTCCTGATTCATATAACTTTAAATATCAAATCAAAGCATTTTGTATTTTATATTAAATTGTAATACATTTATTACAGTTATTTTGAAAGGATTTACTTCCTGCCTGTAATAATTTTAATCAATTTGTATTTGATGTAAATATTTTAATCAAATTAATAATCGTAATTATTTTAGATAGATACTTTATGAATGTGATTATTTCAAAATATGTTGTATATGAAAATTAATATTCACTTCGTGCTTGTAATGATTCGTTTGGTTAATACGCAAATTAAATATGAAGATTACAAATAATGTGCCGCATTTTAAAAATACCGTTGCTTAATTTACATTAATATTTCAAATAAATGCATTTTGTACTTAAATGTTTACAGTAATGGATACTGATTGTGATCAATGATAGATCTACTTCCTGCATGTAATAATTGTAGCCTGAGTTTTTATGTGTAAATATTGTATATATAATGAAGTAGGACTTTATTACATTTACTTTTCACCAAGACGCTTATTTTCCAATCTGTGGCGAGAAAGAACATTAATATTCACTTCCTGCTTGTAATAAATTAATTAATTGATACGCAAAATAAATATTTAGATTATATGTTATGCACAGCAGATTAAAGTAAACTATTGATTCATATAAATTTAAATGTCAAATCAAAGCATTTTGTATTTTATATTAAATTATAATACTTTTATTACAGTTATTTTGGAAAGATTTACTTCCTGCATGTAATAATTTTAATCAAGTTTTATTTGATGTTAATATTTTAATTAAATCAATAATCGAAATTATTTTAGATAGATACTTCTTGAAAGTGGTGACTATTTCAAAATATGTTGCCATATGAAAATTAATATTCACTTCGTGCTTGTAATTGTTTGTTTGTTTAATACGCAAAATAAATATTTTGGTTACAATTAATGTGTCGCATTTTAAATATTGCATTTGCTTCATTTACATTAAGATATCAAATAAATGCATTTTATTTCTTAAATTTTTACTGTATGAACTGATTGTGTTCAATGATAGATTTACTTCCTGCATGTAATAATTGTAATCCGATTTTTTGGTGTAAATATTGTAATAAATAATGATTTAGAAACCTTATTACATTTATTCTTCCCTTAGATGCTTCTTTTCCAAACTATAGCGAAAAATAATATTAATATTCACTTCGTGCTTGTAATAAATGAATTATTTAATACGCAAAATTAATATTCAGATTATATTCTATGCACAGCAGATTAAAGTATACTACTGATTCACATAGATTTAAATATCAAATCAAAATATTTTGTATTTTACATTTAATTGTAATACATTTATTGCAGTTACTTTTAAAGGTTTTACTTCCTGCATGTAATAATTGTAATCAATTTTTAATTGATGTTAATATTTCAATTAAATTAATAATCGATATTTTTTTAGATAGATACTTCTTAAATGTGATTATTTTAAAATACATATGTTGCTATATAAAAATTAATATTCACTTCGTGCTTGTAATTGTTTGTTTGTTTAATACGCAAAATAAATATTAAGATTTCAATAATGTGCCGCATTTTAGAGAACGCCGTTGCTTCATTTACGTTAAAATATCAAATAAATGCATTGTGTACTTAAACTTTTATTGTAATACATACTGATTGTGTTCAATAATAGATGTACTTCCTGCATGTAATAATTGTAGTCTGATTTTTTTTGTGTAAATATTATAATAAATAATGAAATAGGACTTTATTACATTTATTCTTCTCCAAGACATTTATTTTCCAAAATGGGGCGAAAATTAACATTTATATTCACTTCCTGCTTGTAATAATTGAATTATTGAATACGCAAAATTTATATTCAGACTATATGCTATGCACAGCAGATTAAAGTATACTACTTATTGTATTTTATATTAAATTCTAGTACATTTATTACAGTTTATTGAAGGATTTACTTCCTGCATGTAATATTTGTAATCAAATTTTATTTAATGTTAAAATTAATAAACGAAATTTTGTTAGATAAATTTGGATATGAAATTATACATTTTTTATCTTAATTTAAACTTAATAACATGATTAAAATATTTCAAGAAATTATAATTAATTTCAAATTTGTATTCACAATGCCATAGTTTTTTTATTTTTTAACTCAAGCGCCATATACTCGTATTACCTGCCTTACTGGACAAATGGGTAATTTTTTTTTCTTACCAGAGAAAATTAAGTGTTTTACCGTTTTTAAGATGTCACCATTAGTACAAACTGTTAAAAAAATTATTTTCAACTGCCAGCACATACAAAACACAGAAATACTGACAGACCAAAACCACCAGCTTCACCAATCTTCCGTTTTTCAAATCAAAACGTTAATTTGAAATTTTTTCCGTAGAATTAGCAGACTGTTCGGCTAAGAAATACCAAGAATTTTTAGATTCAACTAATCTTTTGATTATCTTGTTGCATACCTAAACCATTTTACAAAATCTATATACCGTCTTGCCCGGCACTTTGGTTAACTGTTGCATCTAATACTGACACAAACATGAAGCAACTCCGTTTCTCTTTCGAAAATTAAAAATTCTGCGTTTTACAAATCTAGTGAATATTTTACATGACTCATGTAAATATTAAATAAAAGTTTTACCAATTTGGATTTATATAAGATTCCGCGAATTTGGTTCAAAATTTAGTTCTTCTTTAATACCCGGTAAATAAACGAACACCGTAGAATCAATAACTCGCATAATTGCATTACGATAAGTAAGCGTATAATAGTAGCTCCCTTAACTTTAATCACAGGTGTTTAAAACCTGGTTTAATACAGATACTACACAGATGTTGCTACACGGAACTCGCTTGGAGTAATTACTCAGCGCTGCATTAACGAAATTAGAAATTTGAATTCTAATAAGAATCGAGTTAGTCACATCTTTGAAAATAATTTTGAATAAACCTTCATTACTCCAGTATAAGATTCGTTTCTTAAACAAAACGGCGATATACAGATATGGCGGCCACAGGAATGGTTTGTGTGTACAATCGAATATTTTTTTCAGTTGAATTTAAAACCATGAATTGATCGGAGTAATGATTTTGTTCATGGAAAGCAAGGCTCAAAGTATTTTTTTTGGCAGATCTGTGTTTCGTTTAAAATTTAGTTGTGTAGTTAGTTCTACTTTTTAATATTTATAAGTTTTTAACTTTAGGAGAACGTCATTGCTCTACATAAAAAACTTATGTTCTAATTTATCAAGTCAGTTTGGTGAAGTGAAGAACTGCATATTAATAAATTTGCAACAAATTGCAACCGTGGCTTGTGTTAATGTGTTAGTAAAGATTTAGGAGACCGCATGGTAACAGCAAAAAAGAAATGGAAGGGAAATCATGTACCACCGGCGCTGCAGTATGCCTTATCCTGTGGTAGGGTGCACCGCACCTTTCAGCATTTTGGGAGCTGGTTAGGATTTAACGAACCAACCAACCGAAGATGAGCATTAATCCGAAGATGATATGATTATGTAACCTCGATAAAAATACCCTTCAATTCACTAAGTCCGCAAATTTAAAAGAATTTATAGCTTTACTTCTATAAAATTCTTATAGACATTATTTCATGGATAGTACAAAACTAATCTTTTAAGCAGGACTAATCCGATTTCACGGCACAAAAAAGTATCACAAATCCGCATTTTACAATTGAATGCAAATAGCTCAAACATAAACTATAATTATTTCAAATAAAATGTTAAAATATGCAAGAAAAACATCAAAAAAATAGTTTTGCAATAAAATCGTAAAGTTGTTTTTTATGATTCGTAATTTTATGTTTAATGTTTTTCTTTTTAAGTTTCTGGCTGTGCAGTACAAAAAGTTTTTCGTCTACATAAATTTAATTATATGAGCAAGCAACAAAAACTACAAAAAAAAAGTAAAATTTGGTTTAAATATTTAAAATTAAGCTTTATGTGTACGTACATATTTTTTATGTTTTAACAATGTTACAAAAATAAAGCATACAAAATATCTTGTACATATGCATTCGAATTACGTACACTTACGAAGAAGTAACATAATATGTACGTACGTATAAATGTTGAATGTTTAGGTTTTTTGGTTTATTAATTTTAACATTTTTATAAAAAGTTATGTAGTCAATAAAGCATAACACTATATGTACAAAACTTTCTATGTGTATATAGATGTAGCATACATATTGCATAATATGTACGAGTATGATGTTCATATTAAAAAATAATGCTACCTACAAGAATTTTATGTATACTTGAGAGACGTAACATTTTGTTGGAATTTGTTTTTTTCATAAATTTGTAGAGTTTGGGCCGAAATTTATTAACCCAATCATCATTTGGATTACTCGTACTAACATTTGTCAGGATAAAATCTATGCATCAGTAGTTAAATTACACTCGTATAACGATTTATTTCTTCGATAATATGGACCGGTTAAACATGAAATTTTTTTAACGGAAATCGGGCAAGCAGGCGAATAAAATAAACTGATATTTATTTGAAATTTTGGGTTATTCTGGTTAATAGCCAGATAGTGTTTTTACATCGAGGTAAGATTATTAAGACGTTGGAAGCTTAGTTTCGAACTAATGAAACATTGAATTCTTTATGTTAAACAATTCGGTCGTCTCATCAGACAGCAGTTTTTTAATATAAAAAATTCAATGTATCATTAGTTCGAAACTAAGCCTTCCAACGTCTTGGAAGCCTCACCTCGATGTAAAAATACTATCTGGAATAGCTAGATAACCTATAATCCAGAACAACTCAAAATTTAATATAAAAATCGCATGTATGCGTTAAATACAATAAAATTCGAAATTACGAAGGGAGTGACAATTACGCAGCGAATCATTAAAATTTGCTAAGGCATTGCGATTATACTTTGTATGTAAGTTCAAAGTATTTTCAATATTTTTGTACTTTGGTCACTGCAGTCTGATGAGACAACATTTTTTAATATAAAGAATTCAATGTTTCATTAGTCACAAATTATTTCTCAATAAATTAACTACACAGTTCAACACTTTGACTACTTATTTTAATATCACTGGTTACTTTTTTACTGTATCCACTAAATCACTGGTTAAATAACACAACAGCTGCTGCATAGGCAGCTAAATTGTCCATGTATTTGTGTATTTATTCGAGGCGAATCTGTAATCGTTGTTGTAATTGTACACATCTTCCCTCTCATCATGCATTTCCCCTTTTTATATTCCATTTTCTACTTCCATCGGTCACACCCGTCTTCTGGAATATTTCTGTGTGTTGCTGAGTGTAAAAATCGTCAGTCTGCATTTGTAACTCATCGCGCTAATATCTGTCGTTTGATGCTAAATAAATATCTGCCATAAAAATCACAATGCCCCGATAAGTTTCGAACCATAGATCATCACCTCACCATCCTGCAACTTTCACCACTCGTCTAACGACGACTCTGATTTGATCTGTGTGTATGTTAAGCATAATCGTCACATTACCCCCACCTTAATTCTGTTCGTCTCGAACAGATTCATGAATGCTCCCGGCATTGTAACATGTTAACCTGTCGATGTGAAACACCTTCATTTTCGTCCTGGGACTTTGTTGAATCCCGT
Source organism: Nephrotoma guestfalica (assembly GCA_963691935.1). Taxonomy (NCBI): domain Eukaryota; kingdom Metazoa; phylum Arthropoda; class Insecta; order Diptera; family Tipulidae; genus Nephrotoma; species Nephrotoma guestfalica. The sequence goes on from OY829915.1 coordinate 31,480,519, forward strand.
ATACAACATCGTTGGTCTGCTTTATTACTTTGTAAGATCCTTCCCAATTTTGTTGTAGCTTTTGCGATTTCCCTTTTCTTTGTTTGGGATTGTAGAGCCAAACCAAATATTCTTCCTTAAATCCTATACTGTTTGACCGCCGGTCATATCTCGCCTCCATGCGGTCGCTGGCCTTCACTATGTTGTCCCTTACTGCAGCGTGTACGTTGACCATCCTTTGCCTTAACTCTGTCGTGTAATCTTGCTTAGTAACTGGCTCCGACTCAGGTGATCCAAATTTAACATCACATCCTGTAGTATCATGAATTGCGCTACGATATGTCATCATGAACAATGGAATGCACTGGTACCAATTATTCTGGTCGACGTTGACCTCCTTTCGTAGCAACCTCGTCGTCCAGTGTTCTGTTGAATCTCTCAACCATGCCATCAGACTGTGGATGGTGTATTCCTTGTTTTCTGGATTTCGCTTATTCGACACAACTCCTGAAACACGGATGATACGAAGTTTCGGCCTTGGTCGGAGTGTAGCTCTAACGGTACTCCAAATCTGTATCCCCAATTGTCCACAAACACGTTCGCAACCGTGCGAGCTTCTTGATTCATTTGGATATGCTTCGACCCATTTACTGAAATAGTCTATACAAACAAGTCTGTACCGATTACTATCCTATGTCAGAGTAAATGGGCCAGCAATATCCATCGCGATCCGCCCGGACGGTGCCCCGACATTGTATTGCTGCAACCTTCCTCTTGTTCTTGTTTGTGGTTCCTTACTGGCTGCGCACACCTCACACTTCCTACACCAATCCTCCACATCTTTCTCCATTCTATAGCCATTTCAGAGCTGCATGGTCCGTTCGTAAAAGAAATTCTTGTCCATACAGGTATTTATGGAAATGTTTGACACTATCGAACACCGCCAGCAATTTTCTCCGGGTTACGCAATAGTTTTTTTCAGGCTTGGATAATGCGCGACTGTAGTATGCTAGAACCCGTTCTGTACATCTCTGGTTTTGCGACAGCACTGCTCCTATTCCCGTTTTACTGGCATCGGTATTCAAGATGAAAAGATCTCCTGCACGTAGATACGCCAAAATTGGAGGACGGCATAACTTCTTCTTTAGCTGCACGAATTCGTCTTCATGCTGCTTTGCCCAGTTAAATAGCTTAGTTTTCTCCGTAAGTCGATGCAGGCTTTTGGCAACATCCGCAAAGTTCGGAACAAATCCTCTATAGTAGGAACATAGCCCTAGAAAACTCCTCAGCTCGTGCATGTCCCCGCCGGGGATTCTATTTGCTACACATGTTTTGAAGCGGCTTGAGTCTCCTTTAATCCACCAAAATCTTATTGTTGAATCTGACCGACTCTACGTATTATTGTTTCCAAGCTTCATGGCGTCGAACGTGTTTCATTAATTTTGCCAATAATAAGGCTGCATTTAACTCGGACATTAATAGCTGAGCTGCTGGCTACTGTTTCATCCACTATCCTACAATAAACCACTGCTGCATAGGCGTACTCTGAAGCATCAGCAAACCCGTGTAGTTCCGTGTTGCATCTCAACGTGTACTGAGCCATCTTGGAATTTTGAATCTTGATATCTCATTCAGGTCGTCCTTGTAGTTCTGCCATTTGGCACTTATTTTTTCTGGTAATTGTTCATCCCAGCCAATTCCCATTTTCCAAACATCCGGCATCATGATCTTGGTCAAGATCGTTGTCGGCGACAGCCATCCTATGGGGTCAAAGAGCTTTGATGCGTCAGATAGGAATGAGCGTTTTATGTGCTGGTTGTTGGTCAGCTGCAATCCGGCTATATCGAATTCGAAAATATCTTCCGCCGGGTTGTATAGTATTCCCAACTTTTTAATGGTGTCATTTAATTATATTTGAATATTTCCGTTGGCTCGTTGCTCTCTAGGAATGCTTTGCAATATTTTTGGAGAGTTGAATATCAGCTTCTGGTAGTTGTTGAGTTAACTTGTTTAATGCCAAAACATCCATGTCCAACCTGAAGTCTCCATTAAATCTTGGGACCAGCCAAGAAATGATCACATGTGTTTTTCTCTTTTTGATGTTTAGCTTTTTGATATTGGCCGCTCTCGATGACATTAATGCAGCTTGGGACCCTGAATCAATTAATGCCATTATTGTTGGACATCTCACCGTCCAGTGTATGTTGCTACTCTGACCATTGCTGTTGATAGTAATACAGGTCCGTATTGCAGATCTGCTTGAGTTACCCTTTGGATGTCGCGTTAAACAACGTATACAAGTAGGTGTTTCGTTGACCAATTCGTTTATGTCTAGCGTTGGCATTAGCTTGAACTAATTGCAGTCTTGCAGCTGATGATTTCCTTGGCATCCCTTTACTAAACACTGGCTGTCTACGGTTGCAGCATGTATCCGTTTCCGTGGTGCCATTTGTTGCGGCTGTGCGTTTACCACCTTGGTAAACTCCATAGCCTCTATTGATTGAAATCTTCTTTCTATGAAGCTGAGGGATTTATTGATTCGTCTAGTTTCTCTAGAATTCTCTAATGATGTTTTGTAGAGCCTAGTGGTTTCCACGTCTAGCTTTTTGCCTTGAATGAACATCACTAGGGCTTCGAAAGAAGAGTGTAATTGTAATTTGTTGATGTTGGGTAATATTTCAACTGTAGTATTATGCACATAACAAATTGCTCCCGCTGATGGTGCACGTATTGTTGGTAAAGTTAGCAATGAGTTGAAATAATTATTTGGTAACAATCTGGCGTTGTTGTACCTTCCTTGCAGTATTTCACCAGGCCTTGTTGCAATTGTCCCTTTTGCAGATTTCTCTTGAAGTACGTCATTTTGATTGTGTCAGATAGCTTATTGTTGTTGTGAATGAGCTCAGTGGAAATAAAAAAGGTTGGTAGGTCTATCTTGGGTAGTTGTACCCTGGTTTCACCAGAATGGTTCGACGTCTCTCTTCGCTGGTTACATTGTGATCTCATTGTCGGCGTGTCTACTCTATATTTAAGGGTTTCGTAGTAGCCTTCTTGGAAGTATTTACTTGTTTGTTGTTCCACTGGTATTTCCACTAGAATTTCCATGTGTAATTTATCAATAACTTCCATTTCCATAGATAATTGCTCAGTTTTTAATCGGATTACTAGATTTTTTTGACGTAGTGCCACATACGGTGTCCATTTAACTCTTTCGTTGTAATATCGCTACCTCATATGACGTTTGATTGGAAGGAATGTTGATAATTTGTGAACACTTGTTTACCTACACTAGTCATACACGTTTCGTTAAGTACACAGTGATATGAAAGTTGAAATGTATGTGACATGTCTCCCACTTGTCGCCGAACGTGAGCAATCATTGAAAAAATCATTTGTCATAAATTAATCATTTAGTCGACATACTATCACAGCTCACCAAATGTTTTTACTTTTTTTACACATTAGAAAACAGGTGAGACATAGAATTATAGGGTTATTATAAACCTGAAAGAGTTTTGTACGTAAAATGAAAATGTTGTCGTTAGAGAATAACATTTTTTACGTTAAACTAAAATTTCCAATTTTTCTCGACAAGATCATTAAACTTGTAAAACCATATCGGGACCCAATTCAAAAATCACTTAGCATTAAAAAAAAGCCATTCCACAATTTGTCACTCCATTTCACCCGTAACATAAATTTCCATATCCTATACAGCCATATGTATATAGATTACCATCATCATCAACCATTTCAAAATAATATTGAAAAGCTTAGGTTAATGGAAAATTTTAGTTTCCTTTTCAGCAACAACAAAATTGTATAAACCGAACAATGGGGACGAACCCTTTTTTTATATTGTTCTGCTGTGGAACAAGTTTGTGATGAATTGTATTTCAATTCTTCACCTCAATGTTATTCAAATTATTTTATGTAGAGCAGAAGCACCATAAAGTAAAAAATAAAAAAGGAAAACTCCAGGAAAAACCTCAGTTGTGCGTGATTTTATATGTAATATTGTGTACTGCCGGTTAGATACCACACACAAAAATATTTATATAGCCTCATATACCCCGTATATATGCTAAGCAGAAAGGATCGAATTCTCAAACCCCCCATTTGGTGTTCACTTTGTATAAACATAGGTATTTTCCGTATTGTCTAGACAATAGATGTAAATACAATTTACCAAACCAATTATTCATCGTAATTAACATAAAAGGTATTTAATTAGAGTCCCCGTAGCTATGCATCCTTTTTTCATATATACCAGGGAACCAATAAAATTGTTGCTAGATCCGTAACCACAAAAAATAACTTTACCAAAATTGAAAAAGGATATAAAAGTTATTTCTTTTAATTAATGCACTTGACAATGCTGGATACATAAATTATAAATAATGTTAATTAAAATCGGTAAATAGATTTTCCCCATTTTCCAATTTATATTATTGTTTGTATATTTTCAGGTATCTCCTGTGCGCATTGAATTAATACATTAAATCGATTTATTTTATTTTTATTCCGTAGTTATCAATGTCCGACACAACATCGGTGACAATACGGAGTGTGACGCGTGAATTATCCGGAATGTACCAATGTGAAGTATCAGAAGATGCGCCCCTATTTCACACGGACATACGGGTATCAAAAATGCAAGTAGTCGAATTACCGAAGGATCCGCCAATGATGCAGATCGACAAAAAGATAATAACATCGGCGGATTATTTTAAGGCCGCCTGCTCGATCAGTCCATCATATCCAGCTGCGAATATTACATGGTTTATAAATGGACGAAAGGTACTGTAATGCTTTTTTTGCTCTATATACCATAATGCCAAAATTTTAATTAAAAATTTTTGCAAACCTTGTTTGGTCCTTTGTGTGCATACATGATTGTCTATGCTTTTTAGTATTTTGAAGCATATTTCGTTAGTTGATACCGATTTTCCATTTGAGTTACACAAAATGTAAAAAGGAACGAACAACATGAAGAAGAAAAATTGTTATAATGACGATATACACTCCAAAAGCATAAAAGGTAACGATGATTGGCTCCGGTGTACATGTATCAAATATGTTCTATACGAGAGAAACATTTTTAGGTTTTAATTAATCAAAATGATTTTTGCTTTTTTGTGATTGATTTTAACGGTGATGCCTATTTATATACTCGTATAGTATAGGAACGAGTACACAAACGTACATGATGTATAGACACATCGGTGCACACACGTGTTTATATGAATGAAGTCAATTAGATTGATTAAAAATGATTGAATAGCGAATAACTGTATTTGTACCTTCATAGTGAAATGTTCATATATGCCTGCGGTAGGCATATGTGTAGCATAAATTAATCGCCGACACATTTTTTGCGATATAATTTTGTTACCGTATTAGTGTGTTAATGTTTGGTCCGATCCACCCAACTAGAAAAAACAACAAAAATTTAATCCTGAAGCGTTGGCATAGTAAATGTCATCATAAGCGCACCTCTCTCCGGAACGATCAAAAGTCGAATCTTTGAACTATCCAAAAGTATGAACATCTCTCGGATTTCTGTAATTTTATTATTTTATTATTTCTACAGTAAATCGGGTTCGTAGCTCATTTCGGAATCTTAATTGGGAAAAAATCCAATTGGCGAAAATACCAAAGTTTCCAATTGTGAATAAAATTGAAACATGGTGAAAATCATCAATCGTGTCCTGTGAAAACAGGTATTGATAGCCAATTTTCTGACCTATTCGAATATGTGAAAGAGATCCCGTAAACAATTCTGAGATAGGGGAGATTTCCGTAAATGTAAAATTGTCTCTGGACAAGTTAAAAATCATCATAATTAGGTCCCGCTCTCTACACTCGTCGAGCTTTGACTGATCTATCTGACCATGTAGGTGTGAGCCCGTGAACTTCTCTAGGATTGGTGAAATAAAATTTAAAAGTATATTCAAATTCATGGAACATCTAACTATCATCACATTTTAGAATTTTAGATTTTAAGAATTTTAGAATTTTATAAATTTAGAAATTTAATATTTTGGAATTTTAGAATTTTAGAATTTTAAGAAGTCTAGAATTTAAGAAATTTTAGGAAGTCTAGAATTTTAGAATTTTAAAATATTTAGAATTTTAAAATTTTAAAATTTTTGAATCTTATAATTTTATAATTTATAATTTTAGAGTTTTAAAATTTTAGAATTTTAGAATTTAAGAACCAAATCTAAACTAAATCTTTAATTAGAATTTTAGAAATTTTGAATTTTAGAAATTTAGTATTTTAGAAATTTAGAATTCTAAAATGTTAAAATTTTAGAATTTTAGAATTATGGAATTTTGGATTCTTAGAATTTTAGAATTTTAGAATTTAACAATTATAGAATTTTGGAATTTTCGAATTTTAGAAGTTTAGAATTTTCGAATTTTAGAGTTTTAGAATTTTAAAATTTTAGAATCTTAGAATTTTAGAATTTTAGAATTTTAAAGTTTTAGAATTTTAAAATTTAATAATTTTAGAGTTTAGAATTTTAGAATTATAGAACTTTAGAATTTAGCAATTTTAGAATTTTAAAATTTTTGCATTTTGAAATTTTTGGATTTTCGTATTTTCGAATAATTGTATTTTAGAATTTTTGAATTTTAGAAATTTAGAAATTTAGAAATTTTGAATTTTAGTAATTTAGTATTTTAGAATTTTAGAATGTTAGAATTTTAGAATTTTAGAATTTTAGGATTATGGAATTTAAGAATCTGAGAATTTTAGAATTTTAGAATTTAACAATTTTAGAATTTTGGAATTTTCGTATTTTAGAAGTTTAGAATTTTAAAATTTAAGAATATTAGAATATTAGAAGTTTAGAATTTTAGAATTTTAGAATTTTAAAATTTAAGAATTTTAGAATTTAAGAATTTTACAGTTTTAGAATTTTAGAATTATAGAACTTTAGAATTTAACAATTTTAGAATTTTAAAATTTTAGCATTTTGGAATTTTTGGATTTTCGTATTTTCGAATATTTGTATTTTAAAATTTTAGAATTTTAAAAACTTAGAATTTTAGAATGTTAGAAGTTTAGAATTTTAGAATCTTAGAATTTAACAATTTTAGAATTTTAGAATTTTAGAAATTTAGATTTTTTTGAATTTTAGACGTTTAGAAATATAAAATTTTAGAATTTTAAAATATTAGAATTTTAGAAATCTTGGATTTTTGAATTTTGGAATTTTTGTATTTTTGAATTTTAGAATTTTAGTATTTTAGAATTTCAGAATTTTAGGATTTTAGAATATAGATTTAATTTTAGTATTTTTAAGGCCACTTTCCTGTAGGCAGATCATCATTCTTAATGAGCACTAGTTCTCCTTTCGCTATATTTCGTTCCGGTTTGTTCCATTTGCTTCGCTTCTGTAACGATAGTATGTATTCGGTTAGCCAGATCTTCCAGAATTCTTGCGTTATTTTCTGCAGAAGTCTCCATCGTGCTAAATGGCCAATATTTTAATTTAAGTGGCTTGGTTCTGACATCGTTCGCAGTTGTCCACCTATAAGGAAATGTCCTGATGTTAAAGTTGTGAAGTCATTGGTATCTGATGATAGTGGGAGAAGAGGACGTGAGATGAGACATGCTTCTATTTGACAAACAATTGTTGCCATCTCTTCAAATGTTACATTTTGCTTTTCAATTATTTTACATAGGTGATACTTGACGGATTTAACTGCCGCTTCCTATAGTAAATCCATGTGCGGTGCTCTCGGTGGCATATAATATCATTGGAAGCGCTCAGATCGTTCTTCATAAGTTTTGAAGCCCCTATAAAGTTAGAGCCACAGTCGCTGTAGAGGTCCGAACAATTTCCTCGACGTGCTTATAGCTTTTGTTATCTCGTCCAGGTGAGCATCAGAGCTGATAAGGTTCAGCATAATTCACTCCTGTATGAGTGAATGGTCTTGTGGAAGTCATTCTTGCTGCTGGAAGATCTCCCATCAGTTGGCCCAGTGTCCATGCTTGATGTTTGTAGCAAACCATACATTTATTAATGAAAGTTTTTACTGCTAATGAACCCTTTATTATCCAATATTTCTGGCGTAGTCTATCAGCAGCGTTGTCAAATGACTTAGTTTGGCTATAGATGGTATGGTTCCGGCTAGAATTATAAAGTATCTACCGAAAAATTGTATAGTACTGGCTTTATAAGGTTCCGACCTAAAAGTCATATAGTGCTCTGCTCAATGATGCATAATGGATTGTACTTCTTGTGTCATAAATAGTTTGGCTGTAGTAAGGTACCAACCGGCTTTATAAAGTTTCAGCTAAAATTGTAAGGTTCCGGCTGAAAAATCATATAGTGCACAATGATGCCCAATCCATTGTGCTACTTGTGTCATAGTTAGTTTGGCTGTAGATGGTATGGTCCCACTTGACTTTATTAGGTTCCGGCAGTAATTATAAGGTTAAGGCTGAAATACAATTAGTGCACAATGATGCACATTGCATCGCGCTTCTTATTCCTAGTTAGTTTGACTGTAGTGTGGCTCCGGCTGGCTTTATTATAATGCAGTTGGAATTATAAAGTTCCGGCTCAAAAATATAGTGCACAATGTTGCACAATCCATTGTGCCATAGTTAGTTTGGCTGTAGAGAGTATGGTTCCGACTAGAATTAAAAAGTTTGTACCGAAAACGATATAGGGCTGGATTTATAAGGTTCCGGTTGAAAAATTGTATAGTGCACAACGATGCACAATGCATCCTGCTACTTGTGCTATAGTTGGTTTGGCTGTGGTATGGTTCTGAGCGTAATTATCAGGTTTTTCCTGAAATTATATGGTTTCGGCTGAAAAATTAAATAGTGCACAATGATGATCAATCCATTGCGCTACTTGCGCCATAGTTAGTTTGGCTATAGAGAGTATATTTCCGGCTGAATTCATCAGATTCCGTCTGGAATTAAAAGTTTTCGGCCGACAAAATATTCAATACACAATTCATCGCGCTTCTTATGTCATAGTTGATTTGGATGTAGTTTGGGTCCGGCCGGCTTTATCAGGTTTCGGCTGGAATTATAAGGTTTCGGCTTAAAAATCATACAGTGCACAATGATGCATAATCCACTGTGCTTTTTGTGTGATAGTTAGTTTGGCTGTATATAACCACAACATCGGTTCCGGCTGGAATTATAAGGTTTCTACCGAAAAATCACAAAGTGTGGATTTATAAGGTTTCGGCTGATATACTGCACAATCCATCGTGTTACTTGAACCATAGTTGGTTTTTTAACTCCGGCTGGCGTGACGGACATAAAAAATCATTTGAATTGCCGATGGAAGTGTGCTTCTCGTGGTCAGCAATTCGGGCGAATGCTTTGAACAAATTTTATCATTATATTGATTTTTAACGGAATTACATCTATTACAAATACTTAAACGATACCTAAATTATCTAAATGGTTACGAAAGAAAATTGATTTTAACTTGCTCAACGACACTAATTACGTTTCCGTATTTTATTTTGTTTTGGTGATCTACCGACTATCTAACGACTTATACGTATTGCCTTTCGCCAGATCCCTGCTAAAATAACCACCGATAGTGGTTTTAGTAGAGATTGTTTTAGGGAACTAGACAAAATAAAGTTTCCAAAAGTTACGATTTTTTGCCTTCCACGTCACTTCACACTATTGTGAAAAATTTACCTTATCCTCGAAAATGACCCTGTTTCCATATGCATCACAAAATCAAATTGATGCGAATTAAAATAAAAATCATCTTCCATCAACAATCTACACTTAAACCGATTTATATTTTATTTGCTAATATTTTTCTATCGTCATACTTTTAAATTCTTTGCCGAGAAATAAAAACACACGTGTATGGATAGGATGAGACATGTAACTGATATAAAGATGACATAGGGATGCTTACTCTATTACTCCAACCGGTGCCACTCGGAAAAATTTATGTATGGTGTATACTGCACATAACACGATACAAAATAATATTCCAGTTGCCCCAACCACTAAGTTACTATCCACAAATCTCTCTTGCTTAGTTCGCGTGGCATAAATTGTTATATTTAAAGTTATATTCTTTAAATTCATCAGCACCATAGGTTGAATGTAACTGTTGCATCGCGGAACAATGTTTAGCCAACGCTTTGTAAATATTTTGCGTGATTGGTTTGATGTCGGTTCAAAAGATGCCTCACCTTGAAATGTTATACTGGTTGAGTTAAGCCTCATTATGTTTGCTTTTATTATAATAAGATTACAAGTTTCAGCTGTGATGTACGATGTAAAAATATCAACCAATGTAATGTCAATTTCAAAGGATCCAACGAAATCATTTTGATTATTCCTGAAATAATTTATCACTTCCGCCGTAGTACACTTATTATATCCAGGTGCATTTTCGTTGCAGTACATTGTGTTACTCGTTCCGCAAGGGTGTAACATGTCAACTGAAATCGTCGTCTTTTGATGATATACGTGATTTTCGATTGTGTATGTATCCATCCACCCATCAATAATTTCGTAGTTGGGGGCCCAAGATTGCCCAGAAAATGTATTTGTTACATTTGGGCAAGTGCTGGTAGATCCGGAAATTACTTGTAGCAGTAACAAACCAATATGACTAAACATGACGATTGCCACTTGTCTAATGCAACATGAAATTATTAAATTTGTATTAAAATGTTCGTACGGGGTCCAATTCTCCTAAGGGAGTTCAGTATATGTAGACTAGTCGTGTAAATTAATATGTCGTAATATGACACGTATATAACAAACGGCGTATTATTAAAATCTTACATCGAAAAACTGTTGCGAGATACCTAGAACTATAGCTTATTAAAAATAATTTGAAAATAACGAAATATCAGAATCTGAAAGCGTTTGGGCACAGTACAAATTAGCATGATATAACTGCGCTTCTTTATAAGAAGACAACAAGAAATTGTATTGTAATGTCTCAAAATACTCGTAACACACACTAGAAACATTCATGATTGTGAAATATAAACAGAAAATTTACACTGTTAAATTTAAATAAATTCCAAATGAATTTGCCAATTTTGAATGTTTTAAATAAATTTTGTTTAACCCTTGTCTTAGAAAAGTCACCGCATCCGTATTGAAGCCATATTTTACTGTATTAGGTCTGTAAGAGATACTTGATAAAAAAATGGTGCAAAATAACTCTGCTTCAAAACCGCGTTTTTTGACGTCTGATCCAAAAAATCTATCTCTACCAATGATATCTCAATAACGGCTTATGCAATTCAAACTTTCTTGAACATTTTTGGTATCTCTTCCACAAGAAGTCGGGTACCTGTCATTGGAAATCACTCAAAAAACCACTCAACGTCGTTTGAAATTTTTTAGACGTTGTGTGATTTCGAATTTTGATACAACCTTAGTTCATAAATCCACCGAGTTGTTGCTATTAGAATGCTGGTCTTGAACAAAGCCGTAAATTTTTTTGAAATCTCAAAGTAATAAAAACTACCGATTTAGCGCTGCAAGCAGTTATTATTTTTGTCATTACCATACAGCAATGATGTGTAGCATATCATTTGAAAGTACTTGGAAAAATGAAAAAATTCTTATTAGCGCTTTAGTTGATAAACCGACCGTTTTGGCGCTAATTATTAATTATTGGTTTATTATAGAATATGCCATTGTGACATGGCGATGAAACGGTTTAGAAGAATCTCGCAATTTTAAATGAAGCATTTTAACTCCAAATTATCACTGTGGCGCTGATTACGAATATTTTTTCTCATTTCAAATGAAGAAAACATTTTTTGTTAGCAATTTATTTCACAAATTCAACGTTTTGGCGCTGAAGATAAATAATTCTTTGAAATTGAGCATCGTAATGCTCGAAAATACCGTTCGCTCACTGGTCTATAAGACTCGTATATCACTCATCGTTGAAAAGTTTGGAAAAGCAACAGTTTTATTACCAGCACAAAACTTCACAAATTCCCCGCTCTGGCGCTGAAATTTTGAATTTTAGCATTTTAGAATTTTAGAATTTTAGAATTTTAGAATTATGGAATTTTGGAATTCTAGAATTTTAGAATTTTAGAATCTTCGAACTTTAGAAATTTTGAATTTTAGAAATTTAGTATTTTAGAATTTTAGAATTTTGGAATTATTGAATTTTAGAATTTTAGAATTTTAGAATTTTAAAATTTTAGAATTTTAGAATTTTAGAATTTTAGAATTTTAGAATTTTTGAATTTTTGAATTTTTGAATTTTAGAAATTTAGAATTTTAGAATTTTAATATTTTAAATTTTTAGAATTTTAGAATTTTGGAATTTTGGAATTCTAGAATTTTAAAATTTTAGTATCTTAACATTCTAGAATTTTAGAATTTTAGAGTTTTAGAATTTTAAAATTTAAGAATTTTTGAATTTTAAAATTTTAGAATTTTGAAATTTTTGGATTTTTGAATTTTTGAATTTTACAATTTTAAAAATGGTCTATAATACTCGTATATCACTCATCGTTCAAAGGTTTGAAAAAGCAACAGTTTTGTTACCAGCACTAAACTTCACAAATTCCCCGATCTGGCGCTGATGACTAATAAATCATGTTACTTTTACAAACCAATTTGGAATTGCACTACAGAAAAACGACCTGCCCATGGTTGGCCGTATGGTCATTTCATGGGACCTGATCCAAAAAATGCAAAAATCTGGATATTGTAATGCATGAATGGATGTCTGTACTGAAGAACGGCGTATGCGATTCGAACATTTTTTCGCCACTCTTTCTTTATTTTTAATTCCTAGCAATGAAAAGCTTTTGGAATCTCTTCCACAAGAAGTCGGGTTCCTGTTATTGGAAATCACCCAAAAACACACTCAACGTCGTTTGAAAATTTTTAGATCAAATAACAATTTCGATACCACTTTAGTTCATAAATTCACCGTGTTGTGCTGTTAGAATGCTGGTCTTGGGCAAAGCCGTACATTTTTTTGAAACCTCAAAGTATTAAGAACTACCGTTGTAGCGCTGCAAGCAGTTATTATTTTTGTCATTACCATACTATCCATGCAGCATATCATATGAAAGTACTTGGAAAAATCAAAAAAATTCTTATTCGCGCTTTAGTTGATAAACCGACCATTTTGGCGCTAATTATTAATTATTGGTTTATTTTAGAATATGCAATTGTGACATGTCGATGAAATGGTTTTGAAGAATCTCGCAATTTTTACTGAATCATTCTATGGCCACAAGGCATAAACGCCTAAGCCAATTTCAGTTTATTTTCAAGAAAGCAAAATTAAATTTAAATTTAACATTTGATAAAAATACAAAAATCATTTTTCGATGAAATTTTGAAAATAATTATAAGTGTTTTAGAATTTGGGGATATTTCTAAAAATTCGTCTTAAGCGATTATTCCAAATCGAACATTCGGAATTATCATTGGGTTCTTCATCCTCGACTAAGCGAGGATGAACATTTGGGCATATCAATTTTATGGCAAATTTTTATAAAATGCAAGAAATTTTGGATCTATTAATAGCAGCAAGTCAAGTAGATATTTTCTTTTTTTCCTTGCTTATACAGAATGGCATTGAATAAGCATTTTTCAATTCAGATAATTTGAAGGTACGTACCCCTCTACGACGTAAATTTAACTTTTTGAACGGTTCGTGTTCGTTTAGAGTGGCTTTATATTCAAGACATCCGAAGTGTTAAATATTTCTGCCCCGATGATCCAGTATTGAAGCCGTAGATTATTTAGAAAAATTATGCGTTTCTAATGATTATAATTTGATGTTTGCTATTATACGATATGTTAGCATTGTTTAAGCGACCACCAACCCGAATAATTTAGTTCTCGTCCAGAAATGGACTTAGTGGTTTTAATTTACTGTTTAACGGCACGACTTTAGCTTTACGAAGATTTTGTAACTCGTTTGAATATTACTGACGCTGTCAATACGTAAGACTACAGATAAATCAATTTCTGAGCATAGCAATGATTCATACTTTCAATTTTCTGTCGTCAACTTGCAGTTGGTAATAAATCGCATGCATGTCGCCATTACGCAAATTAACTTCTAATTAAGTTCTAATAAATCGGGATTAACGTACGAATTAGGGGATGCTGGCCAATTGTCTTCAGAATTTTATATAAACTCTGGACCATTCCACCAAAGGGAGCTTTCTTTTAATTCAACTGGTTAAAGACTCACTGATACTAAATCGGATTCATTGCTGATGGTACATAACACCAAGAATTAGTTGAAGTGAGTTCTTGAATTTGCGATATTCGGTTAGCAACAAACGTAGTAAACTTTGACAGTGGTGGTTTTGCAGTGATCGCACTGAAATTAATATTGATTATCGCAACGATTTTGTGATATAATCGCTCAGCTTATAATTCTGCACACAATTCCAACCGTGGAATAGTCTGCGTTTTATGTGGGGATACCCTTGATTTTGCACACAACAATCGGATGGTTGTATTATTTGACCTATGGATTGTACGCCTATAGATTGCACACCCATAACCCTTTTTCGATGCGTCTCCGAATGCATGAAGTTCTATTCTTTTGGCTAACGGTGATATTACACACCTTGCAACATTTATTGTTTCGAGTTAAATAATTTGCATTTTAAAATTATTCCAAATCTCTGCCATATTTGACGGAAGCTTATCATCCCATGACAGATTTGTAGCTGTCCATAAAGATTGCATAAACCGCTTTGCAACGAAAACCATCGGAGCACATAATCCAAGAGGGTCATACAGTTACGCTGATTCTGAGAGTACCGAACGTTTGGTACATTCAGTAACGGTTTTATATTTCACCAGTCAATCTGGTTTACTATTAGATCTTAATTGATCGTTATTTGAAGCGAATTTTCTTAATTCGAAATCTCGAAGTAATGTGGGCGATGCTTTAGGAAAGATAACAGATTCATCGATGGCTAACTGTTTAAGAGTGTGAATGGCCAAAAATTGACCACCTGCCGTCCCGTACGTCACTGTACGTAGTTGGAAACATTTTATTTCGGTCTCTGACGGTTTGTTGATCGTCATGCATGCGAATTTGACGATACATTTTTGTTATATCGCCAGTGAATGCTACCGGATGCTTGCGGAATCTGATAACTATTTCGAACAGCGTTTGTGATTCGTTGGCCCTACCATTCAATAATCATTCAATGAGATGTTCGTCGACGATTTTGAGGAAGCATTAAATACCATTCGCCGTTTAGTAGGAGTACTAGTTTCCTTTAGCACTGAATGGTGCGGTAAATAGTAAGATTTATTATGCAGATTATTCCATTCAATTAGCTGACTAATATTTGCTTTCAAGGAAAATGCTACACTGTACCTCTCCGAACTATCACGAGTTACATGTTCCATATAATGACCCTCACACAATTTTTCCTCCACTGACAAATTGTTCTTATGATCAAACTCTTCTAGTTTCCAAAATGTCCCATTGCTGGAGTTTTCGTCTTCGACGTTACATAAATACACACGCCTAACGTTACTCGGAATTTCATTCATTTTGTCAAACTTTGTTTTAGCGGATGCGCTAAAAGAGCAATATTTTTCAAGCTGGTCTTGAGCTGAAGGAATGCGTTTTGACATTCTTCAGTCCAAGAAAAATTCTGAGGCATTTTGGGTTTTTTGAGAACACTTGCCAAATGCGTGTGTATAGGGGCAAGTACTTCTGCAAGTTTTGGTATAAATCGGTGGTAGTAGTTTAACTGGGAACTCTCTAATTGCATTAATTCGAAAGGCAGAATGCCATTAGGTGTAATCTTGTGACTGAGAAAGTCAAGATTATTCGTCCCATACATGCATTTTGCGGTATTGATGTTAACACCGTAATTTGATAACTTTTGGAAAAGTTGTCCCAAATGTTGTAAGTGTTGTTTCTTGTCCTTTGAGGCTAAGAGAATGTCGTAGACATATTTGTTGCAGCATTTCTGAGTCCAAATAGCATCCGGGTGAATTGGAATAGGCCAAATGGTGTTGTAATAGCAGTTTTGTGAATGTCGTCAGGAACAATTGGAATGAGATGGTATACTCTGACGAGATCGATTTTCGAGAAAATCGTGCAGCCATGTAATTGCATGGAGAAATTTTGTATGTGGGGGATAGGATAACGGTCAGGTATTTTGAAGCCTTCTGTAGTCCCCACAAGGTCTCCAGTCGTTGTCCTTCTTCTTCCCCAAGTGCAATGAGCAAGATATTGCTGATGCAGAAGGTCGGCAGATTCCTAGATCCACCATATGTTGGAATTTTAGGAAAGCTGCTTTGTGACGAATTGGATCAAGCCTTCTTGTTCAGTGCTCCATAGCCATTGTTAATTGTGTAATGCAATGGTGATGGTTTATCAACGCGTGCTGATGTTGCGTTGATTGAAAGTTTAGTGGATGGATCAATCAATTTGTGATTTTTCAGATCCACTAAAAGACCGAATTTCTTTAGGAAATCCGCGCCTATGATGGGGTGGTTGACGTTAGCGAGGATGAAGGCGTGTTTGAATGAACGTCTTAATTCAATGTCAATGTCGAGTAATTTAGTACCATAAGTATTTATTGAGGTACCATTAGCTGCTGCCAGAACCAAATCGGGATTTAGTTTTGCTCCGAAGCAGTAATATATATTTGCGGTACGGAATTACGATACGGTGTTTGCGGATCCTATTTGCTGTGTAGTAAAAGTGCACGGTGCAATGCATTTCTCTGCAGCGTCACCAAATCTTAAGTGATATCAACACCAGTTGCGTGGGAATTGGTATCTTGATGAGTGTTTATCGGTTGATTCTGTTAAGTTTCTTTGGAGTGATTGCAGTGTTTGCTTTCTAACTGGAGACGGTGTTCGTCTCCAAGGTGATTGAGAACGCGGAGCTTTTCGCTGAGTGTGTGAATTTCTCTCTAGCTTTTCTAGCCATGCGCTAATGTATTTTAGCGTGTTTTCAATTCGGCTATAAAGCTAGAGTTTGGCGCGTGTATCTCTGAGCTTCATTTTTGCGTTTCGCATTTCATTGAACTCAAGCTCTAAGTCCGCGTGCCAATGACATCGTGTAATTTTCGGCGATGTCAGCTAGATCCTTTACTGGTTTTTCCTCTTGAAGGACCAATGCTGTTTGTATGAAATCAGGGAGGTGCCTGATGCATAATCTTGTAATAACGTTGGCTGTGAAGTTCTTTCCGGCCAACGCTTTATTTCGGTGTAATACATCCGACGGTTTTTGATCACCAATTTCGACTTTGCTCAAAATCGTTTCTAATCAAATGTCCTCAGAGATTGAGTAGCGATCGATTAGGCTTTTCTTGAGCATGTCGTATTTGTTGTTATCTGGAGGCTCTTGTAGTATTACTTGGCCTTTTTCGCGATTTTAGACAAGCGGTTTTTTTAAAAATGATTTTATGAATTTCTAGAATTTGTGCGGGATGGGCACGTGGCTTCTAGAAATCGACCAGGGGATTGGGACGATTTGTGAATATAGTGCGCTTACCAATGGTTTGAGCTCGAGTCCACTATATCACAAAACTCGCTGAAATTATTAATTTTATAAATATTAAACACTGCACTTTTTTATATTCATTTAAAGAAAAAAGCAGAAAAATACAGTGGAAAATTCATTAATTTTATTTATCAGTCACTGCTTTGGAAGGAAAAGCCTTAAAAAATTGGTGCAACGTTGGCTGTTTTGTCTTTTAATTTGCTTCCATATGCATATCCTCCATTTTGACGTAAGTTGTTTATTATTTGTTCGAACCGAGAAAGCGCTTTTGATAAATCCTTTAACGATAACTTTCGGGAAACATCTGATTCTACCTCTTCATTTAATGGTGGAACGTTTTGTAATTGAAGCAGTTCTTCGTTGGAAAGAGGTTCGCGATCTGCTTTAAGCAAATCTACCACATCAACCTCCTGTAATTCCTCAAAGTCAAGTTCAGATCCTAGGTGCAATATGTTTTATCGGTTGACAGAAGAGACTCAGTTTCATCATTATTTAAGGAAGGTTATGCATTCTGGCCAGATTTCTTTCCAAACGCCGTATCTATTACACCATGTTCCATTGGCAAGATTACGGCTGTAGTATTTTTAGGCAGAAATTCAATTTCCACATCTTTAGGTAATTCAGCTAAACTAACCGGATGTCCTGGGGAATTATCTAAAAGGAGCAGAACATTGTTGCTCAAATTTTTGCTTTCCAAATATTTTTTTACTTCAAGGCAAAAGTGATTTCAAAGCAGTCTTCAAATAGAATCTTGGGTATTCAAGCTTTTTTATTGGATCTCCAAATGAATGGCAATTAATTCTTGTTCAACCCTTTAAAGGGTCTTGGATTTCTAACATATAGATCAAAAGCGGTTTAAGCTTAAAATCGTTCATTAGACACATTGCATTAGACATTATATCCCGATGCAGTCTTTTCGTTTTTTGAAATGTAAGTTCTTTTAGGCATACGCTTCCAGTAGATCTCGGTTTCATCAACCTTAACAACTTGCTCTGGAACGTATCCACCTCTTTCAATGAGTTGACGAATCATCTGGATCATCACTTTTCAACTTTTCAAAAATGTAGGCTAATTGTAATTACAAACTTCTCTATTTTTTCCATTACATTCCTCCTAAGTGTTCCTTTATTTTCTCCGTATTATTACGAATGGTTATGGCAAGTCCCAATGCCCTACAAATTTCTACAATTTTTTCACCAGTTTCAATTCTACGCGAAACTTCTAATTTAGTCTCCGGTGTAACGGGTTTCCGGCTTCTCTTTACATTTGAGGCACTGTCTAAAATCGGCAAATGTCGTTTTTGCGACATTTTCTGGAAAAACACGATATATATAGACGATTAAGCAAACCGTATAATCCGTGCTCTATTTCTTCTGTTTCTGGCCGAATAACGAATTTTTTTGACCGTATAACGAAACTGTACCATAATTCTAAGAGGCCATTATAGCGAAAAGCGGTATTAAGAGCGGCCGTATAGCGAGGAATGAGGTATTTCATTTAATATTTGTGATTCAAGAGCGCCATAAATATAATTCACGTTCATTAACGACATTAGATTCGGCATCAAGACTTTCAATATTTGCCTGAACGTCGTCAAACTTCAAACAAGTCATTGGTAAATTTGGGAAAAATTTATACAGAAAAATTCATTGTGACAGATTGATAATTCTACTTTTGGCTGTTTCATTTCTAGTTCTTCCGCCGTGGATGTTTTATCGCCGTTAAATAGTTGAAATAAGATCATTGAGGTTTGCACATTTTCTTGTAGCATCCTGTTGTGGCCAAAATATAATTTTCTTTAATAATTAAATATTTGGTTGTCTTCTTCTAGTTCCACTAACATATCAGTGTGTTGGTTTGATGTTTCCTCCATATCTACTTCTAATTGTTTAATTTTTTGACTTCCTTTTCACTGTTAAATGTTCCTGGTTGTTGACCCGTAGTTGACGAGATCTTGTTCGCTCGACGGAGCTCCCTTAGATTTGCTTTTTTCCCAGACACGGCTTTCTTTTCCTGTCCTCCTTATCTTTGCGTTAATTTATTTCCAATTAAATTATTTTCCCTGTTTCATGTTGGAGTAGGCATTCCATTTTGCTGTCATTTTGAGGTGACACAGAGTGCTCCTTGTTAATTGTCGTTAGCGGTATTTTTGGTGGTATTTAATGATATTAAATTATCGAATTTTCTTCTTTTTATTTTCAGATATTCAACGCACCATTTCAACGAATCTCGTATCGTTCCGCTGAAGGAACGCCAACATACTCATCCCTAGAAGTATATCCACATAGCAAAATCCTCCAAGATATATTCCAAACCGTACCACAATTACAAACTAGTATAACAATATTATGTGAAGCGTCTCTACTCCACATCTATCACAATAATGTACAACAAAAAATTTTACTAAATCTATCACCAACCACGGTATCACCAAATTTATTAGGCTTAGAGGGTTCAAAAATTACAGGCGACCCAGATAATTCACCACTAACTGGGAGCGCGATCGCGACCATCGCCGCCACCCCCCGTTTTAATAACATTTTTATAAACATTTCGGTTATATTTTCAATAAATTTTTTTATTATTTTTTATTTTATAATATTGTGACAATATTTTATATAATTAAAATTGCATAACAAATAAAAAAACAACACATAAATATAAATAATAAAATTAATTTAACGCAAAACATTAAGTTTAACAAATTACATAATAAGCAACAACAAAAAAAATTATTATTAAATAAATAAATTACTATAAATATATAAATTAGGCAATAAGAAAAATATATAAATTAATTTAAATAATAAATTAACAATTTTAAGTAAACAAAAATATAAAAAATTTAAATAAAAATTGAATTTAAATAATAAACAAACAAAATAAAAATAAAAATTATATTTTATTATTAAATTAAATTTTTATTATAATTCCATTTTATTTGTAAAAAAAAAAATATTTTATTTTATTGTATTTTGATTTTATTTTGTAACAGCAAAAAAGTAATAATATTTTAACTGAAAATAAAAAGTTGCATATAGTTGGAAAAATTATTTTAAATAAATTAAAGAATTGACAACAACAAAAAATTTTTGAACATAAAAATAATTTTGTGACAAATTAATTGAGTTTTAATTGAATTTTGAGTGACCGCATGGATGAAGTGGAATGTAAATTTTCAGGTAGGTGCAAATATTTGCATATAGCATTTCGATTCAATTACAACAAAAACAACTGTTTAAAAAATTGTGTTAAATAAAACCTTTTAATTGTAAAATGTCGAAAAAACTAAAAAATCTAACAGGCATGCTGGCCAGATGTAACTTGCCGTTTGTTTTGTGTCCAATGTGCTGTTCTCATTATCTAAAACCAGTTTCAACCAGAATTTGCGAAAATCCCAGAAGGCTAGCCTTACTGATTTTTACGGGACAAAATTTATTGTCACAGATTCTGTAATTTCTGGTTATTTTGGATAAATGTAGAGATTCTTAACAGAGCTGCGTTCAAATTAACCCGAATTAGTCTGCATATAACTATGTAGTTTCGTATATTCCGATGGTCAACCAGATAAAGAAATTATATGCAAATTATGTATGGGAGGTGCGATAGTTCATATTTCGCATGGAGAGTATGGCATTCATGCGACGATTATGTTTAAACTTCAATCGTCGATTATGTTTAAACTTCAATCGTCGATTACAGGCAAACCGGACGATGTTTCGACCCGTTTTAAACGGATCTTTATTCAAAATTAAATAACGATTCATAAATGGTACAATACTCCACGAATTGAAGCGATTTATTTTTTTGTAATTTTCCGGTGAAAAAAATGCAAAGGGGTACCCCTTTGCAAATTTTTAAAAATAAATCGAAATTTTTTTCTACCCGAATTAGTCTGCATATGGTTTCGTATATTCCGATTGTCAACCAGATAAAGAAATTATATGCAAATTATGTATGGGAGGTGCGATAGTTCATATTTCGCATGGAGAGTATGGCATTCATGAGACGATTATGTTTAAACTCAATCGTCGATTATGTTTAAACTTCAATCGTCGATTACAGGCAAACTGGACGATGTTTTGACCCGTTTTAAACGGATCTTTATTCAAAATTAAATAACGATTCATAAATGGTACAATACTCCACGAATTGAAGCGATTTATTTTTTTGTAATTTTCCGGTGAAAAAAATGCAAAGGGGTACCCCTTTGCAAATTTTTAAAAATAAATCGAAATTTTTTTCTACCCGAATTAGTCTGCATATGATTTCGTATATTCCGATTGTCAACCAGATAAAGAAATTATATGCAAATTATGTATGGGAGGTGCGATAGTTCATATTTCGCATGGAGAGTATGGCATTCATGAGACGATTATGTTTAAACTCAATCGTCGATTATGTTTAAACTTCAATCGTCGATTACAGGCAAACCGGACGATGTTTCGACCCGTTTTAAACGGATCTTTATTCAAAATTAAATAACGATTCATAAATGGTACAATACTCCACGAATTGAAGCGATTTATTTTTTTGTAATTTTCCGGTGAAAAAAATGCAAAGGGGTACCCCTTTGCAAATTTTTAAAAATAAATCGAAATTTTTTTCTACCCGAATTAGTCTGCATATGGTTTCGTATATTCCGATTGTCAACCAGATAAAGAAATTATATGCAAATTATGTATGGGAGGTGCGATAGTTCATATTTCGCATGGAGAGTATGGCATTCATGAGACGATTATGTTTAAACTCAATCGTCGATTATGTTTAAACTTCAATCGTCGATTACAGGCAAACCGGACGATGTTTCGACCCGTTTTAAACGGATCTTTATTCAAAATTAAATAACGATTCATAAATGGTACAATACTCCACGAATTGAAGCGATTTATTTTTTTGTAATTTTCCGGTGAAAAAAATGCAAAGGGGTACCCCTTTGCAAATTTTTAAAAATAAATCGAAATTTTTTTCTACCCGAATTAGTCTGCATATGGTTTCGTATATTCCGATTGTCAACCAGATAAAGAAATTATATGCAAATTATGTATGGGAGGTGCGATAGTTCATATTTCGCATGGAGAGTATGGCATTCATGCGACGATTATGTTTAAACTTCAATCGTCGATTATGTTTAAACTCAATCGTCGATTATGTTTAAACTTCAATCGTCGATTACAGGCAAACCGGACGATGTTTCGACCCGTTTTAAACGGATCTTTATTCAAAATTAAATAACGATTCATAAATGGTACAATACTCCACGAATTGAAGCGATTTATTTTTTTGTAATTTTCCGGTGAAAAAAATGCAAAGGGGTACCCCTTTGCAAATTTTTAAAAATAAATCGAAATTTTTTTCTACCCGAATTAGTCTGCATATGGTTTCGTATATTCCGATTGTCAACCAGATAAAGAAATTATATGCAAATTATGTATGGGAGGTGCGATAGTTCATATTTCGCATGGAGAGTATGGCATTCATGAGACGATTATGTTTAAACTCAATCGTCGATTATGTTTAAACTTCAATCGTCGATTACAGGCAAACCGGACGATGTTTCGACCCGTTTTAAACGGATCTTTATTCAAAATTAAATAACGATTCATAAATGGTACAATACTCCACGAATTGAAGCGATTTATTTTTTTGTAATTTTCCGGTGAAAAAAATGCAAAGGGGTACCCCTTTGCAAATTTTTAAAAATAAATCGAAATTTTTTTCTACCCGAATTAGTCTGCATATGGTTTCGTATATTCCGATTGTCAACCAGATAAAGAAATTATATGCAAATTATTTATGGGAGGTGCGATAGTTCATATTTCGCATGGAGAGTATGGCATTCATGAGACGATTATGTTTAAACTCAATCGTCGATTATGTTTAAACTTCAATCGTCGATTACAGGCAAACCGGACGATGTTTCGACCCGTTTTAAACGGATCTTTATTCAAAATTAAATAACGATTCATAAATGGTACAATACTCCACGAATTGAAGCGATTTATTTTTTTGTAATTTTCCGGTGAAAAAAATGCAAAGGGGTGGGTACCCACCCCTTTGCAAATTTTTAAAAATAAATCGAAATTTTTTTCTACCCGAATTAGTCTGCATATGGTTTCGTATATTCCGATTGTCAACCAGATAAAGAAATTATATGCAAATTATGTATGGGAGGTGCGATAGTTCATATTTCGCATGGAGAGTATGGCATTCATGAGACGATTATGTTTAAACTCAATCGTCGATTATGTTTAAACTTCAATCGTCGATTACAGGCAAACCGGACGATGTTTTGACCCGTTTTAAACGGATCTTTATTCAAAATTAAATAACGATTCATAAATGGTACAATACTCCACGAATTGGAGCGATTTATTTTTTTGTAATTTTCCGGTGAAAAAAATGCAAAGGGGTACCCCTTTGCAAATTTTTAAAAATAAATCGAAATTTTTTTCTACCCGAATTAGTCTGCATATGGTTTCGTATATTCCGATTGTCAACCAGATAAAGAAATTATATGCAAATTATGTATGGGAGGTGCGATAGTTCATATTTCGCATGGAGAGTATGGCATTCATGAGTTTTTTGTAATTTTCCGGTGAAAAAAATGCAAAGGGGTACCCCTTTGCAAATTTTTAAAAATAAATCGAAATTTTTTTCTACCCGAATTAGTCTGCATATGGTTTCGTATATTCCGATTGTCAACCAGATAAAGAAATTATATGCAAATTATGTATGGGAGGTGCGATAGTTCATATTTCGCATGGAGAGTATGGCATTCATGAGACGATTATGTTTAAACTCAGTCGTCGATTATGTTTAAACTTCAATCGTCGATTACAGGCAAACCGAACGATGTTTTGACCCGTTTTAAACGGATCTTTATTCAAAATTAAATAACGATTCATAAATGGTACAATACTCCACGAATTGAAGCGATTTATTTTTTTGTAATTTTCCGGTGAAAAAAATGCAAAGGGGTACCCCTTTGCAAATTTTTAAAAATAAATCGAAATTTTTTTCTACCCGAATTAGTCTGGATATGGTTTCGTATATTCCGATTGTCAACCAGATAAAGAAATTATATGCAAATTATGTATGGGAGGTGCGATAGTTCATATTTCGCATGGAGAGTATGGCATTCATGAGACGATTATGTTTAAACTCAGTCGTCGATTATGTTTAAACTTCAATCGTCGATTACAGGCAAACCGAACGATGTTTTGACCCGTTTTAAACGGATCTTTATTCAAAATTAAATAACGATTCATAAATGGTACAATACTCCACGAATTGAAGCGATTTATTTTTTTGTAATTTTCCGGTGAAAAAAATGCAAAGGGGTGGGTACCCACCCCTTTGCAAATTTTTAAAAATAAATCGAAATTTTTTTCTACCCGAATTAGTCTGCATATGGTTTCGTATATTCCGATTGTCAACCAGATAAAGAAATTATATGCAAATTATGTATGGGAGGTGCGATAGTTCATATTTCGCATGGAGAGTATGGCATTCATGAGACGATTATGTTTAAACTCAGTCGTCGATTATGTTTAAACTTCAATCGTCGATTACAGGCAAACCGAACGATGTTTTGACCCGTTTTAAACGGATCTTTATTCAAAATTAAATAACGATTCATAAATGGTACAATACTCCACGAATTGAAGCGATTTAATTTTTTGTAATTTTCCGGTGAAAAAAATGCAAAGGGGTACCCCTTTGCAAATTTTTAAAAATAAATCGAAATTTTTTTCTACCCGAATTAGTCTGCATATGGTTTCGTATATTCCGATTGTCAACCAGATAAAGAAATTATATGCAAATTATGTATGGGAGGTGCGATAGTTCATATTTCGCATGGAGAGTATGGCATTCATGAGACGATTATGTTTAAACTCAGTCGTCGATTATGTTTAAACTTCAATCGTCGATTACAGGCAAACCGGACGATGTTTTGACCTGTTTTAAACGGATCTTTATTCAAAATTAAATAACGATTCATAAATGGTACAATACTCCACGAATTGGAGCGATTTATTTTTTTGTAATTTTCCGGTGAAAAAAATGCAAAGGGGTACCCCTTTGCAAATTTTTAAAAATAAATCGAAATTTTTTTCTACCCGAATTAGTCTGCATATGGTTTCGTATATTCCGATTGTCAACCAGATAAAGAAATTATATGCAAATTATGTATGGAAGGTGCGATAGTTCATATTTCGCATGGAGAGTATGGCATTCATGAGACGATTATGTTTAAACTCAATCGTCGATTATGTTTAAACTTCAATCGTCGATTACAGGCAAACCGGACGATGTTTTGACCCGTTTTAAACGGATCTTTATTCAAAATTAAATAACGATTCATAAATGGTACAATACTCCACGAATTGAAGCGATTTATTTTTTTGTAATTTTCCGGTGAAAAAAATGCAAAGGGGTACCCCTTTGCAAATTTTTAAAAATAAATCGAAATTTTTTTCTACCCGAATTAGTCTGCATATGGTTTCGTATATTCCGATTGTCAACCAGATAAAGAAATTATATGCAAATTATGTATGGAAGGTGCGATAGTTCATATTTCGCATGGAGAGTATGGCATTCATGAGACGATTATGTTTAAACTCAATCGTCGATTATGTTTAAACTTCAATCGTCGATTACAGGCAAACCGGACGATGTTTTGACCTGTTTTAAACGGATCTTTATTCAAAATTAAATAACGATTCATAAATGGTACAATACTCCACGAATTGAAGCGATTTATTTTTTTGTAATTTTCCGGTGAAAAAAATGCAAAGGGGTACCCCTTTGCAAATTTTTAAAAATAAATCGAAATTTTTTTCTACCCGAATTAGTCTGGATATGGTTTCGTATATTCCGATTGTCAACCAGATAAAGAAATTATATGCAAATTATGTATGGGAGGTGCGATAGTTCATATTTCGCATGGAGAGTATGGCATTCATGAGACGATTATGTTTAAACTCAGTCGTCGATTATGTTTAAACTTCAATCGTCGATTACAGGCAAACCGGACGATGTTTTGACCCGTTTTAAACGGATCTCTATTCAAAATTAAATAACGATTCATAAATGGTACAATACTCCACGAATTGGAGCGATTTATTTTTTTGTAATTTTCCGGTGAAAAAAATGCAAAGGGGTACCCCTTTGCAAATTTTTAAAAATAAATCGAAATTTTTTTCTACCCGAATTAGTCTGCATATGGTTTCGTATATTCCGATTGTCAACCAGATAAAGAAATTATATGCAAATTATGTATGGGAGGTGCGATAGTTCATATTTCGCATGGAGAGTATGGCATTCATGAGACGATTATGTTTAAACTCAATCGTCGATTATGTTTAAACTTCAATCGTCGATTACAGGCAAACCGGACGATGTTTTGACCTGTTTTAAACGGATCTTTATTCAAAATTAAATAACGATTCATAAATGGTACAATACTCCACGAATTGAAGCGATTTATTTTTTTGTAATTTTCCGGTGAAAAAAATGCAAAGGGGTACCCCTTTGCAAATTTTTAAAAATAAATCGAAATTTTTTTCTACCCGAATTAGTCTGCATATGGTTTCGTATATTCCGATTGTCAACCAGATAAAGAAATTATATGCAAATTATGTATGGGAGGTGCGATAGTTCATATTTCGCATGGAGAGTATGGCATTCATGAGACGATTATGTTTAAACTCAATCGTCGATTATGTTTAAACTTCAATCGTCGATTACAGGCAAACCGGACGATGTTTTGACCTGTTTTAAACGGATCTTTATTCAAAATTAAATAACGATTCATAAATGGTACAATACTCCACGAATTGAAGCGATTTATTTTTTTGTAATTTTCCGGTGAAAAAAATGCAAAGGGGTACCCCTTTGCAAATTTTTAAAAATAAATCGAAATTTTTTTCTACCCGAATTAGTCTGCATATGGTTTCGTATATTCCGATTGTCAACCAGATAAAGAAATTATATGCAAATTATGTATGGAAGGTGCGATAGTTCATATTTCGCATGGAGAGTATGGCATTCATGAGACGATTATGTTTAAACTCAATCGTCGATTATGTTTAAACTTCAATCGTCGATTACAGGCAAACCGGACGATGTTTTGACCTGTTTTAAACGGATCTTTATTCAAAATTAAATAACGATTCATAAATGGTACAATACTCCACGAATTGAAGCGATTTATTTTTTTGTAATTTTCCGGTGAAAAAAATGCAAAGGGGTACCCCTTTGCAAATTTTTAAAAATAAATCGAAATTTTTTTCTACCCGAATTAGTCTGGATATGGTTTCGTATATTCCGATTGTCAACCAGATAAAGAAATTATATGCAAATTATGTATGGGAGGTGCGATAGTTCATATTTCGCATGGAGAGTATGGCATTCATGAGACGATTATGTTTAAACTCAGTCGTCGATTATGTTTAAACTTCAATCGTCGATTACAGGCAAACCGGACGATGTTTTGACCCGTTTTAAACGGATCTCTATTCAAAATTAAATAACGATTCATAAATGGTACAATACTCCACGAATTGAAGCGATTTATTTTTTTGTAATTTTCCGGTGAAAAAAATGCAAAGGGGTACCCCTTTGCAAATTTTTAAAAATAAATCGAAAGTTTTTTCTACCCGAATTAGTCTGGATATGGTTTCGTATATTCCGATTGTCAACCAGATAAAGAAATTATATGCAAATTATGTATGGGAGGTGCGATAGTTCATATTTCGCATGGAGAGTATGGCATTCATGAGACGATTATGTTTAAACTCAGTCGTCGATTATGTTTAAACTTCAATCGTCGATTACAGGCAAACCGAACGATGTTTTGACCCGTTTTAAACGGATCTTTATTCAAAATTAAATAACGATTCATAAATGGTACAATACTCCACGAATTGAAGCGATTTATTTTTTTGTAATTTTCCGGTGAAAAAAATGCAAAGGGGTACCCCTTTGCAAAAGGGGTTTTAAACGGATCTTTATTCAAAATTAAATAACGATTCATAAATGGTACAATACTCCACGAATTGAAGCGATTTATTTTTTTGTAATTTTCCGGTGAAAAAAATGCAAAGGGGTACCCCTTTGCAAATTTTTAAAAATAAATCGAAATTTTTTTCTACCCGAATTAGTCTGCATATGGTTTCGTATATTCCGATTGTCAACCAGATAAAGAAATTATATGCAAATTATGTATGGAAGGTGCGATAGTTCATATTTCGCATGGAGAGTATGGCATTCATGAGACGATTATGTTTAAACTCAATCGTCGATTATGTTTAAACTTCAATCGTCGATTACAGGCAAACCGGACGATGTTTCGACCCGTTTTAAACGGATCTTTATTCAAAATTAAATAACGATTCATAAATGGTACAATACTCCACGAATTGAAGCGATTTATTTTTTTGTAATTTTCCGGTGAAAAAAATGCAAAGGGGTACCCCTTTGCAAATTTTTAAAAATAAATCGAAATTTTTTTCTACCCGAATTAGTCTGCATATGGTTTCGTATATTCCGATTGTCAACCAGATAAAGAAATTATATGCAAATTATGTATGGGAGGTGCGATAGTTCATATTTCGCATGGAGAGTATGGCATTCATGAGACGATTATGTTTAAACTCAATCGTCGATTATGTTTAAACTTCAATCGTCGATTACAGGCAAACCGGACGATGTTTCGACCCGTTTTAAACGGATCTTTATTCAAAATTAAATAACGATTCATAAATGGTACAATACTCCACGAATTGAAGCGATTTATTTTTTTGTAATTTTCCGGTGAAAAAAATGCAAAGGGGTACCCCTTTGCAAATTTTTAAAAATAAATCGAAATTTTTTTCTACCCGAATTAGTCTGCATATGGTTTCGTATATTCCGATTGTCAACCAGATAAAGAAATTATATGCAAATTATTTATGGGAGGTGCGATAGTTCATATTTCGCATGGAGAGTATGGCATTCATGAGACGATTATGTTTAAACTCAATCGTCGATTATGTTTAAACTTCAATCGTCGATTACAGGCAAACCGGACGATGTTTCGACCCGTTTTAAACGGATCTTTATTCAAAATTAAATAACGATTCATAAATGGTACAATACTCCACGAATTGAAGCGATTTATTTTTTTGTAATTTTCCGGTGAAAAAAATGCAAAGGGGTGGGTACCCACCCCTTTGCAAATTTTTAAAAATAAATCGAAATTTTTTTCTACCCGAATTAGTCTGCATATGGTTTCGTATATTCCGATTGTCAACCAGATAAAGAAATTATATGCAAATTATGTATGGGAGGTGCGATAGTTCATATTTCGCATGGAGAGTATGGCATTCATGAGACGATTATGTTTAAACTCAATCGTCGATTATGTTTAAACTTCAATCGTCGATTACAGGCAAACCGGACGATGTTTTGACCCGTTTTAAACGGATCTTTATTCAAAATTAAATAACGATTCATAAATGGTACAATACTCCACGAATTGGAGCGATTTATTTTTTTGTAATTTTCCGGTGAAAAAATGCAAAGGGGTACCCCTTTGCAAATTTTTAAAATAAATCGAAATTTTTTTCTACCCGAATTAGTCTGCATATGGTTTCGTATATTCCGATTGTCAACCAGATAAAGAAATTATATGCAAATTATGTATGGGAGGTGCGATAGTTCATATTTCGCATGGAGAGTATGGCATTCATGAGTTTTTTGTAATTTTCCGGTGAAAAAAATGCAAAGGGGTACCCCTTTGCAAATTTTTAAAAATAAATCGAAATTTTTTTCTACCCGAATTAGTCTGCATATGGTTTCGTATATTCCGATTGTCAACCAGATAAAGAAATTATATGCAAATTATGTATGGGAGGTGCGATAGTTCATATTTCGCATGGAGAGTATGGCATTCATGAGACGATTATGTTTAAACTCAGTCGTCGATTATGTTTAAACTTCAATCGTCGATTACAGGCAAACCGAACGATGTTTTGACCCGTTTTAAACGGATCTTTATTCAAAATTAAATAACGATTCATAAATGGTACAATACTCCACGAATTGAAGCGATTTATTTTTTTGTAATTTTCCGGTGAAAAAAATGCAAAGGGGTACCCCTTTGCAAATTTTTAAAAATAAATCGAAATTTTTTTCTACCCGAATTAGTCTGGATATGGTTTCGTATATTCCGATTGTCAACCAGATAAAGAAATTATATGCAAATTATGTATGGGAGGTGCGATAGTTCATATTTCGCATGGAGAGTATGGCATTCATGAGACGATTATGTTTAAACTCAGTCGTCGATTATGTTTAAACTTCAATCGTCGATTACAGGCAAACCGAACGATGTTTTGACCCGTTTTAAACGGATCTTTATTCAAAATTAAATAACGATTCATAAATGGTACAATACTCCACGAATTGAAGCGATTTATTTTTTTGTAATTTTCCGGTGAAAAAAATGCAAAGGGGTGGGTACCCACCCCTTTGCAAATTTTTAAAAATAAATCGAAATTTTTTTCTACCCGAATTAGTCTGCATATGGTTTCGTATATTCCGATTGTCAACCAGATAAAGAAATTATATGCAAATTATGTATGGGAGGTGCGATAGTTCATATTTCGCATGGAGAGTATGGCATTCATGAGACGATTATGTTTAAACTCAGTCGTCGATTATGTTTAAACTTCAATCGTCGATTACAGGCAAACCGAACGATGTTTTGACCCGTTTTAAACGGATCTTTATTCAAAATTAAATAACGATTCATAAATGGTACAATACTCCACGAATTGAAGCGATTTAATTTTTTGTAATTTTCCGGTGAAAAAAATGCAAAGGGGTACCCCTTTGCAAATTTTTAAAAATAAATCGAAATTTTTTTCTACCCGAATTAGTCTGCATATGGTTTCGTATATTCCGATTGTCAACCAGATAAAGAAATTATATGCAAATTATGTATGGGAGGTGCGATAGTTCATATTTCGCATGGAGAGTATGGCATTCATGAGACGATTATGTTTAAACTCAGTCGTCGATTATGTTTAAACTTCAATCGTCGATTACAGGCAAACCGGACGATGTTTTGACCTGTTTTAAACGGATCTTTATTCAAAATTAAATAACGATTCATAAATGGTACAATACTCCACGAATTGGAGCGATTTATTTTTTTGTAATTTTCCGGTGAAAAAAATGCAAAGGGGTACCCCTTTGCAAATTTTTAAAAATAAATCGAAATTTTTTTCTACCCGAATTAGTCTGCATATGGTTTCGTATATTCCGATTGTCAACCAGATAAAGAAATTATATGCAAATTATGTATGGAAGGTGCGATAGTTCATATTTCGCATGGAGAGTATGGCATTCATGAGACGATTATGTTTAAACTCAATCGTCGATTATGTTTAAACTTCAATCGTCGATTACAGGCAAACCGGACGATGTTTTGACCCGTTTTAAACGGATCTTTATTCAAAATTAAATAACGATTCATAAATGGTACAATACTCCACGAATTGAAGCGATTTATTTTTTTGTAATTTTCCGGTGAAAAAAATGCAAAGGGGTACCCCTTTGCAAATTTTTAAAAATAAATCGAAATTTTTTTCTACCCGAATTAGTCTGCATATGGTTTCGTATATTCCGATTGTCAACCAGATAAAGAAATTATATGCAAATTATGTATGGAAGGTGCGATAGTTCATATTTCGCATGGAGAGTATGGCATTCATGAGACGATTATGTTTAAACTCAATCGTCGATTATGTTTAAACTTCAATCGTCGATTACAGGCAAACCGGACGATGTTTTGACCTGTTTTAAACGGATCTTTATTCAAAATTAAATAACGATTCATAAATGGTACAATACTCCACGAATTGAAGCGATTTATTTTTTTGTAATTTTCCGGTGAAAAAAATGCAAAGGGGTACCCCTTTGCAAATTTTTAAAAATAAATCGAAATTTTTTTCTACCCGAATTAGTCTGGATATGGTTTCGTATATTCCGATTGTCAACCAGATAAAGAAATTATATGCAAATTATGTATGGGAGGTGCGATAGTTCATATTTCGCATGGAGAGTATGGCATTCATGAGACGATTATGTTTAAACTCAGTCGTCGATTATGTTTAAACTTCAATCGTCGATTACAGGCAAACCGGACGATGTTTTGACCCGTTTTAAACGGATCTCTATTCAAAATTAAATAACGATTCATAAATGGTACAATACTCCACGAATTGGAGCGATTTATTTTTTTGTAATTTTCCGGTGAAAAAAATGCAAAGGGGTACCCCTTTGCAAATTTTTAAAAATAAATCGAAATTTTTTTCTACCCGAATTAGTCTGCATATGGTTTCGTATATTCCGATTGTCAACCAGATAAAGAAATTATATGCAAATTATGTATGGGAGGTGCGATAGTTCATATTTCGCATGGAGAGTATGGCATTCATGAGACGATTATGTTTAAACTCAATCGTCGATTATGTTTAAACTTCAATCGTCGATTACAGGCAAACCGGACGATGTTTTGACCTGTTTTAAACGGATCTTTATTCAAAATTAAATAACGATTCATAAATGGTACAATACTCCACGAATTGAAGCGATTTATTTTTTTGTAATTTTCCGGTGAAAAAAATGCAAAGGGGTACCCCTTTGCAAATTTTTAAAAATAAATCGAAATTTTTTTCTACCCGAATTAGTCTGCATATGGTTTCGTATATTCCGATTGTCAACCAGATAAAGAAATTATATGCAAATTATGTATGGGAGGTGCGATAGTTCATATTTCGCATGGAGAGTATGGCATTCATGAGACGATTATGTTTAAACTCAATCGTCGATTATGTTTAAACTTCAATCGTCGATTACAGGCAAACCGGACGATGTTTTGACCTGTTTTAAACGGATCTTTATTCAAAATTAAATAACGATTCATAAATGGTACAATACTCCACGAATTGAAGCGATTTATTTTTTTGTAATTTTCCGGTGAAAAAAATGCAAAGGGGTACCCCTTTGCAAATTTTTAAAAATAAATCGAAATTTTTTTCTACCCGAATTAGTCTGCATATGGTTTCGTATATTCCGATTGTCAACCAGATAAAGAAATTATATGCAAATTATGTATGGAAGGTGCGATAGTTCATATTTCGCATGGAGAGTATGGCATTCATGAGACGATTATGTTTAAACTCAATCGTCGATTATGTTTAAACTTCAATCGTCGATTACAGGCAAACCGGACGATGTTTTGACCTGTTTTAAACGGATCTTTATTCAAAATTAAATAACGATTCATAAATGGTACAATACTCCACGAATTGAAGCGATTTATTTTTTTGTAATTTTCCGGTGAAAAAAATGCAAAGGGGTACCCCTTTGCAAATTTTTAAAAATAAATCGAAATTTTTTTCTACCCGAATTAGTCTGGATATGGTTTCGTATATTCCGATTGTCAACCAGATAAAGAAATTATATGCAAATTATGTATGGGAGGTGCGATAGTTCATATTTCGCATGGAGAGTATGGCATTCATGAGACGATTATGTTTAAACTCAGTCGTCGATTATGTTTAAACTTCAATCGTCGATTACAGGCAAACCGGACGATGTTTTGACCCGTTTTAAACGGATCTCTATTCAAAATTAAATAACGATTCATAAATGGTACAATACTCCACGAATTGAAGCGATTTATTTTTTTGTAATTTTCCGGTGAAAAAAATGCAAAGGGGTACCCCTTTGCAAAAGGGGTTTTAAACGGATCTTTATTCAAAATTAAATAACGATTCATAAATGGTACAATACTCCACGAATTGAAGCGATTTATTTTTTTGTAATTTTCCGGTGAAAAAAATGCAAAGGGGTACCCCTTTGCAAATTTTTAAAAATAAATCGAAATTTTTTTCTACCCGAATTAGTCTGCATATGGTTTCGTATATTCCGATTGTCAACCAGATAAAGAAATTATATGCAAATTATGTATGGAAGGTGCGATAGTTCATATTTCGCATGGAGAGTATGGCATTCATGAGACGATTATGTTTAAACTCAATCGTCGATTATGTTTAAACTTCAATCGTCGATTACAGGCAAACCGGACGATGTTTTGACCTGTTTTAAACGGATCTTTATTCAAAATTAAATAACGATTCATAAATGGTACAATACTCCACGAATTGAAGCGATTTATTTTTTTGTAATTTTCCGGTGAAAAAAATGCAAAGGGGTACCCCTTTGCAAATTTTTAAAAATAAATCGAAATTTTTTTCTACCCGAATTAGTCTGGATATGGTTTCGTATATTCCGATTGTCAACCAGATAAAGAAATTATATGCAAATTATGTATGGGAGGTGCGATAGTTCATATTTCGCATGGAGAGTATGGCATTCATGAGACGATTATGTTTAAACTCAGTCGTCGATTATGTTTAAACTTCAATCGTCGATTACAGGCAAACCGGACGATGTTTTGACCCGTTTTAAACGGATCTCTATTCAAAATTAAATAACGATTCATAAATGGTACAATACTCCACGAATTGAAGCGATTTATTTTTTTGTAATTTTCCGGTGAAAAAAATGCAAAGGGGTACCCCTTTGCAAATTTTTAAAAATAAATCGAAAGTTTTTTCTACCCGAATTAGTCTGCATATGGTTTCGTATATTCCGATTGTCAACCAGATAAAGAAATTATATGCAAATTATGTATGGGAGGTGCGATAGTTCATATTTCGCATGGAGAGTATGGCATTCATGAGACGATTATGTTTAAACTCAGTCGTCGATTATGTTTAAACTTCAATCGTCGATTACAGGCAAACCGAACGATGTTTTGACCCGTTTTAAACGGATCTTTATTCAAAATTAAATAACGATTCATAAATGGTACAATACTCCACGAATTGAAGCGATTTATTTTTTTGTAATTTTCCGGTGAAAAAAATGCAAAGGGGTACCCCTTTGCAAATTTTTAAAAATAAATCGAAATTTTTTTCTACCCGAATTAGTCTGCATATGGTTTCGTATATTCCGATTGTCAACCAGATAAAGAAATTATATGCAAATTATGTATGGGAGGTGCGATAGTTCATATTTCGCATGGAGAGTATGGCATTCATGAGACGATTATGTTTAAACTCAGTCGTCGATTATGTTTAAACTTCAATCGTCGATTACAGGCAAACCGAACGATGTTTTGACCCGTTTTAAACGGATCTTTATTCAAAATTAAATAACGATTCATAAATGGTACAATACTCCACGAATTGAAGCGATTTATTTTTTTGTAATTTTCCGGTGAAAAAAATGCAAAGGGGTACCCCTTTGCAAATTTTTAAAAATAAATCGAAATTTTTTTCTACCCGAATTAGTCTGCATATGGTTTCGTATATTCCGATTGTCAACCAGATAAAGAAATTATATGCAAATTATGTATGGGAGGTGCGATAGTTCATATTTCGCATGGAGAGTATGGCATTCATGAGACGATTATGTTTAAACTCAGTCGTCGATTATGTTTAAACTTCAATCGTCGATTACAGGCAAACCGGACGATGTTTTGACCTGTTTTAAAACGGATATTTATTCAAAATTAAATAACGATTCATAAATGGTACAATACTCCACGAATTGGAGCGATTTATTTTTTTGTAATTTTCCGGTGAAAAAAATGCAAAGGGGTACCCCTTTGCAAATTTTTAAAAATAAATCGAAATTTTTTTCTACCCGAATTAGTCTG
This sequence comes from Nephrotoma guestfalica, assembly GCA_963691935.1. NCBI lineage: Eukaryota > Metazoa > Arthropoda > Insecta > Diptera > Tipulidae > Nephrotoma > Nephrotoma guestfalica. Next base: position 31,516,801 of record OY829915.1, read on the forward strand.
CATATGGTTTCGTATATTCCGATTGTCAACCAGATAAAGAAATTATATGCAAATTATGTATGGGAGGTGCGATAGTTCATATTTCGCATGGAGAGTATGGCATTCATGAGACGATTATGTTTAAACTCAGTCGTCGATTATGTTTAAACTTCAATCGTCGATTACAGGCAAACCGAACGATGTTTTGACCCGTTTTAAACGGATCTTTATTCAAAATTAAATAACGATTCATAAATGGTACAATACTCCACGAATTGAAGCGATTTATTTTTTTGTAATTTTCCGGTGAAAAAAATGCAAAGGGGTACCTCTTTGCAAATTTTTAAAAATAAATCGAAATTTTTTTCTACCCGAAGTAGTCTGCATATGGTTTCGTATATTCCGATTGTCAACCAGATAAAGAAATTATATGCAAATTATGTATGGGAGGTGCGATAGTTCATATTTCGCATGGAGAGTATGGCATTCATGAGACGATTATGTTTAAACTCAGTCGTCGATTATGTTTAAACTTCAATCGTCGATTACAGGCAAACCGGACGATGTTTTGACCCGTTTTAAACGGATCTTTATTCAAAATTAAATAACGATTCATAAATGGTACAATACTCCACGAATTGGAGCGATTTATTTTTTTGTAATTTTCCGGTGAAAAAAATGCAAAGGGGTACCCCTTTGCAAATTTTTAAAAATAAATCGAAATTTTTTTCTACCCGAATTAGTCTGGATATGGTTTCGTATATTCCGATTGTCAACCAGATAAAGAAATTATATGCAAATTATGTATGGGAGGTGCGATAGTTCATATTTCGCATGGAGAGTATGGCATTCATGAGACGATTATGTTTAAACTCAGTCGTCGATTATGTTTAAACTTCAATCGTCGATTACAGGCAAACCGAACGATGTTTTGACCCGTTTTAAACGGATCTTTATTCAAAATTAAATAACGATTCATAAATGGTACAATACTCCACGAATTGAAGCGATTTATTTTTTTGTAATTTTCCGGTGAAAAAAATGCAAAGGGGTACCCCTTTGCAAATTTTTAAAAATAAATCGAAATTTTTTTCTACCCGAATTAGTCTGGATATGGTTTCGTATATTCCGATTGTCAACCAGATAAAGAAATTATATGCAAATTATGTATGGGAGGTGCGATAGTTCATATTTCGCATGGAGAGTATGGCATTCATGAGACGATTATGTTTAAACTCAGTCGTCGATTATGTTTAAACTTCAATCGTCGATTACAGGCAAACCGAACGATGTTTTGACCCGTTTTAAACGGATCTTTATTCAAAATTAAATAACGATTCATAAATGGTACAATACTCCACGAATTGAAGCGATTTATTTTTTTGTAATTTTCCGGTGAAAAAAATGCAAAGGGGTACCCCTTTGCAAATTTTTAAAAATAAATCGAAATTTTTTTCTACCCGAATTAGTCTGCATATGGTTTCGTATATTCCGATTGTCAACCAGATAAAGAAATTATATGCAAATTATGTATGGGAGGTGCGATAGTTCATATTTCGCATGGAGAGTATGGCATTCATGAGACGATTATGTTTAAACTCAGTCGTCGATTATGTTTAAACTTCAATCGTCGATTACAGGCAAACCGAACGATGTTTTGACCCGTTTTAAACGGATCTTTATTCAAAATTAAATAACGATTCATAAATGGTACAATACTCCACGAATTGGAGCGATTTATTTTTTTGTAATTTTCCGGTGAAAAAAATGCAAAGGGGTACCCCTTTGCAAATTTTTAAAAATAAATCGAAATTTTTTTCTACCCGAATTAGTCTGGATATGGTTTCGTATATTCCGATTGTCAACCAGATAAAGAAATTATATGCAAATTATGTATGGGAGGTGCGATAGTTCATATTTCGCATGGAGAGTATGGCATTCATGAGACGATTATGTTTTAACTCAGTCGTCGATTATGTTTAAACTTCAATCGTCGATTACAGGCAAACCGACGATGTTTTGACCCGTTTTAAACGGATCTTTATTCAAAATTAAATAACGATTCATAAATGGTACAATACTCCACGAATTGAAGCGATTTATTTTTTTGTAATTTTCCGGTGAAAAAAATGCAAAGGGGTACCCCTTTGCAAATTTTTAAAAATAAATCGAAATTTTTTTCTACCCGAATTAGTCTGGATATGGTTTCGTATATTCCGATTGTCAACCAGATAAAGAAATTATATGCAAATTATGTATGGGAGGTGCGATAGTTCATATTTCGCATGGAGAGTATGGCATTCATGAGACGATTATGTTTAAACTCAGTCGTCGATTATGTTTAAACTTCAATCGTCGATTACAGGCAAACCGAACGATGTTTTGACCCGTTTTAAACGGATCTTTATTCAAAATTAAATAACGATTCATAAATGGTACAATACTCCACGAATTGAAGCGATTTATTTTTTTGTAATTTTCCGGTGAAAAAAATGCAAAGGGGTACCCCTTTGCAAATTTTTAAAAATAAATCGAAATTTTTTTCTACCCGAATTAGTCTGCATATGGTTTCGTATATTCCGATTGTCAACCAGATAAAGAAATTATATGCAAATTATGTATGGGAGGTGCGATAGTTCATATTTCGCATGGAGAGTATGGCATTCATGAGACGATTATGTTTAAACTCAGTCGTCGATTATGTTTAAACTTCAATCGTCGATTACAGGCAAACCGAACGATGTTTTGACCCGTTTTAAACGGATCTTTATTCAAAATTAAATAACGATTCATAAATGGTACAATACTCCACGAATTGAAGCGATTTATTTTTTTGTAATTTTCCGGTGAAAAAAATGCAAAGGGGTACCCCTTTGCAAATTTTTAAAAATAAATCGAAATTTTTTTCTACCCGAATTAGTCTGCATATGGTTTCGTATATTCCGATTGTCAACCAGATAAAGAAATTATATGCAAATTATGTATGGGAGGTGCGATAGTTCATATTTCGCATGGAGAGTATGGCATTCATGAGACGATTATGTTTAAACTCAGTCGTCGATTATGTTTAAACTTCAATCGTCGATTACAGGCAAACCGGACGATGTTTTGACCCGTTTTAAACGGATCTTTATTCAAAATTAAATAACGATTCATAAATGGTACAATACTCCACGAATTGGAGCGATTTATTTTTTTGTAATTTTCCGGTGAAAAAAATGCAAAGGGGTACCCCTTTGCAAATTTTTAAAATAAATCGAAATTTTTTTCTACCCGAATTAGTCTGGATATGGTTTCGTATATTCCGATTGTCAACCAGATAAAGAAATTATATGCAAATTATGTATGGGAGGTGCGATAGTTCATATTTCGCATGGAGAGTATGGCATCATGAGACGATTATGTTTAAACTCAGTCGTCGATTATGTTTAAACTTCAATCGTCGATTACAGGCAAACCGAACGATGTTTTGACCCGTTTTAAACGGATCTTTATTCAAAATTAAATAACGATTCATAAATGGTACAATACTCCACGAATTGGAGCGATTTATTTTTTTGTAATTTTCCGGTGAAAAAAATGCAAAGGGGTACCCCTTTGCAAATTTTTAAAAATAAATCGAAATTTTTTTCTACCCGAATTAGTCTGCATATGGTTTCGTATATTCCGATTGTCAACCAGATAAAGAAATTATATGCAAATTATGTATGGGAGGTGCGATAGTTCATATTTCGCATGTAGAGTATGGCATTCATGAGACGATTATGTTTAAACTCAGTCGTCGATTATGTTTAAACTTCAATCGTCGATTACAGGCAAACCGAACGATGTTTTGACCCGTTTTAAACGGATCTTTATTCAAAATTAAATAACGATTCATAAATGGTACAATACTCCACGAATTGAAGCGATTTATTTTTTTGTAATTTTCCGGTGAAAAAAATGCAAAGGGGTACCCCTTTGCAAATTTTTAAAAATAAATCGAAATTTTTTTCTACCCGAATTAGTCTGCATATGGTTTCGTATATTCCGATTGTCAACCAGATAAAGAAATTATATGCAAATTATGTATGGGAGGTGCGATAGTTCATATTTCGCATGGAGAGTATGGCATTCATGAGACGATTATGTTTAAACTCAGTCGTCGATTATGTTTAAACTTCAATCGTCGATTACAGGCAAACCGGACGATGTTTTGACCTGTTTTAAACGGATCTTTATTCAAAATTAAATAACGATTCATAAATGGTACAATACTCCACGAATTGGAGCGATTTATTTTTTTGTAATTTTCCGGTGAAAAAAAATGCAAAGGGGTACCCCTTTGCAAATTTTTAAAAATAAATCGAAATTTTTTTCTACCCGAATTAGTCTGCATATGGTTTCGTATATTCCGATTGTCAACCAGATAAAGAAATTATATGCAAATTATGTATGGAAGGTGCGATAGTTCATATTTCGCATGGAGAGTATGGCATTCATGAGACGATTATGTTTAAACTCAGTCGTCGATTATGTTTAAACTTCAATCGTCGATTACAGGCAAACCGGACGATGTTTTGACCCGTTTTAAACGGATCTTTATTCAAAATTAAATAACGATTCATAAATGGTACAATACTCCACGAATTGGAGCGATTTATTTTTTTGTAATTTTCCGGTGAAAAAAATGCAAAGGGGTACCCCTTTGCAAATTTTTAAAAATAAATCGAAATTTTTTTCTACCCGAATTAGTCTGGATATGGTTTCGTATATTCCGATTGTCAACCAGATAAAGAAATTATATGCAAATTATGTATGGGAGGTGCGATAGTTCATATTTCGCATGGAGAGTATGGCATTCATGAGACGATTATGTTTAAACTCAGTCGTCGATTATGTTTAAACTTCAATCGTCGATTACAGGCAAACCGAACGATGTTTTGACCCGTTTTAAACGGATCTTTATTCAAAATTAAATAACGATTCATAAATGGTACAATACTCCACGAATTGAAGCGATTTATTTTTTTGTAATTTTCCGGTGAAAAAAATGCAAAGGGGTACCTCTTTGCAAATTTTTAAAAATAAATCGAAATTTTTTTCTACCCGAAGTAGTCTGCATATGGTTTCGTATATTCCGATTGTCAACCAGATAAAGAAATTATATGCAAATTATGTATGGAAGGTGCGATAGTTCATATTTCGCATGGAGAGTATGGCATTCATGAGACGATTATGTTTAAACTCAATCGTCGATTATGTTTAAACTTCAATCGTCGATTACAGGCAAACCGGACGATGTTTTGACCTGTTTTAAACGGATCTTTATTCAAAATTAAATAACGATTCATAAATGGTACAATACTCCACGAATTGAAGTGATTTATTTTTTTGTAATTTTCCGGTGAAAAAAATGCAAAGGGGTACCCCTTTGCAAATTTTTAAAAATAAATCGAAATTTTTTTCTACCCGAATTAGTCTGGATATGGTTTCGTATATTCCGATTGTCAACCAGATAAAGAAATTATATGCAAATTATGTATGGGAGGTGCGATAGTTCATATTTCGCATGGAGAGTATGGCATTCATGAGACGATTATGTTTAAACTCAGTCGTCGATTATGTTTAAACTTCAATCGTCGATTACAGGCAAACCGGACGATGTTTTGACCCGTTTTAAACGGATCTTTATTCAAAATTAAATAACGATTCATAAATGGTACAATACTCCACGAATTGGAGCGATTTATTTTTTTTGTAATTTTCCGGTGAAAAAAATGCAAAGGGGTACCCCCTTTGCAAATTTTTAAAAATAAATCGAATTTTTTTCTACCCGAATTAGTCTGCATATGGTTTCGTATATTCCGATTGTCAACCAAATAAAGAAATTATATGAAAATTATGTATGGGAGGTGCGATAGTTCATATTTCGCATGGAGAGTATGGCATTCATGAGACGATTATGTTTAAACTCAGTCGTCGATTATGTTTAAACTTCAATCGTCGATTACAGGCAAACCGGACGATGTTTTGACCCGTTTTAAACGGATCTTTATTCAAAATTAAATAACGATTCATAAATGGTACAATACTCCACGAATTGGAGCGATTTATTTTTTTGTAATTTTCCGGTGAAAAAAATGCAAAGGGGTACCCCTTTGCAAATTTTTAAAATAAATCGAATTTTTTTCTACCCGAATTAGTCTGCATATGGTTTCGTATATTCCGATTGTCAACCAAATAAAGAAATTATATGAAAATTATGTATGGGAGGTGCGATAGTTCATATTTCGCATGGAGAGTATGGCATTCATGAGACGATTATGTTTAAACTCAGTCGTCGATTATGTTTAAACTTCAATCGTCGATTACAGGCAAACCGAACGATGTTTTGACCCGTTTTAAACGGATCTTTATTCAAAATTAAATAACGATTCATAAATGGTACAATACTCCACGAATTGGAGCGATTTATTTTTTTGTAATTTTCCGGTGAAAAAAATGCAAAGGGGTACCCCTTTGCAAATTTTTAAAAATAAATCGAAATTTTTTTCTACCCGAATTAGTCTGGATATGGTTTCGTATATTCCGATTGTCAACCAGATAAAGAAATTATATGCAAATTATGTATGGGAGGTGCGATAGTTCATATTTCGCATGGAGAGTATGGCATTCATGAGACGATTATGTTTAAACTCAGTCGTCGATTATGTTTAAACTTCAATCGTCGATTACAGGCAAACGAACGATGTTTTGACCCGTTTTAAACGGATCTTTATTCAAAATTAAATAACGATTCATAAATGGTACAATACTCCACGAATTGGAGCGATTTATTTTTTGTAATTTTCCGGTGAAAAAAATGCAAAGGGGTACCTCTTTGCAAATTTTTAAAAATAAATCGAAATTTTTTTCTACCCGAAGTAGTCTGCATATGGTTTCGTATATTCCGATTGTCAACCAGATAAAGAAATTATATGCAAATTATGTATGGAGGTGCGATAGTTCATATTTCGCATGGAGAGTATGGCATTCATGAGACGATTATGTTTAAACTCAATCGTCGATTATGTTTAAACTTCAATCGTCGATTACAGGCAAACCGGACGATGTTTTGACCTGTTTTAAACGGATCTTTATTCAAAATTAAATAACGATTCATAAATGGTACAATACTCCACGAATTGAAGCGATTTATTTTTTTGTAATTTTCCGGTGAAAAAAATGCAAAGGGGTACCCCTTTGCAAATTTTTAAAAATAAATCGAAATTTTTTTCTACCCGAATTAGTCTGCATATGGTTTCGTATATTCCGATTGTCAACCAGATAAAGAAATTATATGCAAATTATGTATGGGAGGTGCGATAGTTCATATTTCGCATGGAGAGTATGGCATTCATGAGACGATTATGTTTAAACTCAGTCGTCGATTATGTTTAAACTTCAATCGTCGATTACAGGCAAACCGACGATGTTTTGACCCGTTTTAAACGGATCTTTATTCAAAATTAAATAACGATTCATAAATGGTACAATACTCCACGAATTGGAGCGATTTATTTTTTGTAATTTTCCGGTGAAAAAAATGCAAAGGGGTACCCCTTTGCAAATTTTTAAAAATAAATCGAATTTTTTTTCTACCCGAATTAGTCTGCATATGGTTTCGTATATTCCGATTGTCAACCAAATAAAGAAATTATATGAAAATTATGTATGGGAGGTGCGATAGTTCATATTTCGCATGGAGAGTATGGCATTCATGAGACGATTATGTTTAAACTCAGTCGTCGATTATGTTTAAACTTCAATCGTCGATTACAGGCAAACCGAACGATGGTTTTGACCCGTTTTAAACGGATCTTTATTCAAAATTAAATAACGATTCATAAATGGTACAATACTCCACGAATTGGAGCGATTTATTTTTTTGTAATTTTCCGGTGAAAAAAATGCAAAGGGGTACCCCTTTGCAAATTTTTAAAAATAAATCGAAATTTTTTTCTACCCGAATTAGTCTGGATATGGTTTCGTATATTCCGATTGTCAACCAGATAAAGAAATTATATGCAAATTATGTATGGGAGGTGCGATAGTCATATTTCGCATGTAGAGTATGGCATTCATGAGACGATTATGTTTAAACTCAATCGTCGATTATGTTTAAACTTCAATCGTCGATTACAGGCAACCGGACGATGTTTTGACCCTGTTTTAAACGGATCTTTATTCAAAATTAAATAACGATTCATAAATGGTACAATACTCCACGAATTGAGCGATTTATTTTTTTGTAATTTTCCGGTGAAAAAAATGCAAAGGGGTACCCCTTTGCAAATTTTTAAAAATAAATCGAAATTTTTTTCTACCGAATTAGTCTGCATATGGTTTCGTATATTCCGATTGTCAACCAGATAAAGAAATTATATGCAAATTATGTATGGAGGTGCGATAGTTCATATTTCGCATGGAGAGTATGGCATTCATGAGACGATTATGTTTAAACTCAGTCGTCGATTATGTTTAAACTTCAATCGTCGATTACAGGCAAACCGAACGATGTTTTGACCCGTTTTAAACGGATCTTTATTCAAAATTAAATAACGATTCATAAATGGTACAATACTCCACGAATTGAGCGATTTATTTTTTTGTAATTTTCCGGTGAAAAAAATGCAAAGGGGTACCCCTTTGCAAATTTTTAAAAATAAATCGAAATTTTTTTCTACCCGAATTAGTCTGGATATGGTTTCGTATATTCCGATTGTCAACCAGATAAAGAAATTATATGCAAATTATGTATGGGAGGTGCGATAGTTCATATTTCGCATGTAGAGTATGGCATTCATGAGACGATTATGTTTAAACTCAATCGTCGATTATGTTTAAACTTCAATCGTCGATTACAGGCAAACCGGACGATGTTTTGACCTGTTTTAAACGGATCTTTATTCAAAATTAAATAACGATTCATAATGGTACAATACTCCACGAATTGGAGCGATTTATTTTTTGTAATTTTCCGGTGAAAAAAAATGCAAAGGGGTACCCCTTTGCAAATTTTTAAAAATAAATCGAAATTTTTTTCTACCCGAATTAGTCTGCATATGGTTTCGTATATTCCGATTGTCAACCAAATAAAGACATTATATGAAAATTATGTATGGGAGGTGCGATAGTTCATATTTCGCATGGAGAGTATGGCATTCATGAGACGATTATGTTTAAACTCAGTCGTCGATTATGTTTAAACTTCAATCGTCGATTACAGGCAAACCGAACGATGTTTTGACCCGTTTTAAACGGATCTTTATTCAAAATTAAATAACGATTCATAAATGGTACAATACTCCACGAATTGAAGCGATTTATTTTTTTGTAATTTTCCGGTGAAAAAAATGCAAAGGGGTACCCCTTTGCAAATTTTTAAAAATAAATCGAAATTTTTTTCTACCCGAATTAGTCTGCATATGGTTTCGTATATTCCGATTGTCAACCAGATAAAGAAATTATATGAAAATTATGTATGGGAGGTGCGATAGTTCATATTTCGCATGTAGAGTATGGCATTCATGAGACGATTATGTTTAAACTCAATCATCGATTATGTTTAAACTTCAATCGTCGATTACAGGCAAACCGGACGATGTTTTGACCCGTTTTAAACGGATCTTTATTCAAAATTAAATAACGATTCATAAATGGTACAATACTCCACGAATTGGAGCGATTTATTTTTTTGTAATTTTCCGGTGAAAAAAATGCAAAGGGGTACCCCTTTGCAAATTTTTAAAAATAAATCGAAATTTTTTTCTACCCGAATTAGTCTGGATATGGTTTCGTATATTCCGATTGTCAACCAGATAAAGAAATTATATGAAAATTATGTATGGGAGGTGCGATAGTTCATATTTCGCATGTAGAGTATGGCATTCATGAGACGATTATGTTTAAACTCAATCGTCGATTATGTTTAAACTTCAATCGTCGATTACAGGCAAACCGAACGATGTTTTGACCCGTTTTAAACGGATCTTTATTCAAAATTAAATAACGATTCATAAATGGTACAATACTCCACGAATTGGAGCGATTTATTTTTTTGTAATTTTCCGGTGAAAAAAATGCAAAGGGGTACCCCTTTGCAAATTTTTAAAAATAAATCGAAATTTTTTTCTACCCGAATTAGTCTGCATATGGTTTCGTATATTCCGATTGTCAACCAGATAAAGAAATTATATGCAAATTATGTATGGGAGGTGCGATAGTTCATATTTCGCATGTAGAGTATGGCATTCATGAGACGATTATGTTTAAACTCAGTCGTCGATTATGTTTAAACTTCAATCGTCGATTACAGGCAAACCGAACGATGTTTTGACCCGTTTTAAACGGATCTTTATTCAAAATTAAATAACGATTCATAAATGGTACAATACTCCACGAATTGAAGCGATTTATTTTTTTGTAATTTTCCGGTGAAAAAAATGCAAAGGGGTACCCCTTTGCAAATTTTTAAAAATAAATCGAAATTTTTTTCTACCCGAATTAGTCTGCATATGGTTTCGTATATTCCGATTGTCAACCAGATAAAGAAATTATATGCAAATTATGTATGGGAGGTGCGATAGTTCATATTTCGCATGGAGAGTATGGCATTCATGAGACGATTATGTTTAAACTCAGTCGTCGATTATGTTTAAACTTCAATCGTCGATTACAGGCAAACCGGACGATGTTTTGACCCGTTTTAAACGGATCTTTATTCAAAATTAAATAACGATTCATAAATGATACAATACTCCACGAATTGGAGCGATTTATTTTTTTGTAATTTTCCGGTGAAAAAAATGCAAAGGGGTACCCCTTTGCAAATTTTTAAAAATAAATCGAAATTTTTTTCTACCCGAATTAGTCTGGATATGGTTTCGTATATTCCGATTGTCAACCAGATAAAGAAATTATATGCAAATTATGTATGGGAGGTGCGATAGTTCATATTTCGCATGGAGAGTATGGCATTCATGAGACGATTATGTTTAAACTCAGTCGTCGATTATGTTTAAACTTCAATCGTCGATTACAGGCAAACCGAACGATGTTTTGACCCGTTTTAAACGGATCTTTATTCAAAATTAAATAACGATTCATAAATGGTACAATACTCCACGAATTGAAGCGATTTATTTTTTTGTAATTTTCCGGTGAAAAAAATGCAAAGGGGTACGTACCTCTTTGCAAATTTTTAAAAATAAATCGAAATTTTTTTCTACCCGAAGTAGTCTGCATATGGTTTCGTATATTCCGATTGTCAACCAGATAAAGAAATTATATGCAAATTATGTATGGAAGGTGCGATAGTTCATATTTCGCATGGAGAGTATGGCATTCATGAGACGATTATGTTTAAACTCAATCGTCGATTATGTTTAAACTTCAATCGTCGATTACAGGCAAACCGGACGATGTTTTGACCTGTTTTAAACGGATCTTTATTCAAAATTAAATAACGATTCATAAATGGTACAATACTCCACGAATTGAAGCGATTTATTTTTTTGTAATTTTCCGGTGAAAAAAATGCAAAGGGGTACCCCTTTGCAAATTTTTAAAAATAAATCGAAATTTTTTTCTACCCGAATTAGTCTGGATATGGTTTCGTATATTCCGATTGTCAACCAGATAAAGAAATTATATGCAAATTATGTATGGGAGGTGCGATAGTTCATATTTCGCATGTAGAGTATGGCATTCATGAGACGATTATGTTTAAACTCAATCGTCGATTATGTTTAAACTTCAATCGTCGATTACAGGCAAACCGGACGATGTTTTGACCTGTTTTAAACGGATCTTTATTCAAAATTAAATAACGATTCATAAATGGTACAATACTCCACGAATTGGAGCGATTTATTTTTTTGTAATTTTCCGGTGAAAAAAATGCAAAGGGGTACCCCTTTGCAAATTTTTAAAAATAAATCGAAATTTTTTTCTACCCGAATTAGTCTGCATATGGTTTCGTATATTCCGATTGTCAACCAAATAAAGAAATTATATGAAAATTATGTATGGGAGGTGCGATAGTTCATATTTCGCATGGAGAGTATGGCATTCATGAGACGATTATGTTTAAACTCAGTCGTCGATTATGTTTAAACTTCAATCGTCGATTACAGGCAAACCGGACGATGTTTTGACCCGTTTTAAACGGATCTTTATTCAAAATTAAATAACGATTCATAAATGGTACAATACTCCACGAATTGGAGCGATTTATTTTTTTGTAATTTTCCGGTGAAAAAAATGCAAAGGGGTACCCCTTTGCAAATTTTTAAAAATAAATCGAAATTTTTTTCTACCCGAATTAGTCTGGATATGGTTTCGTATATTCCGATTGTCAACCAGATAAAGAAATTATATGAAAATTATGTATGGGAGGTGCGATAGTTCATATTTCGCATGTAGAGTATGGCATTCATGAGACGATTATGTTTAAACTCAATCGTCGATTATGTTTAAACTTCAATCGTCGATTACAGGCAAACCGAACGATGTTTTGACCCGTTTTAAACGGATCTTTATTCAAAATTAAATAACCATTCATAAATGGTACAATACTCCACGAATTGAAGCGATTTATTTTTTTGTAATTTTCCGGTGAAAAAAATGCAAAGGGGTACCCCTTTGCAAATTTTTAAAAATAAATCGAAATTTTTTTCTACCCGAATTAGTCTGGATATGGTTTCGTATATTCCGATTGTCAACCAGATAAAGAAATTATATGCAAATTATGTATGGGAGGTGCGATAGTTCATATTTCGCATGGAGAGTATGGCATTCATGAGACGATTATGTTTAAACTCAGTCGTCGATTATGTTTAAACTTCAATCGTCGATTACAGGCAAACCGGACGATGTTTTGACCCGTTTTAAACGGATCTTTATTCAAAATTAAATAACGATTCATAAATGGTACAATACTCCACGAATTGAAGCGATTTATTTTTTTGTAATTTTCCGGTGAAAAAAATGCAAAGGGGTACCCCTTTGCAAATTTTTAAAAATAAATCGAAATTTTTTTCTACCCGAATTAGTCTGCATATGGTTTCGTATATTCCGATTGTCAACCAGATAAAGAAATTATATGCAAATTATGTATGGAAGGTGCGATAGTTCATATTTCGCATGGAGAGTATGGCATTCATGAGACGATTATGTTTAAACTCAGTCGTCGATTATGTTTAAACTTCAATCGTCGATTACAGGCAAACCGAACGATGTTTTGACCCGTTTTAAACGGATCTTTATTCAAAATTAAATAACGATTCATAAATGGTACAATACTCCACGAATTGAAGCGATTTATTTTTTTGTAATTTTCCGGTGAAAAAAATGCAAAGGGGTACCCTCTTTGCAAATTTTTAAAAATAAATCGAAATTTTTTTCTACCCGAATTAGTCTGCATATGGTTTCGTATATTCCGATTGTCAACCAGATAAAGAAATTATATGCAAATTATGTATGGGAGGTGCGATAGTTCATATTTCGCATGTAGAGTATGGCATTCATGAGACGATTATGTTTAAACTCAGTCGTCGATTATGTTTAAACTTCAATCGTCGATTACAGGCAAACCGACGATGTTTTGACCCGTTTTAAACGGATCTTTATTCAAAATTAAATAACGATTCATAAATGGTACAATACTCCACGAATTGAAGCGATTTATTTTTTGTAATTTTCCGGTGAAAAAAATGCAAAAGGGGTACCCCTTTGCAAATTTTTAAAAATAAATCGAAATTTTTTTCTACCCGAATTAGTCTGCATATGGTTTCGTATATTCCGATTGTCAACCAGATAAAGAAATTATATGCAAATTATGTATGGGAGGTGCGATAGTTCATATTTCGCATGTAGAGTATGGCATTCATGAGACGATTATGTTTAAACTCAGTCGTCGATTATGTTTAAACTTCAATCGTCGATTACAGGCAAACCGAACGATGTTTTGACCCGTTTTAACGGATCTTTATTCAAAATTAAATAACGATTCATAAATGGTACAATACTCCACGAATTGAAGCGATTTATTTTTTTGTAATTTTCCGGTGAAAAAAATGCAAAGGGGTACCCTTTGCAAATTTTTAAAAATAAATCGAAATTTTTTTCTACCCGAATTAGTCTGCATATGGTTTCGTATATTCCGATTGTCAACCAGATAAAGAAATTATATGCAAATTATGTATGGAGGTGCGATAGTTCATATTTCGCATGGAGAGTATGGCATTCATGAGACGATTATGTTTAAACTCAGTCGTCGATTATGTTTAAGAACTTCAATCGTCGATTACAGGCAAACCGAACGATGTTTTGACCGTTTTAAACGGATCTTTATTCAAAATTAAATAACGATTCATAAATGGTACAATACTCCACGAATTGAAGCGATTTATTTTTTTGTAATTTTCCGGTGAAAAAAATGCAAAGGGGTACCCCTTTGCAAATTTTTAAAAATAAATCGAAATTTTTTTCTACCCGAATTAGTCTGCATATGGTTTCGTATATTCCGATTGTCAACCAGATAAAGAAATTATATGAAAATTATGTATGGGAGGTGCGATAGTTCATATTTCGCATGTAGAGTATGGCATTCATGAGACGATTATGTTTAAACTCAGTCGTCGATTATGTTTAAACTTCAATCGTCGATTACAGGCAAACCGAACGATGTTTTGACCCGTTTTAAAACGGATCTTTATTCAAAATTAAATAACGATTCATAAATGGTACAATACTCCACGAATTGAGCGATTTATTTTTTTGTAATTTTCCGGTAGAAAAAAATGCAAAGGGGTACCCCTTTGCAAATTTTTAAAAATAAATCGAAATTTTTTTCTACCGAATTAGTCTGCATATGGTTTCGTATATTCCGATTGTCAACCAGATAAAGAAATTATATGAAAATTATGTATGGGAGGTGCGATAGTTCATATTTCGCATGGAGAGTATGGCATTCATTAGACGATTATGTTTAAACTCAGTCGTCGATTATGTTTAAACTTCAATCGTCGATTACAGGCAAACCGAACGATGTTTTGACCCGTTTTAAACGGATCTTTATTCAAAATTAAATAACGATCATAAATGGTACAATACTCCACGAATTGAAGCGATTTATTTTTTTGTAAATTTTCCGGTGAAAAAAATGCAAAGGGGTACCCCTTTGCAAATTTTTAAAAATAAATCGAATTTTTTTCTACCCGAATTAGTCTGCATATGGTTTCGTATATTCCGATTGTCAACCAGATAAAGAAATTATATGCAATTATGTATGGGAGGTGCGATAGTTCATATTTCGCATGTAGAGTATGGCATTCATGAGACGATTATGTTAAACTCAGTCGTCGATTATGTTTAAACTCAATCGTCGATTACAGGCAAACCGAACGATGTTTTGACCCGTTTTAAACGGATCTTTATTCAAAATTAAATAACGATTCATAAATGGTACAATACTCCACGAATTGAAGCGATTTATTTTTTGTAATTTTCCGGTGAAAAAAATGCAAAGGGTACCCCTTTGCAAATTTTTAAAAATAAATCGAAATTTTTTCTACCCGAATTAGTCTGCATATGGTTTCGTATATTCCGATTGT
This sequence comes from Nephrotoma guestfalica, assembly GCA_963691935.1. Lineage (NCBI taxonomy): Eukaryota > Metazoa > Arthropoda > Insecta > Diptera > Tipulidae > Nephrotoma > Nephrotoma guestfalica. The sequence goes on from OY829915.1 coordinate 31,532,418, forward strand.
CAACCAGATAAAGAAATTATATGCAAATTAGTATGGGAGGTGCGATAGTTCATATTTCGCATGGAGAGTATGGCATTCATGAGACGATTATGTTTAAACTCAGTCGTCGATTATGTTTAAACTTCAATCGTCGATTACAGGCAAACCGAACGATGTTTTGACCCGTTTTAAACGGATCTTTATTCAAAATTAAATAACGATTCATAAATGGTACAATACTCCACGAATTGAAGCGATTTATTTTTTTTGTAATTTTCCGGTGAAAAAAATGCAAAGGGGTACCCTTTGCAAATTTTTAAAATAAATCGAAATTTTTTCTACCCGAATTAGTCTGCATATGGTTTCGTATATTCCGATTGTCAACCAGATAAAGAAATTATATGCAAATTATGTATGGAGGTGCGATAGTTCATATTTCGCATGGAGAGTATGGCATTCATGAGACGATTATGTTTTAAACTCAGTCGTCGATTATGTTTAAACTTCAATCGTCGATTACAGGCAAACCGAACGATGTTTTGACCCGTTTTAAACGGATCTTTATTCAAAATTAAATAACGATTCATAAATGGTACAATACTCCACGAATTGAAGCGATTTATTTTTTTGTAATTTTCCGGTGAAAAAAATGCAAAGGGGTACCCCTTTGCAAATTTTTAAAAATAAATCGAAATTTTTTTCTACCCGAATTAGTCTGCATATGGTTTCGTATATTCCGATTGTCAACCAGATAAAGAAATTATATGAAAATTATGTATGGGAGGTGCGATAGTTCATATTTCGCATGTAGAGTATGGCATTCATGAGACGATTATGTTTAACTCAGTCGTCGATTATGTTAAACTTCAATCGTCGATTACAGGCAAACCGAACGATGTTTTGACCCGTTTTAAACGATCTTTATTCAAAATTAAATAACGATTCATAAAGTCAATACTCACGAATTGAAGCGATTTATTTTTTGTAATTTCCGGTGAAAAAAATGCAGAGGGGTTACCCCTTTGCATATTTTAAAAATAAATTGAAATTTTTCTACCCGAATTAGTCTGGCATAGGTTTCGTATATTCGATTGTCAACCAGATAAAGAATTATATGAAAATTATGTATGGGAGGTGCGATAGTTCATATTTCGCATTGGAGAGGTATGGCATTCAGATGATGACGATTATGTTTAAACTCAGTCGGTCGAGTATGCTTAAACTTCAATCTGTATGTAGTATTTACAGGCAAACCGAACGATTGTTTTGACCCGTTTTAACGGATCTTTATTCAAATTTAAATAACGATTCA